>OX384046.1:2572500-2677292 GCA_947534325.1 Agonum fuliginosum
ACGCATACACCTCATCGACACATGGTTGCACATTTTAACAAAAACAAATTTTTATATGGTAGGTAAGGGATAAAACTTCGTTCTATTTGTGCCATTTTTTCTGTTTTGTACCGAAGTTTTAGTTTATAAAATAAAGAAAACTACAAGAATTCACATTTTTTTACCTCTAATTTTCTCGAAATCAGAAAGTTTTTTCTAAAAAATACTACCCCAACGTAGATTAAATTTTAAGCTACATGATTCAAGTTTAAAATATCATGTTCTGCGAAATATAAAGAAAAATCTCTAGGTGCTTCTAAACGCAAGCGGTTGAAAGTAAGTAATTTCGACCGTTGAACGTGCTGAAAAAAAAATTGCACTAATAGAACGAAGTTTTATCCCTTATCTACCATATAAAAATTTGTTTTTGTTAAAATGTGCAACCATGTGTCGATGAGGTGTATAAGTGTAAAATGCTTTAACGTGTACATTCTCCCTGTACAGAATGCTCTTAAGTGTGATTACCGTTGTCAAAAATTAAAGTATAATATTTTACCTGTGGAACTAAATAATTGCGCTTTAATTAATAATTAATTATTTACAACTATGTAGATAAATTTTCTATCAATATGTTTAAGTTAAAACAGTCTTAGGAAGAAACTAGTCATTTTAGTGTCATCTTGACACAGGCTTATTTTTTATACATGAGAACTACAGTTACTGCAAACAAAACCATTTTGGACCCCTAGTCTATTTAGGTACTTTAATCCCTCCTCCCTTAACATAACGTAATTTTCTGTGTACCTGGGACTTTTTTTGTACAAGCTAATACATGGAGATGGTGAAAACCAAACATACCCCATACTGCTCATGTTTTTAGATTTTAAATATAGTTTATTAAAATAGTGATTTTGCTCAATTAATGACCAAACGTCTGGGTAAATAGAAATATCGTTGCCTTATTGATAATTCATAACCTCAATTCTTCGATAAATTGCGAGATAAATTGATTTTAAAATTAAATACCATTTTTTTTTAAAAACTGTCGATTCCTTGAAAATTTAATAAAATCTTCTACTATATTCAATTAATATTGTGTTAGTTTTTCGTTAAAATCTGTCGTTTGGTTTAGATACACTAATTTAATAACGCAAAAGATGTCAACTTTACAGTTCCACAGTTAGGCAGCGGTCTCACTGATCGAGTCATATCGTATCATGTAGCGTCGATTCGCGGCGTGTCGTTTAAAAATCGATGGTCTGGTCTCACTGGTCGAGTTGTATAGATCGTTTGGCAACATTTTACGTAAAACATAAATTATTCTCTGTGCATTTTTGGAACATCTAAAGTGGATATTTACCAATGTTTTTATATGTTATTACTGTCGTAATCTAGATAATTACGTATTTGTACTAACTATATATTTAGAATGACAGATTGTAAGCAAAATTTTAAGGTTATGAGCATATACGCATGCGTGAAGGCATCGAGCAGCATCGAGCGTCGAGTAAAAATCAAACCAGCTTAAAAAACAAACTGCTCGATCGCACTCGACACAAAACGATCGTTCAGTGCGACGTACGTCATTACAATACATGTGTTTGAAATTTACTCGACAGCAAACGATTGATGCTACTCGTTCAGTGAGACCGCCGCCTTACGAAAAGAAACTGACGATTGTCACTTATAATATCACATGTGCATTAATTCTTTACGGAAATTTTTCTGAGTTTTTTCAAACAACGTCTTCATTAGCTCGAGTGGTACACGACAGCTCATTACGTTGTTGGAATTCACGATAAAAAAATTTACTGGACATGAATGCACGAGTGCATATTCGGTAAGTTAATCGCAATGACATCGTCGCTCTATTTTTGAATTCTTTAACAATAGAAACTTGAAATATTTTTTTTGTATTTAACATTAATAAATAAATTTAACATTAAATAATAAATTAATAAATATGTATTATTTACCTTATTAATTGCTTATTTATACTCAAAATAACAATTTAACCAATTTTTTTATTTAATGTCAAACTGACATTATGACAGTAAAGTTTCCGCTTATTAATTTCAGTTAAATTCATCAACCTACTAGTAAAAATTTGCGCAAAATTTGTATATAACCACGGTTACTATTATTGCAATCAATTCTGCCATTAGCTGTTATTTGTGTCATGCGATTTTCAGTTATTATACCACAAGAGCTTCGAAAATAATTGAAAATACTGCCGACTGATGAGACATATTTCCATAGAAACATCTAGAGACCGGAGGTTGAGAGGTGTTTTGCGGCAATACGTCGAACCAGGAGGCAAAAGGCAAAAGTATTTTCTATTATTTTTGATGATCGAGTGGTATACGCATTGACTATTTCATGAATAAATCAAATTTCACAATTTTAAATAACACAATTTTATTTATTAGCATAATTTTTAATTTCATTTTAAATATTTTGACATTGGGTGAAAAATAAACATTTATTATTGATTGTTGTGTCATGGTTACGGTTGAATATACGCATACTATGTCAATATTCAAAAATATGCACTGGAATAGTTGTTTATATAGATAGTTTCTATGGTTTTTGTGAAAAATAGTGCATTTTAATTTGTTAAAATATAATGAGGGAAATAGTCCTAATAATTTATTTAATTGGCACCAACTTCAGACATAATAATTTTTTTATAGTTCAGTTACGTTGACGTACCTATGATAAAAACATACACGGGCCTTTAATGGGTTAATTTATTAAGTCACTCAACCATTAACAACAATAGAATGAGTAATTTACTATTTTAAAGTAGATAAAATTGTTGGTTGCAGACTACCCGCATTACTTTAAAGCATACTATGAATTTAGGTTTTTTATCGTACTTAACTAAATTGTATATTTTGGGTTGTTTAATAAATCAATAATGAAATATGTTGGTCAGTTCGATATTTTATCTTAATAACTTCTCAAATAGAGTATGCGGGTACCTACATTGATTGAATTAAAATTCTATACTCAAATAACTTACGCTACATTTTTGTCTTCGTATTGTCATAGTTTTAATCGTATCATCAACTGTTGTTACTTTTAATATGCAACATTTATTGATAATTACCAACAACATAATACGTTAGTTACTTATAATACGTTAGATACTTATAATTCATTAGTTACGGACTTAATACATTAGATACAACCATAATATCATCAAAACCTTCCATAATATGCGAACTGTGAACTAATTGACTGATAAAATTGTTGATTTGTTGTAACATCGCTATCATTTATGATATGATATTGCCATGAAAAAAGTTTTCAAAAAGTTAATAGTTCTTTAAATATTTGAGATTTTACGTATCGATACATCTAAGTCACAATAATGCGTTTCACGTATTTACAGTAATAAAGAAATTACCAAATTGAATTTTATATTTTGTAGGCATTTAGAAACAGTTTATTTTACATGAGTACTTTTTAATTCCAGCCCCATGGTTTGAGAAGATTTTCAACTATACATCTATGTCAAACAAACTTTAAAAATTAATTACAGCTTTATTAAGAACAATTAGGCTTAACAGTACTCTCAATCGCTTTCAAATAACATACAGTTTCAATAAAAAACTTTTTTTAAACATGGTAAACTACCCTATTGCAGAATTCATAAATCATACACTCGCACTACACATGCAACAAGTTAAAAATAGAACTGTTTGTCAACTTACTTATCTAAGGCCTCTAGGGTCAAGCCAGGTTCAGGTTCTTCTTTAACTACAGGAATTTTCCCACAGTTCGGACTTTCAACTTCCATTGCAATCATCTTTAAGTATAAATCAACAACTAAATAAATCTAAAAACATAATATAACCAAACACAACACACTGGATCTAGGCTGCCATGATTTTGTTGTGATTTTTTGCGCATGTTGGTTGGCGCATGATGTGCTAGTCAGAGGTTTCAAAACTTTTTTAAACTTGATATTCTATTTTGTGGTATTTTTTTACAATCGGTTCTTATGTAAAAGTATTATACATTTTAAAAGTTAGTTTATTCTGTATGAATATAATTTACAGTAATAAATATTGTAATAAGTTAAGAATGTGACTGGATTGACGACATGTAAAAAATTTTGGAACTACTTTTTAACCTGTTGCTATTATTGATTTTTGAGTTTCTACTCTATTCGGAACACCTTGATACTTCCTAACAGGAAATTAGAATAGCTGTGCCGTTTGATAAAACCGTGCGCACCCGAAATGAACAACAACGGAAAGTAGTATTGATAACATTATTCAAAATTATTTCAATAGACGATTTCCATTTAGGAATCGATAGTGGCGCCAGCGGTTGTTGGTTGAACTATTCTAACAGTAGTATTTAAATAACGCCAGATTTGATTAGTATTTTGACGGTGTAGGTTTGCATTACAATATGCCTAGTGCACACGGAGAAACATTTTGACATGTTTCCCGAAAAAAGTTTCCGGAAACTTTAAAGTTTTAACGGCGCCTATAAAAATGAGGCGTTTTCAGGAAACGTTGTGAAGTGCAGCTAACTTCTTATTTGTCAAATCGTCAAATGTGACATGTGATCATAAACATATTTATTGTTTTTTTAAAAAATCTCCATTTTCTGGAAACTTTTTTCAGGAAACTTTTCAAAATGTTTCTCCGTGTGCACTGGGCATTACAATAAAGAATAATACATACATACATTTTATTGTAAATATTCAGTTTTTAAATCTTTCGTTGTGCACACGGTTTTTCAAGCCATCGTTTTAATTAGCTACTGGATGTTGATTTATAGTAATGTATTTTAATTTAGTCTCGGACATATCATCTTCTCTAAAACGTAATATATTTTTATCCATAATTATATATTAAAATTACAAATATCAACAAACAACTATAACCAAAATCAAAGATATTGTAATTACTGTCAGAATAATTTCCAAATCTGCCACAGCGCTGCAGTCAAATGACGTCATAATGGAAATCGTCTATTATTGCCACTCAAACCTGTATACAGGCTGTTTCTGTACGTATGGATCAAACTTTAAGGGTATCTGTAACGTGTTATACTGATAACGGAACAAAAAGAATTTTTCAAAAATTCGTAAAATTATGGGTTGTTTACTTAAAGAAAACATGTTGAGTGCCACTGGTTTCAAAGCTGTTTGTGTTGTTTTTTAATTAATTTCACAATATCAGCGTTGGATTAATTACGTGCATTGTTAATATTTGAATAAAACAACACAAACAGCTATGAAACCAGTGGTACTCAACACACGGAAAAAAATAGTACATAATATAAGAATTCTGTTATTAAATTATAACATATTGTATGTTTAAATAGGGGACAAACATTTAATATCGTTATAATAGTATATTATTTAACGAGTAAATAATGTAGGCTATAATTAATGAGGATGAAAGTTTGTTCACGAGCCGAAGGCGAGTGTATAAATCATCCGAGTTAATTATAGCCATTATTTTCTAGTCAAATACGAAGTTTTATCTACAACTTTTTAAATAAAGCAACATTTTCTTACTACAAATTTGTATTGATATTAACTTAACCTCAAACTTTGGTGTGATGACAATTTATCCGAGTAATTTAGAACTATTGTGGGCTAGTCATATACAGCGTTTTACAAATTTTTATTATTTTTACTGTTTCTGCTTACAACGTCATAAAATGATAACTTGATGTAACACTAATATTAAAACAGATGTGATGGCAGTTTGACAGTTCGAGAGAATAAAGTACTCATTATTTAACAGTGTGAAATAATGAATTCATTATTTCATAATGTGTCCTTATGGAGGGGTTTATTATACTACTTTCACGTATATAATGTATACATTATTCTATTGTTGTAGATAAATACCATTATTAGTATTGTAACTCGAGTTTTGTATATACACTCGAGGAAAATAAAAACGCACCACTTGAAAATGCACCAAAAATGACAAAATTTCAAAGTGCGATATCTCGGCTGCATTTCGACGAAATTGAATGAATCTTTGAGTTCTGAAAACTTTGAAGTCTTATCTTTAATGTGATGATAGCCAATGTTCCAAAAAATCCACTCCACCCTCTCCCACCCCCCTAAGAAAAACGAATGTATCTGATGTCCAAAAAGGTCCAACTTTGGCAACTCATACGGTGTGACAAAAAAATCGTGGACCTTATTGGCCAACAGGGTAATAAAGATCAGACTTTTCCTGCAAGGTCCGCAAAATTTCAAGTAGAAAGAGAGATACACGTTCACGTTACGGCGATCGTAATAGCACTTCTGTGCATTCGCGGAAATTGCACGTTATGGCGGGATTACGATGAACTTAACGTGACGGGACGGAACGGAACGCAACGTGACGTGACGTGAAGGCAACTTAACGTGCAATTTCCGCAAATCCCGCCATTAAGTTGCCTTCACGTCACGTCACGTTGCGTTCCGTCCCGTCACGTTAAGTTCATCGTCCCGCCATAAGCATGCCAGGGACGAAACGCAACCATCTCAAGGCTCATTGGCGTGCCGACTCACAAATACCAAAATATTATCAAATATATAAATTCAATTCTCATACGTAATATAACAAGTGATATGATTATTATCGGTGATATTCTCGAGTGGAACCGAGCTGTAGATTTCACGAGTCCGAAGGACGAGTGAAATGTTCTGCTGCGGTTTCACGAGCAATATCTTCGATTAATAATCATATCCCGAGCTTATATTTAATGAGAGAATATAATGAATTTGTAGTGATGCGCAAGGCGCGCGCAATGAGAACGAGAACGCACTTTAGAGTTGGTAGTTTCGGTAGTTTACTGAACGCAACACATCACATCGGGTGTTTGGGTGTGTTTTAACCTAACCTAAGTAATTTTAGATGTTGTATTAAAAGATTAAAACAGGCATTTTATTTGTAATTATAATTACACACACAATTACAATTTGAAGTATAACCTACACATGTCTATATACTTGTATTTTTGCGGTGTGGGTTTGTATCTTGTGTATATGAATACGAATAAACTGTTGAATTAGATACTGTAGTATGATTTTTAGGTGTTTCTGGATTATTTCCTCTTAAGGAATTTATAATATTGATGATGATTTGATTGGATATTTAAATAAGACTGAATTGAATAATTAGTACCTATTGGAATAACCGGTGATCTTTATTAGTTGCTGTTCAAGTATATTTGCATTTTGCAAGATGCGTTACCTCAATTTTTTAATTGTTTGATTAATTTAATCGTTATTAGCAACACTTCAACGATTAGCACACCTTTTAATAGTCAATAATTACGAAATTAACTGTCAATACAGAAAAAATGCCCTTAGCAACGGACCAAAACAAGGTGATAATTTCTTTGTTTTTTATCATCGCTGTGATAGACATGTAACTAAGCAGATCTCGATGTGATCTCGATGATGATTGGCGGAAAACAGGTCACGTGACATATGAATTATATTCTCAACAAAATATTTATTTCTCATACGTATAATTATTTAATAGTGTCAACTATGAATTTATTTCTGTTAATTAAATATAAAATATTGTATCAAGTTTATGTTTACTTTTTGGAATTAAATCTAAAATTAAATCGTTCAAATAAATTATTTCATTGATTCAATTCTACATTTAACTGTCGTATATCAATTCTAGGATTAAATTGAAGGAATTAAGGTTACAATTCAACGAACTAAACCTTTTTCTCAGTGTAGCATTAGTTATTTGTTGGGGAGTAATATTTTGGGAAGCACCACTAATTCGATTTTTTAATTGTTCAACATTCATTCTGTCACCATTGTACACATTATTTTTTAAGTGTCCACCTAGTTCTTAAGTGTAGAAAATATAAATAAATAATTTATCATTTCTTTAATTTATATTTCTTATTTATTTTCGTATGTTCATTATCCCTATGTTTACTGATAAAAAAAATCCGATGTGGCCAACACATAACCTCTCGCCATACTCTACTATTTTTATTTTTCTAATATAAGTATATATTATGTAATACTTACTCACAAATATACCATTGTACAGAAGGGAATTCGGGAATTGTAGTTTTTATAATATTATTAAAGTTTATTATGACCTTATAAATACTAAATGACATTTCATATTTTCCATTTCAATTTGCCAAAAAGTCAAAAATTCATATGACATTAACACTCAAATATTTTATTTTTTGTTTCCATAGGTAGGCAGATAAATCAAAATTGTAACAAATTTGTAGAATTTTTAACTTCTTGTAATTGGAAAATGGAGCTAGATAGAAACAACGTTTTGAATACATATTGTAGATAGTAACATTTAGTATACAATGTTATTAAAAAAATTCCTATTAATTCATAAATTTTAAGAATATTCCAGAAAAACTCCAGAAACTACCACTTCCGGTTGCACGATCAACACCAAAATCTTATCAGATCTAATCTAGGGTGTCAGAATATTGTATACCAAATTTCAAATTTGTTTATTCAGTGGTATTTGAGTTATCGTACCTCCAACATCCATCCTGACACACTGACACACACACACACACACACACACACACACACACAAACACACACACACAAACACACACACACACACACACACACACACACACACACACACACACACAAACACACACACACAAACACACACACACACACACACACACACACACACACACACACACACACACACACACACACACACACATACACACACACACACACACACACACACACACACACACACACACACACACAAACACACACACACACACACACACACACACACACACACACACACACACACACACACACACACACACACACACACACACACACACACACACACACACACACACACACACACACACACACACACACACACACACACACACACACACACACACACACACACACACACACACACACACACACACACACACACACACACACACACACACACACACACACACACACACACACACACACACACACACACACACACACACACACACACACACACACACACACACACACACACACACACACACACACACACACACACACACACACACACACACACACACACACACACACACACACACACACACACACACACACACACACACACACACACACACACACACACACACACACACACACACACACACACACACACACACACACACACACACACACACACACACACACACACACACACACACACACACACACACACACACACACACACACACACACACACACACACACACACACACACACACACACACACACACACACACACACACACACACACACACACACACACACACACACACACACACACACACACACACACACACACACACATCATCGCGTGTTCTAGGGACCTCAAAACGTGCTTATCCATTGAAAACTCACTATCGAAATTTTAGCATGATTACAATACCTCTCTTACAGATATGAGTGGCGAGAGGTAAAAACGCTCTAATACATTGCTGTCATTCTGTAACACTGTAACTATGGTAATGACATGTCCCATGTTTACTGATAAAAAAACTCTCTGTATATCAAAGTAACACATGACTTATTTATTTGTTTTTATGTGACAGAATTATAAACAAACAATCGCAAAGGTACAAACAGTAAACGAAACCGTGAAAAAGCTTGATAAAGTGTAGTGTAAGAAATAAAAATGTGTTTTGATACATTTTGGTCTACCATAAAAACTGTATTTAGGATTTTAACTATATTGTGTATTGTAAGTAAACAACTTTTTTTCTATAGTCGATTTCAGAATGACAGAGTAATGGCTGGATTTAATTTACGAATTTAGATTTACAAATTTAGATTTAGAAATATAAAATATACATAAAGTCCATCCCAAACTTCTTTGCCGTGACGTCATTATTTTATTTTCAAGAATAACTAAAGAATACATTGTCTTACTCTTTCTATCTTATTACTGTCATATATTTAGTTGAAACACGTATGTCATTCGAAATTTGCGAAGTATTGATACTGTTACGTGAAGTTTTGTTCTTTGTTTTTATTATGAAGTAGAAAAAGAAAGAAATAGAAAACGTATAATTATATTGTTGATATACCAGCAATTTGTTATTTGAGTAGGCTGTTTTTCATATTGTTTTATGAAATATGTATTGTAAATTTTGAAACTGTCAAACAAATAAAAACTATTTTCACTGTGATTAAATAATTTAACATAGGTATATCGTTGTTTTATGCATCCATTAGCTGTTTACATATAGATATTCATAATAATATTTATAAATATGCCCGGCAAACGCAATAATAAACAAAAAATTCAGATTGTCTTGAATTTGTACCAATATTTTACTGCTGAAAAAGAAAAAGGAGAATTACTTATTTCCGTGTCAGCTGATCTAGAGGTATTTATTTATTATTAAATTTATATAGTTATTCCAAATATTCACATAATATAGTTTAAAAATATTTGATATCAAAATATAACTTTCCCGCCATAATTTCAAATTGATTCATACGAACTACAGGTATAACGTAACGGCAAAGAAGTTTGGGACGGACTATATCTGCCTTTGCTGGTTCATAATGAATTTAGATTTATAATTTACATTCAAAATCTGGCCATATTTTATAATGTAAATCTAAATTTGTAAATGCGTCCAATCATATCACAGTATTTTAAAGAAAGTGATCATAGTGAGACGAAAAGAGACAGTTGACACGTTGACAATTTTACTTAAATATGACTTGTGATTGTCGATTTGTTAAATGAATTTGACAATTCAACTCATGTGTCATCTGTCAAAAATGGACCAATCAATTTTGAGGATTTATAAATTTTCCACCAATTGAAACGAATTTTTTCGACAATTTATCACTAGTGCTCGCAGCGACATAATTTTTCGACAATTTTCACTAGTGATCCAATCGACAATTTTAAACAATTGAATATATCTTTATTAATCAAAATCCTATTGTTATAACTGTTGTAATGGAAGTGAAGCTATTTATAAATCATTTTCATAAAGAAAGAATACATTTTTATTCGGTGAATTGTCCTTCGAATACCATTCGTGTTCCAAGTTATGTAGACAATTTTTGTGGCTGCATCACTCATGATTATTATGCTTGAGAAAATAGCACTCGTGCTACGCACTCGTGCAGTAGTAACCATTCGTGATACAGCAACAAAAATTGTCGACATAACTTGGAACACTAGTGGTATTATATATGATTATTTCAGAAATATGGATATAAGATTCATAAGAAAATATAGATAAATATAAAAAAGACGAAAATGTAACAATTAATTCATTACAGGATAGAACAAAATTATCTGTCATTTAATTTATGTCAAATCACGTGACAAAATATAAGAAGATGATTGAACGAATTTAATATTTATAATCCACTATAAACCAAGAAGATAATCGTAAATTTTAAATTTAAATTTGTAAATCTAAATTTATAAATTAAATTAATCATAAACCAGCCATAGTAAATCAAAATTTGCAAGAGTAGTTGAGGGGTCTAGTTTCAAAACCGGCTATATCCATTTTTTTTAAAAATGGAGTTATGCACACCATTGGATTCGTAAGAATGAATTCTTTTTGTTTATCCGTACAGTACGTTTCAAAAGCGGTTGTATCCAGTAATAATTTAATATAAAATATGAGCTTAGTTTCAAAACCGACTAAATCCAGTAGGGGCTTAGGTTCAAAAAGGGCTATATCCATTTCAGCCAATAGGAAGCTAGTTATCTGCGACACGTGACACATGACGTCTCTTGTCAAATGTGAATTTGTACTGTCAATAAGAAAATTTGTTTTTTCAAAATCGGCATGAAAATCATCATTTCCAGACTAATTTGCGGCATGAAAGTAAGATTTTCATGACTAGGCATGAAAATTTTATTTTCATGCCTAGTCATTTTTACTTTCAACTTTGTTTACTTGTCATGACAACTTTTTCTAAAATTTGTGACAGCTCTGATGATTTGTCACAGCTCTGATGATTTATGCAAACCTAATTTTTTTATAATTTTAAGCTTAATTGCCGATTTAAAAAAAATAGAATACATCACGCGTCATAAAAATGTCTTTGCTTGACTCGGAGGCTTTGAAGAAACGCTCGGACGCTGCGCATCCTCGCATTCTTCAAACGCCTCCTCGTCTGCAATGAAACATTTTCATGACTTGTAATGTAATATACTATTTGTTTCCGTAGGTAAGAATAGAGCTAATATGTCATAAATAATAATAGATTTATGAACAATTAAGTTAATTTGTAGATATGGAAACTAATGTTGCACCTGTCAATAGCCCAAAAGAGCTAGAAAGAAACTACGCCAAATTTATTTATTTTCATTTATTTTAAATTACTTTTACTTATTTACTAATTATAATCCAAATGAAAGTAATCTTTTATAATTTTTGTAGATATGCTCCTAAAAATCTACAAACGTACCCCACATGCTCACATTTTTATGTTATTTTTGTAATGTAAACAAAATGTTTTATTATTTTTATAAATACATAAAAGTTGTTTTTTTAAATTAGAAATTACTTGTTTCTCCTTCGTTCCAATAATTATAAGAATCAAAATATGCGTAAGGTAAATATTAGTTAAATTAGTTTCAAAAGTGGCTATATCCAAACCAATGAGTTTCAAAACCGGCAGTTTGCATAAGTTAGTTTCAAATCCCACTATATCCATATTTAAAACGCTTGTATTGCAATTAATACTAACATTTTAGGTATAAAGTAAAGTTATCCTTGATCAAATTTGTCTGTTAAATACATCTAAAGCGATAACAGTTCTATTTTTTGTCTAATTTAGCGCAAAACTAAAAATATCAATTTACTCGAAATTGGAAAAAGTGGATATAGCCGGTTTTGATACTAGACCCCTCGTATTGTGAACAGATTTTTGTTTCGTTTTTCACCGCGTATACACTTTTCCGGTACTAATTTTTACAGCCCAGTTTTTGAGATAGCTAGCTGCCATTTTGTTTCAAGATGGCAGACTAACAATTTAATGCTATGTTGCTAACTTTAAAACGGTTTATTCAAATATCAATTTTAATGACATGACTGTGTAGCATTTTTCAAAAGCTATCATTTGATATGCCACAAAGGGTATATTGCCATTTTTTAAGATTTAAATATTGAGAGTGGTAGGAGTGAGATGAGTGATTTAATAAAAACAAAAATATTAGTAAAATTTATGGGTGGATTTTGTTCAAATATGTAAATGCTGCAGATTTGTAAATCTTTAAATAATGAACAAAATCACATCAATGTTTGTTGACAAGTATAAAAATGTTAATATGATTATAGATTTCATTGCGATTTTGTTTTATATTTATAATTTTACATATCTGTAGCACTTACAGATTTGAACAGAATCGACCCAATAGTCTCCTAGATGTTAAAACATATACTGCCCAACTATGGAGAAAGGCAGTATGCAAAAACACAAAATGGCAGATAATACGCATTTACTTTAAACGTTTATGGCAATAACCGTTAAAACTACCCTCTTGTAAAATTATATGTATCTTGTCTAAAATTTAATTTAAAAGTAATTGGAATCTTTAAAATTAAACAATTGATTACTTTTGTTATGTTTAATGCATATACTGCCTTTTTAACAAGTAAAGTTTCTAAAAAAATATACTTTCGAAAAGCAGTAAATGACAATTACTGTTATTTACCATTTATTGCGAAATTACTGATTTATATTTTTGTTAGGACTTCGGTATTTAAATTATCATAAAACAAAGAACAATTCATTTATTTTTTATTTTGGCAGATATCTAATTTATGTTTTAATATTCTGACATAATAAAAACCGATAAAAGCAGTATCTACAATATTTGCAAGTTAGTAAAAAGGAAGAAGGCAGTAACTGAAATTTAACGTGTACACATACTGCTTTTATGTGTAAAATCGTGCATTTACTGCTTTTTTAGTTGTAATGTACGTGTATTTCTTAAAGGCAGTATATGATTTTCCTTTACATTTCCAATGTTTCTTAATTTTACTGCTTTTTTGTGTTGTATTAAGGTGTAAAATTGCTACACCATTCAAAAAATGTAAAAAAATGATTTTTCATTTTTTTGTAGTTACTGCCTTTCTCCATAGTTGGGCAGTATAGCGCAAATCGGGTATGTCTATCACAATCCGTTTCCAAGTTATAAAGGGCGGATGGGTGGATCGCGTTATTCTATATAAGCGCGTTATTCTATACATTACATTCTAAATCTGAGCAGGATTTTCAAAACAATAACCATGTACCATGTACCTACCTACTAGTTACATTCTAGTTGTCCTCCAACAATATAAATAAATAGAACAGGTTGTTTTATTCATTGGTACATAAACTATGATTGAAATAAAACATTAAGATGTTAACAGAATTTTCGAACGTTAAGTTACGCCACCTCTGATTTCGACCAATCAGATTCAGGGATATCATCGCCCTATTTTACCAAACGCTTTTTTCTTAGCTGAAATGAGATAGAACCAGTGATATAGAAGTTATTATGTATATGCTATATTAGGCCAGTCATTCTGGATGAAATTTACATTGGGTACATGAAGTTCTCGTGCAGTCAATGAAAGTTGTACCCATCGATAGAATAAAGTCCCCTGACTAACATATTGATTTGTTTCCGCGTCAAAATATCAGCAACATTTATTATTAATAAAAAACTAACGACGAATCTCGTCTGCTGCACTTTACCGCGCTATAAGTCCGGTATTTCACTGCTGACCGCGAGAATAAAATTATTACCGTGTAGGGCAGGAAATTTCCCACAAAATACACCCACATTTTAACCCCCAAACATGCCCGGATATTTTTAAATAAATTATAAAGGCATTTAATTTATATCGGGAGTTATTTTTATTAGTAAACATAGGGCATGTCATTACCATAGTTACAGTGTTACAGAATGACAGCAATGTATTAAAGCTGATCGTTTGACGAATCGCCAAAAAATGCTTTTTTATTCGATTATGTCAAAAAGTGACGTTTTTTGGTTAAGATATTCGGACGAAAAGCTAACTTTTTAGGTAGAGTATTAATATTTGTGCCGTTGCTAGGTGGCCCACTTTTCGTCTTAGGCCGAGAAGTACTTTTGTAGAAAATTTCCTCCCCTACACGGTAATAATTTTTTTTCACGACATGCGGAGAAAACACAATTTTCTTCTCGCGAAATAGTGAGGAAAGTAGGTTTTCCCTCTCTAGAGAGGAAAGTAAGCAGTGTTACCACCAGTGTTTTTTTTCGATGAAATATTTGAAAAATTGTAAGTAAATTTATTATTTTATTGAAAATTCTGATTTTATAGTTATATACTGTAAACTATTATTTTACAATTATTATGTTTTATACTTTCTTTTTCTACTATTTCACGATTTTACAACTTAAATTTAATTTGCCATATTGGCTGCATTTCGTTGTTTTCAAACGTCATTCATTCTGACAGATGGCAGTTATAACCTAACTTCTAGTTATGTGTTTCTTCTACATTTACATTGTTTTTAAATATGTCGTGAAAAAAATGTTGTGTCTAACACGAGAGGAAAGCTCTTTTTCCACTCTTGCTCGATTGCCTCACTCGCTGCGCTCGTGACACAAACTTCGAGCTCGAGTGGGAAAAAGAAGCGCTTTCCTCTCTAGTTGGACAAATAACTATATTCTCGCGATCAACAGTGAAATACCGGACTTATAGCGCGTTAAAGTGCCGTCGATACGATTCGTCGTTAGTTTTTTATTAATAATTAATGTTGCTGATATTTTGACGCGGAAACAAATCAATATGTTAATCAGGGGACTTTACTCTATCGTTTAGTACAAGTTTCATGGGCTGCAAGAGAACTTCATGTACAAAATCTAAAATGACTGGACTATATGGGTTATGTGTACTACTCAGTACTCATAGTACGGGAGCTGGGCGCACGTAGTGTCCCTGATATTCCCGCTTGTAAGCCTTTGTCACGCCCAGCTCCCGTACTATCATAGATTTGTACTTCTTAACTACATAACAATTTTTTTTCAGGTAACTGGTGGGATTACAGTGTTTGTCACAGCCCATGTATATAATTCACGTAGAATGCGAGATACTAATTTATACACTGAGTTTGATAAAAAAACGGACACAACAAGAGATTACAGAACTTGTTTGAAATTTGCAATAATTTCAGTTTATTTAATTTTCATTGGCTGGGAAGCAGTAGACACGAGATTATCCATTTTAATGCATGTGGTAAATAAGAATGGCTCATTTTCATTTTTACATAATAAAAATAAATAGGTACTGTTCTTAATTAACAAAAAAAAAAAATTCAAATAGACTGCGTTTACACACAATAAATTTTAATTTTTACTTCCTTGTACGAAGTAAGGAAGTATTGTAATCGCGAAAAATTTCGGTTCTCAGATTTTGACGGAAATATCCGTTTTGACCTTTTCTGAATCCATTATGACTAGTTTCGTCGTGACGTCTGTACGTACGTACGGACGTATGTGTGTCGCATAACTCAAATACGGTTAGACGTAGAAAGCTGAAATTTTGTATTTAGGACTGTTATAGCATCTAGTTGTGCACCTCCTATTTTTGGTTTCAATCTACAAACCGGAAGTAGTAAATTTAAAAAAAAAATTGATAAATAATTAATTTTAGGCAATTTTTTTACCTTCCGCTTACCTGTAAAGGAAGGTATTGGAATCATGCAAAAAATCGGGTAGTGAATTTTTAGTGGATGAGCACGAATTAGAGTCCTTAAAACTCATTTTTGATAGTTTCACGATGATGTCTGTGTGTATGTGTGTGTGTGTGTGGTCAAGGCCGGGTGTTAGTCGCATAACTCAAATACGAATTACCCGAAAATTTTGATATTTGGTATTTAACATTTGTATATAAATTGGAAGAGCTCCTTAGATTTTGATACAAATATCTTCATCGGAAGTGATATTTTTTGAAGATTGAAAAGGTTAATTGTCAAAATTGTATATAAATTTGGAAAAATATAGTATTTATTTGTAATAAGAATAAGAGGAAAAGTTATTTGCAAATTACGTTATAAAAAAATTGTCTTTATCTGGTAGCATTAAAGAACTGCAGTAAAATTTAAAAAATAAATTTATCAAATAAAACGTTGATATCTTGTAATCCATGATCGGTTGATTTTTGTTTCTGCGTAAAAAATATTGACAGTGACAGGTGAGACGGGTGACAAGTTGGCATACTAGCGCTATATAAGTCCTAAGTAAGATATTAAATATAGTAATTTAACGGAGGATTGCTTCAACACAGCAGAGTTTTCCTGTGAATGAATCTTTTTATTCAGGTGATGCAAATTTCTGTGTTTGAATATTTTAGATTTTTATTTGTATATTTTATACCGGATTGTACGTATACATTTCTGTTTAAAGTCTAGATATGGCGGAAGGTTGTGTGATGGACACGTCAGATTTTTTATTTTAAATGAAAGATTATGTGATTATTATCTACAATCGGTATTTTATAAATTTTTCTGTATCTTCTATCATTTAAGAATAATTAAAGTATATACCTACTTATAATTTAATATTTCGGTATCTTGTAGTCCATGATCGATTAACATTTGTTACTAGGTAAAATTTAAATGATTATGACATGACAGTGACAGTAGCAGTGACAATAGTAAAATATCGTTTATATCTTCTTCTGCAGTTTAAATAAAATGACTAAAATATATTTGTGAGTATACTAGTATAATAAGTTAAAAGAATTTTTAATATTATTCTACATTTTAGTTATTAAGAAAATTATGAACAAACAAGGCGTACAAGGAAGTCATGTGGTGTCCACGTCAGATTTTTTAAATTTTTTATAAGTTGGAACCCTGATATGAAATACATTGCGAGTATAAAAGATGCCCCTAACCCCCACCACTCGAGTGTACCTCCTTAAATAATTTTCGTCGTTTACTTTAGTTTTGTAACCACTGTTACAAAGTAGATATTTGCACAAATATTTAATTCGGTCTGATATATCTATTGTGCTTTCTAAAAAAACAAATTATCAAGAAATTAGTTGAAACATATTTAAAATCCAAAACGAATTTATTACCTTTGTAGTTGTTCTATAGATCCAATTCAAATTTATCTTTACAAAACCGATAAATTTTGTGGTACTTTAATAACAAGTACTATTTAATAATAACGAAGTATATAGGTAATCATACAATAAGGGAAACGTGTGACAACAATATTTCTTATCAGAATAAATCTTTTGATTTCTTGAGAAACAAAACAATTATAGTGTCAAAATCACAAATAATTTTAAAAACAAGTAAAGGTACATTTACAACCAATTTAGACCCTGCGTAATTTTGACTTGAAGTGGAAATTGTAAGTTAGGCATACGTGAATCAACTACCGCATTTACAACCAAAATTTGAAGTCTGCGTATTTCGGAACCGAATTGCACTTCAACTCAATGTTTGCAAGCTGCTAGCTTTCACTTCAAGTCGAGAGTGAATTCGCATGCGCATTGCGATTATGGGAGGCGCTGCAGTTTTGTAAACAAAACATAGATTTTGAATTTGACATATGGGTAAGAAGAAAGGTACTGACTACTGAATTACTTACATTAATTTTGTTTGTAATTGAAACCGTAAATTAAATATTTGATATTATGTTGAACACAAGATGCAAGACAAATTGTTTCTTACCAAACGTCAAATTTGCGATATGACAGATACTTATTTTGACAGATGGCATGTCGTATTTTCACTTTACCAGCGAAGTGGTTGTAAATGATATAAATTTTAAGTCGGCACAATTTCTACTTCAAGTCAAAATTACGCAGGGTCTAAATTGGTTGTAAATGTACCTTAAACTATGAAACCTCTATAATTGAATATAGAGCCATCTGTTGTCCGCCTGGCACAACTAAGTATGTTTCTGTTTTACGTATATTACTTTCATCCGGCTGGTCCGAAGTACGCAGACTTCAAATTATGGTTGTAAATGCAGTAGTTGATTCACGTATGCCTAACTTACAATTTTACGCCAGCTTAAAATTGTGCTGGGATAAAATTTTCCAACAAATAGCAAGCAAGCAAGTCCTATTTGATCTTTGTTTACTTACATTTTGATGAGTATTTTAACAAAGGAGTAAATCATTGAAATGATCATGAACCACTCACATCATACATCTTAAATAATACAGAACAAAAGTAACCGATTACTATCATCGTCAAAACGAGGCTTGAGTTAAACATTTTACAGTTAGACACCAATGTACAGATTATGATCCTAGATAAGAAAGTATTTCAAATTTATTGTTTATAATTATCAATAAATTTTGCATATTAAAAGGTAATAACAGTTGATGATACGATTAATTTCATATTACATTATTGGATAGTTAGTTGAGAGTTGAGTAAAAATATATAAATTTTTAGTTAAATGCACACAAATTTCAACAAAAGTAAAACCTAAATTTTCTGTTTTCGCATTATATATACCGCCGTACCGATACTATGTAGCAATATTTGATTACTATAATAATTGTTCATTGTAATTATTCTATAAATGTTAAGAATATTTATCTACGTATTTGAGTTAATCATTTTTGTTGTTGTAATTAGTCAATAAATAATTACAAACAATGTTTTAATGCAACATGTGTATGAAGTATAATTAAAGTACCTATGCAGATAAATATTATTTAAAATATAATATCTAATTTAAACATAAAAACTCGTGAACGCAACGAAGATCGTGCAAGGCAACAAAAAATGCGCAAACTAACAGTATAAATTAATAATATTTATTAGTAAGATATTATGTGGTATAAGTTTTTGTAAAAATAAAGTTTATTTAACAATATGTATGTAGTAAGTCATAATTCAAGCAAATATATTTCTTGTAATACGTTTAAACACATGTACTTGAAGCGTGCCGAATACCCGCGTGACGTCATCGCATCGACTCGGCGCTCATTGGCTGCAGGCCGGATGAGCTATCCTGTTCTGTTTTCACGCCATCTAGATGTTAAAGTTTCAGATAAATACAAGAATACTTTATTAGCCAGTTTTTAAATTTGGTTAATTTCAAATGTCAAACTCTTCAAACGTAATTTTTATTTGGACTGCTAAGATATTTAAAATGGATATTGAAATATTTTTATTTTAACTATAAAAAAATTAATCAAACGAATAAAAAATACACTCAATCCCAGAATAAGTGCGCTCAACGGCTTAACCTCAAAACTTCCAGTCAAACGTCAGACTCGTATGAAAACAACCTCTACCTGTTAATTTGTGAACTATTTTGAGTCTATCTGTTTACACCGCAATGAATACGTTTGGGCCGTGGCCTAGTCTATGGGTCAGGCCACATGTAGAAGTGGCCTGACCCATGCCAGGCCGCTTCATATTTTAAGTGTTTAGGTACACCAGGCGGCCTAGCAACATTTGGGTCGAATTTGGGGTATAGGTCTGCGGTGTAAACCAGGCCTGAATCATAATGAATGTATCATTAAGGGTATGTTCCAAAATTAAACCATGTTTACCGTGGTATTATGCTACGGTAATTCTTTGGTAACAGAATGTGACGGTTCTCTCAGAAACTTGTGAAACGCTTCGGTAAAATTTTGACATTTGTTAGAATATTTATTGAAATGGAAGCACAAAAGTCACAAAAATATACTTTTTCATCTTTAAATAAAAGCATAATATGATATTACACAAATAATACATGCTTACATACAATTTCGCAAATTTTTCGAATAGATAAATTCGTTTGTATATAATCATTTCCAACAGAGAAAAATCAGCCATTCAACAGCAAAACAAACCAACGTTTTTAAGTTAAAACTGTGAGATCGCGATACACAAATACAAATTTACCACAACTATCGTGCTCTCTAGCACGGTGATCGTGGTAACGAATATTTGCGAAAATTTACCGCCGTTTTCAGTTACCGCGTTTCAAATTAGTACTGACATCCTGAAATAAATTACCATGGTACATGTGGTTTAATTTTGGAACATATCCTTAATAATAGTCTTATTGATAAATAATATGTTTACGATTTTCAGTATACTTGGGGGATGTTGGCAGTTAGCATTTTCTTTTTTCTATATATATGTAGTCAGTATTCCGACGAACGAAGTTCTATTAGGGACAAGATTCCAGTACTTTTGGATGCTAAATTAGAAGATTGGCGTGGACGTCAATATAAACGTCACTACAGCATGTGGCCTCATGGACACAGCTATGGCTGGATGGGAAATCAGTATGGCGTACCATATGTAAGACACCAGCACATCTTGTACAAAGCAGTAAGTATCTACTTATTACGTTTATCATTATACCCATACAACACATCGATCCTATTAACGTCTTTAACTCTGGGTCCACACTTGAACATTTTAGTCCGAACGAACAGAACGAACTGAACGCGCAGAGCAGAATAGTCTGAACAAAAGCTCGTTGCGTTCGGCAGATTCGCCGAATTATTGGTTTTCCAACATGCTTGAAGCATTCGCAGTGAATGTCAATAATGGATTTCAATTATTTAACAGTAGCATTTTGGTGTTTTTTTAAATTATTTGTAAGCTAGAAAAAAATAAGAAAAGGCGAAGAAATATGGGGTAAGAATAAAATGCTCACCATTGCTGACCTTGTGTATTCTTAGTTAAATTTGTGGCTTCTGGCGTAAATATAAGGCGTTTTATATGTATGCCAGGTAATTCAATTTTGCTGACTGCTAAAAACTTTAAAGTAGTTCGGTCGTCAATTGAAGTTGTTGATTTTGTATTGAAAATGGTCTGATTGAATAGAAAATTTAATATTATTTTCAAAAGTGCCAAGAAAACATGGCCTTGCGGTACTAGTTTTTGAGAAAAATGAGTTTGAAGTTCACTGTTTTTACATGGGCTCTTATGGAAAATGACACTTTTGGTTAAGAAAAATTGAAATTGCGCCGTAAAAGTTCGTTGAATAAATAGTGGCAAATTGATATTGAGAAAGGTAATATATTAAGGCTTCGTTATGCATAGTCAAAACCCTACGTTGCCGATGTAAATAGCCCAAAAAATAGGAAAATATGTGACAAAATCACGACCAAGCGGAAGCCGATCGGGCGTCACGTTCTGCAGGGTTGCCAACTGCGGAACGTGGGAAATTTAAACGCAGATTTGAATGTTAACCTTTTATTTCTTGAAACAGATTGGATTGAAAAATCAATGATTTTCATGATTTTAAGTCATTTATCAAGAACTCGTTTTTATAATCACACTATCGTATTTATCATTTATCATTCCTGTGTTTACATTTGAATGCCGACAATGCTGCCAACTGTATCGACGCCATAACCTGGCCCGAGTTATGACACCGGGTGATTGACTAGTCAAGTTGCGAATGAAATTACAAGATTTGTAAAATACGACTATTTGTTTGAGAACCAGATGCATAAAAATTCATAATAAAATATTAAAAACCGTTACACTCGAATTTCACTTCATAAATTGACAACAAAAAACGGATTGATTTTGACTAGCGTCAACGACGACCGAACTACTTTAAATGACATGCTGACCATTGCAGAACATGTTTATTTTCTATCAATATTCTGATATTTGGCATAATTATAAAAATTTAAAGTGTTTTATATATAAACCAAGTAATTCAATTTAGCTGACCGCTAAAAATTTAAGCTGACCTACACTGACCACAAATTTAACTAAGAATACACAAGTTCAGCATTTTTTTGGGTCAGCATTTTATTTATATATCCAGAAATGGGTAATAGGACACTTTATTATTTCACCTATTCTCATCCAAGCGTCATGTTTTAATAAAACCCATGCTTAGGGTTCCATAAGACATGGTGTTGCTCATAAATGTCTATTAATCACACTTTTCCCTGTCCCATTCCATTTTCAGCACACAATAATTTATAATAACCTTCAAATACACACAATACAGCTGCCTATGTTTATACAACGAATGCTGCGATCAAGGCGATCAGCACGAACGGTGCGAATTCCCGTCAACTGAATGATTCGGCGAACAATTGTTTTCTTTGAGCAAGTCCGATTTACCGACAAGCAACGGAAAACATTTGGCTCGTTCGGTTCGGCTCGGAGAGACGTCCACACTTGGCGAATTCGGCTTGCGCGTACTGCTTGTTCGGTTCGTTCGGACTAAAATGTTCAAGTGTGGACTGTGGACCCAGTATAAGACGTACATCTTGCAACTGTCGTCTGGACGTCATAAGGAGACTAGTATTGGTTGAATTTTAGACGTCTTATGCGGTAGTCTTTAAGTCGTCATTATGTTGTCCAGTTTTAAATCTCCCGCTTACAATATAATTATATGAGTCCTATATTTTTCTCAAAATTCATCTTGGTTGAGACATACAGGAAACCAACTCGTATATTAATCAAAATTAAGTTGTATATTGGTCGAAAAGATATTAAATAGACGTCATTTGCATGGAAAAAATAACATGTTTTAAACATCCAGAATGGAGGACATAAGACACGTATGTGACGTCTTTGTGACTACATTTGGATCAGACGTTTTAGAGACATGAACATTATTAAGACGTCTTAACGACGTATTTGTGTTGTATGGGTATTTACGGTCGGAAAGGTTTAATTTTTACCTCTCGCCTCATATTCTATAAGAGAGGTATTGTGATGGGTCAAAATTTTCGAGTGTGATTTTTTAGTGGATAAGCACGTTTTAGGGTCTCTAGAATACGAATTACATATTTTTGAGATGTGTGTGTGTGTGTGCGTGCGTGCGTTGGTTCGTATGATCGTATGTTACAATTTTTACTTCCTTGTACGGAGTAATAAAGCAGTATTGTAATCGCGAAAAATTTCGGTTTTCAGATTTTGATGGAAATATCCGTTTTGACCTTTTCTGAATCCATTATGACTAGTTTCGTCGTGACGTCTGTACGTACGTGCGTACGTACGTACGGACGTATGTGTGTCGCATAACTCAAATACGGTTAGACGTAGAAAGTTGAAATTTTGTATTTAGGACTGTTATAGCATCTAGTTGTGCACCTCCTATTTTTGGTTTCAATCTATAAACCGGAAGTAGTACTTTTAAAAAATATTTCGATAAATATTTAATTTAACACAAATTTTTTATTTTAAATGAAAGATTATGTGAATATTACCTAAAATCGGTATTTTATAAATATTTTTGTATCTGGTATCATTTAGGAATAATTAAAGTATATATTTTTACCTTCCGCTTACCTGTAAAGGAAGGTATTGGAATCATGCAAAAAATCGGGTGGTGAATTTTTAGTGGATGAGCACGAATTAGGGTCCTTACAACTCATTTTTGATAGTTTCACGATGATGTCTGTGTGTATGTGTGTGTGTATGTGTGTGTGTGTGTGTGTGGTCAAGGGTTGTTAGTCGCATAACTCAAATACGAATTACCCGAAAATTTTGATATTTGGTATTTAACATTTGTATATAAATTGGAAGAGCTCCCTAGATTTTGGTACAAATATCTTCATCGAAAGTGATATTTTTTGAAGATTGAAAAGGTTAATTGTCAAAATTGTATATAAATTTGGAAAAATATAGTATTTATTTTTATTTGTAATGAGAATAAGAGGAAAAGTTATTTGTAACTTACGTTATAAAAAAATTGTCTTTATCTGGTAGCATTAAAGAACTGCAGTAAAATTTAAAAAATGAATTTATCAAATAAAACGTTGATATCTTGTAATCCATGATCGGTTGATTTTTGTTTCTGCGTAAAAAATATTGACAGGTGAGACGGGTGACAAGTTGGCATACTAGCGCTATATATAAGTCCTAAGTAAGATATTAAATGTAATAATTGAACGAAGGATGGCTTCAACACAGCAGAGTTTTCCTGTGAATGAATCTTTTTATTCAGGTGATGCAAATTTCTGTGTTTGAATATTTGAGATTTTTATTTGTATATTTTATATGGGCACCGGATTGCACGTATACATTTCTGTTTAAAGTCTAGATATGGCGGAAGGTTGTGTGATGGCCACGTCAGATTTTTAATTTAGTATTTCTTTATCTTATAGTCCATGATCGATTAACATTTGTTACTACGTAAAATTTAAATGATTATGACATGACAGTGACAATAGTAAAATATGCTTTATATCTTCTTCTGCAGTTTAAATAAAATGACTAAAATATATTTGTGAGTACCTATACTAGTATAATAAGTTAAAAGAATTTTTATATTATTCTACATTTTAGTTATTAAGAAAAGTATGAACACACAAGGCGTACAAGGAAGTCATGTGGTGTCCACGTTAGATTTTTTCAGACACGATAACTCCAAAAATATCAAACATTTAAATACCAAATTTTATATTTAAGGTTTTAATACGAATCTTAAAAAGCCATTAAATTTTGGTTTCAATCTACAAATCGGAAGTAGCACTTTTTAAAAATATTTCAATAAATAATTAATTTAAGACAAATATTTTTATTTTAAATGAAAGATTATGTGATTATTACCTACAATCGGTATTTTATAAATTTTTCTGTATCTGATATCATTTAAGAATAATTAAAGTATAATACTTATAATTTAGTATTTCTGTATCTTGTAGTCCATGATCGTATCATTTGTTACTACGTAAAATTTATATCAAATGATTATGACACAATGACATGACAGTCACAGTGACAATAGTAAAATATCGTATATAATATCACGAGGGACTCAAGTTTTATCAGTAAACTTTTCTTGAAAACATTGTTTACCTAGCAACATCGTGAGAGTCATCTGTTCGAATAAATCACGAGAGCGTAGCTCGAGGGATTTATTCTGAGCAGATGACTCGAAGGATGTTGCTTAAAGGTAAACAATGTTTGAAAGAAAAGTTTACTGATAAAATAAGAGTCGCGAGTGGTATTTGTGAAGAATATTTCTCGAATGATATCTCTATATTTTTGTATTAAATGTCACTTCTGACATTTTAGAAAACTGATTGTTTATTTTGAAAATGTGGTGTTTGTTTCTCTTAGGCAACGGCGATTTGTCGGTGATAAATGGTCTTGGGCATTTACCGCGCGACAAACCCCCGTTGGCAAGCCATTTGTTACTGTAATTGTTTATTAAACTATGTAAAATTTGTCAGTATAATTGACATAAGTGAAATAATCGTTTATATCTTTTTCTGCAGTGTAAATAAAATGACTAAAATATATTTGTGAGTAGTAGAAGTAGTAATAGTACTTATATATTAATATATTTGTATAGGTAATAAGTAAAAAGAATAAAGTAGGTATGGCGGGAGGTCTTGTGGTGGCCACGTTAGATATTTTTTTCGCCAACACGCATTTGATGTTATAATATGTCATCTGCTGTGACTACCTACCACAGTACTTCCTCGACTATAAGTTTTAATAACTTGCTTTCGTAAGGACTATAATTTTATGCTTTATTCAGCAAAATTTAAATAAATTTACCTTTTTTCCCGAATTATTTAAGTTGATACCAAATTCGGCATAATTGAAAATCGCATAAATGTCATTTTTTTTACATATTTACTAAACTTATCTCCCCGAGAGCTTTAAATTGACACCAAACTCGGTATAATAGGGTACTTAACATTTTTTTATATTGCAGAAATTTTTATTTTTGTACAATATTTGACTTATAAGAAGCTAATTAATGTAAAAAATCTAAAATTATGTTACCAATGTTTATAAAAATTGATTTAAAATTTACATGCTTCAAAGCAACCTCTCTAATGTGACGTCACGTGTGCTAGCCATAAGCCGCAGGTGCGTTGATGTTTTATTTGGGAGAGATGTTAGGAGGGTTATTTTGTAATGTCAAAGTGACAGCAATTTTAAAGTTTATTTTATTTCTTACCTGAAACTACTCTTTCCACAAACAATATGTTGTAAAATTAATACTTATATCGCTTATATCTCAAAATAAAGACAAAATACGCAGTGGTTCTATTTTGATAGAGACTATTTAAATCCATAGGAGTGACGTCATATCAGATAAATTCTATCCACCACGTTCACTAAATAAGCTATCTCTTTCTTACACATTTTATTCGTATAAATCTATATGCATATCGTATGTCATAAGGGGCGGGGCTTAACAATTTGTGTCATAACGGCAGTAGCAGAACAATTATTCATATAATATAGTATTCTTTACATGAAATATATTTTCTTACATATTATTGTTTTCTTTTAGATTCACAAAAGTTCGTTATATACCATTTATTGTTTATTGCTGACAACTTGTCAATTTTCTCCTTCTTGTTGTGTCAAGTGTCAACATAAAATTTTGAGGTTAACGTGTTTTGTTATTTAGTTTTGTTCTATTTTATTAATCTTTGATTATTTCCTACAGAATCAAGCGATGTATTAAAATGGTAAAATAATGATTAATTTTAAAAACAGAAATAAAAACTATTGCTTTTAAATTTCGCGTATAGATAAAGACTGCCAGCACCATCTACTAAACTCATGCTGTACTAAAAAGTAAACTCTTGATTCATACGAATAATTTGCTTGTTTTTTATGACGTCACTCCTATATGGATTTAAATGGTCTCTATCTTCAAAATTTCAAAATTGTCACTGTCAACACAATCACAACAAAAACAAACTTGCCCGACAGACATACGTAGCAAAAAAAGTATAGCTGTCTTCTTCTAACATACGACGGCACGTACAGAGAGTTTTTTTTATAAGTAAACATAGGACATGTCATTACCATAGTTACAGTGTTACAGAATGACAGCAATGCATTAGAGCGTTTTTTTTATCATTAAACATAGGGATAATAATTAACATACGAAAATAAATATGAAATATAAGTTAAAGAAATGATAAATTATTTATTTATGTTTTCCACACTTAAGAACTAGGGAGATACATTAAACTAATGAGAATTTAAGAACTAGGTAGACACTTAAAAAATAATGTGTACAATGGTGACAGAATGAATGTTGAACAATTAAAAAATCGAATTAGTGCTGCTTCCAAAATATTACTCCCCAGCAAATGCTATAAATTATTTTTATAATCGTTTAGGATATTGTTTAGAAGATAATGGTTCCAATTTTGAGCATTTAATTCAATTTAAAAAATTCTCATTAGCTTAATGTAGGTATCTACCTAGTTCTTAAGTGTAGAAAATATAAATAAATAATTTATCATTTCTTTAATTTATATTTATTTAGTATGTAATTATCCCTATGTTTACTGATAAAAAAGACGCTCCAATACATTGCTGTCATTCTGTAACACTGTAACTATGGTAATGACCTGCCCTATGTTTACTAATAAAAAAAACTCCCGGTATAAACTTAACCCAAACATGCGAAGCACACGTGACGTCACATAGAGCGCGAAAAAATACCTGAATTTTCAATAATTTTTACTTCCTTGTACAGAGTAAAAAGAAAGTATTGTAATCGCGAAAAATTTCGGTTTTCAGATTTTGATGGAAATATCCGTTGTGACCTTTTCTGAATCCATTATGACTAGTTTCGTCGTGACGTCTGTACGTACGTGCGTACGTACGGACGTATGTGTGTCGCATAACTCAAATACGGTTAGACGTAGAAAGTTGAAATTTTGTATTTAGAACTGTTATAGCATCTAGTTGTGAACCTCCTATTTTTGTTTCCAATCTATAAACTGGAAGTAGTACTTCAAATATTTCGATAAATATTTAATTTCAGACAATTTTTTTTATTTTAAATGAAAGATTATATGATTATTACCTACAATCGGTATTTTATATATATTTTTGTATCTGGTATCATTTAAGAATAATTAAAGTATTCATTTATAATTTAGTATTTTGGTATCTTGTAGTCCATGATCGATTAACATTTGTTACTACATAAAATTTAAATGATTATGACATGACAGTGACAATAGTAAAATATGCTTTATATCTTCTTCTGCAGTTTAAATAAAATGACTAAAATATATTTGTGAGTATAGTAGCAGTAGTAGTAGTATATTAATATAATTGTATAATAAGTTAAAAGAATAAAGTAGGTATGGCGGGAGGTTTTGTGGTGGCCACGTCAGATTTTTTTTATATTATTCTACATTTTAGTTATTAAGAAAAGTATGAACAGTATAATAGGCGTACAAGGAAGTCATGTGGTGTCTTCGTCAGATTTTTTTCTCCTGTAATAAAAAAAATAAAAAAATACGTCAAACTTAGATTAAAAAATAGTTTAACATATAAAAAAAATCAGCGTAGGTATTAAGTACCCTATTTGAATAATTCATTAAAAAAACAATTGACAATCATTTAAATGTTATTTTTGTTTTTCTACTAGAATTCTTTTCCCGTGAGCTTTAATTTGATACCACACATGATAGTATTTTGATAAAAATAAAAGTTATGTTTATATAGTTGGTACCACTGGTTGAATAAAGCTCATTAGCGAACTTGATGTCAGATTTTGGCTCAAGATCTTAAATATAAAATTTCAGTCCAAAATTTCAACGCGTTTTTAAGATATCCAACACACAGACGACAGAGTGACAGACCGACTTTTTTTAAAATTATGTTTTTTGGGTTCAGAAGGGTCTAAAACGTGAAGATTCGCCCAAAATCTCGAACTGTCAAAAAATCACGATTACAATACTTCCCTATTACATAGGTCGGGGAAGTAAAAATGTAGAATAATTCCATAAAATAAATAAAAATAATATAAATAAGTAATCCATTTTGGAATCCCGCATAAAGCGACAGGAAAAGTAATTTTCCTCCCTAGAGCGAAAAAATCAAGTGATTCCCTCATAAAGCGGAAGGAAAAGTACGTTTCCTCCCTGGGAGGAAAAAGTCTAGTAGATTCCCGTATAAAGCGGGAGGAAATGTACATTTTCTCCCTAGAGAGGAAAAGTATTACTGACCGGTCAGAAATACCCCACTTTCGTCCTTAATAATAGGGACGAAAGGTGGCGTTTTCGGTGCAGGTATTAAAAAAATAAAATTGAATTCTATTTCAGCTCGAATGTTGTGGAAACAAAATAAGAGAATACGACTTTTTCTATCTTTATAATAGGTACCATGGGAAATTTCATGATCTACCTTATTCCTGCTGCCGAAATGGATTTTATCTTAGACGATGTAAATGGGGTGAGAATTTTAGTAAAGGTTGTCCTGAACGTTTGAGAACAATTTTCAGAGAAATAGTCAGCACCGCTCGGGTTGCTTTATTCTGTTATTTTTTGACTCTGGTAAGAAAAACTATCATTTACATTATTTCATTTTATTATTATAAACGTTTCAAATCCATATAGGAGTGACGTCATATCAGATAAATTCTATCCACCACATTCACAATAGTATATTACATAGTAGTAGTATGTAGTATATAGTCCGTCCCAAACTTCTTTGCCGTGACGTCATACCTGTAGTTCGTATGAATCAATTTGAAATTATGGCGGGAAAGTTATATTTTGATATCAAATATTTTAAAACTATATTATGTGAATATTTGGAATAACTATATAAATTTAATAATAAATAAATACCTCTAGAACAGCTGACACGGGAATAAGTAATTCTCCTTTTTCTTTTTCAGCAGAAAAAATATTACAAATACAAATTCAAATACAAATTCAAGACAATCTACATTGTTTGTTTATTATTGCGTTTGCCGGGCATATTTATAAATATTATTATAAATATCTATATGTAAACAGCTAATATGTATGCATAAAACAACGATATACCTATGTTAAATTATAATCACAGTGAAAATAGTTTTTATTTGTTTGACAGTTTCAAAATGTATTTCATAAAACAACATGAAAAACAGCCTACTCAAATAACAAGTTATAATTGCTGGTATATCAACGTACGTTTTCTATTTCTTTCTTTTTCTACTTCATAATAAAAACAAAGAACAAAACTTTACGTAACAGTATCAATACTTCGCAAATTTCGAATGACATACGTGTTTCAACTAAATAGTATACCGGGAGTTTTTTTTATTAGTAAACATAGGGCAGGTCATTACCATAGTTACAGTGTTACAGAATGACAGCAATGTATTGGAGCGTCTTTTTTATCAGTAAACATAGGGATAATTACATACTAAAATAAATATAAATTAAAGAAATGATAAATTATTTATTTATATTTTCTACACTTAAGAACTAGGTAGATACCTACATTAAGCTAATGAGAATTTTTTTAAACGAATTAAATGCTCAAAATTGGAACCATTATCTTCTAAACAATATCCTAAACGATTATAAAAATAATTTATAGCATTTGCCGGGGAGTAATATTTTGGAAGCAGCACTAATTCGATTTTTTAATTGCTCAACATTCATTCTGTCACCATTGTACACATTATTTTTTAAGTGTCTACCTAGTTCTTAAATTCTCATTAGTTTAATGTATCTCCCTAGTTCTTAAGTGTGGAAAACATAAATAAATAATTTATCATTTCTTTAACTTATATTTCATATTTATTTTCGTATGTTAATTATTATCCCTATGTTTAATGATAAAAAAAACGCTCTAATGCATTGCTGTCATTCTGTAACACTGTAACTATGGTAATGACATGCCCTATGTTTACTTATAAAAAAAACTCTCTGTATGACTGTAATAAGATAGAAAGAGTAAGACAATGTATTCTTTAGTTATTCTTGAAAATAAAATAATGACGTAACGGCAAAGAAGTTTGGGACGGACTTTACAACAAGAGTGGATGTGATGACGAGAACGAGTTTGCAGTCACGACCCCATAGGGGGAGTGTCTGCAAACGTTCGCGTGCGATATAGGCAATCCACTCTAGTTGTACAGCCTAAATATGGTTTGTGCAATAAAATGCACTCAATATGATGCCAAAAATTATTTAAAAGTAAAGTTACATCAATTATTTTGTGACTATGACATTTGAATAATTGTTGCCAACGTAAATACTCTAAATTTTATTTACTTTTTTAGCAATAAAATAATGCTTTTAAACATAATTAATTATTAAATAACAATTGATTTAATGTTTTTAGTAATTATTTGTCATAATAAAAACATAATTTGCACGCATTAACAATTTTTTGAAGTATTTGGCTTGAATTTCATATCCACATCTGGTGTGGATATGACATCCCTATCCACACATGATATTATGAAGATATGTTGCCAATATCCAGTAGAGAGTAGACAAAATAAGCTATCTCTTTCTTACACATTTTACTCGTATAAATCTATGATTTTCATCACTCAACTTTAATATCTGAAAACATGTGAATTCGCACTTTCGTAGAAAGACTAAACAGTCTTATTATTTTAAAATATGTTTCTTATGCTGTTCATATTATTAAAGTATGATTTGAAACATTCATAATTTAAAATATAATAAAATTTGTATTTTGCGCTCATATAAACACTGGTAAATTCTAGGTCACTCTAGCTATCTCTCTTGCACCTGACCGTTGCACAGAAACAGGCGGATTGAATATAGCGAAGCATGCCGTTCCATCGAAACTCATTCTAACGAATACTCATTCTATCGATAGTTCATTCTGGCGAAAATCCGTTCTGACTAATTTTATCCCCACTCCAATGCGAAGCTTGCCGTTCCATGGAAACCATTCTGACGAATATCCATTCTATCGAAAGTTCATTCTACCGAAAAACCGTTCTGACGAAATTCTCTCCCACCACAACGTAAATTTCATTCGGTATAACTTTACACTGCAATTTGCTAACCATAGTATACTAAATAATCGTATACTATAGTCGACCAGCTAAATATTAGATTTCATGAAAGAACAGAACAATGAAAAAACAGAACACGAAAAAACAGAACATGAAAAAACAGAACATGAAAAAACAGAACATGAAAAAACAGAACAATGAAAAAACAGAACAATGAAAAAACAGAACACTGAAGAAACAGAACAATGAAAAAACAGAACAGTGAAAAAACAGAACACTGAAAAAACAGAACACTGAAAAAACAGAACATTGATAAAACAGAACATGAAAAAACAGAACACATAAACTAATCTATGCTAACAAAAACCTTGTTGAGTCCAACAGGACTCCATTTTTTGGCATAAACTAATCTGTGCTAACAAAACCCTTCTTTACTCCAACGGAACTCCGTTTTTTTGACATAAACTAATCTATGCTAACAAAACCCTAATTGCGTCCAACAGAATTCCGTTTTTTTTAAATAAACTAATCAATACTAACAAAACCCTAATTGAGTCCAACAGAACTCCGTTTTTTGACATAAACTAATCAAAGCTAACAAATCCCTTCTTGAGTTCTGTTTTGTCATTGTTATTTTTTTTTCATGTTCTGTTTTATCAATGTTCTGTTTTTTCAGTGTTCTGTTTTTTCACTGTTCTCTTTTTTCATTGTTCTGTTTTTTCAGTGTTCTGTTTTTTCATTGTTCTCTTTTTTCATTGTTCTGTTTTTTCATGTTCTTTTTTTTCATGTACTGTTTTTTCATGTTCTGTTTTTTCATGTTCTGTTTTTTCATTGTTCTGTTTTGTCCGGTCACCAAATATTACACAAGGTAATTACTGATGTAGGTATTTCATACTAAGTTGGAGGCGCTCGAGTTATTTTTTAAATTTTTTAAAGTGCGCCGCAAGCTAACCTATAACCATTGATGTCTGACGTCACTATCCCAGTTGGACCTTGTCCTCGACTAATGTCTCACTGTAGTCCCAAAGGCGCGCGCAGCGCAAGTTGGAGCGCGGAGCGCGCAGTCCTCGAGTTATTTTTCAAAGTGCGCCGCAGGCTAACCTAAAAACATGGTTGTACCAAAACCATTGTTTCAGTGCCACTGACAATTTTTCGTTGTCGGTAGTCCATGTAATCTCGGCCACTTCCCCTCAACAAGTATCTTAATATTTATAAGACATTTAGTGTACAACGGTCATCAAATTGCAGTGGAAAGTTATACCGAATGAAATGTACGTTGTGGTGAGAGAGGGTTTCGTCAGAACGGTTTTTCGGTAGAATGAACTTTCGATAGAATGGATATTCGTCAGAATGGTTTCGATGGAACGGCATGCTTCGCATTGGAGTGGGGATGAAATTAGCTAGAACGGTTTTTCGCCAGAATGATCTTTCGATAGAATGGATATTCGTCAGAATGGTTTTCGATGGAACGGCATTTACTCCATTTTTCAATAGATAATCGTTGTCTCCAAAAGCGTTTAATGCCACATTTTTCATTTTTGTACTCTATTTTTTATGGCTACACATAATCAACTTTAGCTATTTTCTGAGTTTTTTACCTCTCGCCACTCATATTTGTAAGAGAGGGTATTGTAATCAAAAATTTCGATAGTGAGTTTTCAATGGATAAGCACGTTTTGAGGTCCCTAGAACACGATTTTGATAATTTCGCGATGATGATGATGATGATGATGATGTGTGTGTGTGTGTGTGTGTGTGTGTGTGTGTGTGTGTGTGTGTGTGTGTGTGTGTGTGTGTGTGTGTGTGTGTGTGTGTGTGTGTGTGTGTGTGTGTGTGTGTGTGTGTGTGTGTGTGTGTGTGTGTGTGTGTGTGTGTGTGTGTCATGATGGATGTTGGAGGTACGATAACTCAAATACCACTGAATAAAAAAATTTGAAATTTGGTATACAATATTCTGACACCCTAGATTAGATCTGATTAGATTTTGGTGTTGATCGTGCAACCGGAAGTGGTAGTTTCTTGAAGATCTGAAGAGTTTTTCTGAAATATCCTCAAAATTTATGAATTAATAGCAATTTTTTTAATAACATTGTATACTAAATGTTACTGTCTACAATATGTATTCAAAACGTTCTTTTTATTTACCACCAGTTTCCAATTACAAGAAGTTAAAAATTCGTCAAATTTGTTACAATTTTGATTTATCTGCCTACCTATGAAAACAAAAAATAAAATATTTGAGTGTAAATGTCATATAAATTTTTGACTTTTTGATAAATTGAAATGGAAAATATGAAATGTTATTTATTATTTATAAGGTCATAACAAATTTTAATAATATTATAAAAACTACAATTTCCGAATTCCCTTCTACAATGGTAGGTATATTTGTGAGTAAGTACCTTCATACACACTCAGTAAAATAGTAGAGCATGGCGAGAGGTCATGTGTTGGCCACATCGAATTTTTATCACATTTAAAACAAAAAAAATAAAAAAAGTGGCATTAGACGCACTTGAGCACTTGAGGACAACCTCTAGGTACCTATTTAAAATATCTTATTTGTTTAAAGCATTTATTGAAGTCAGTTTTAATGGAAAAACTGAATATCGTTTTTTGTCATTTTGACGGCTTGAATTGAACCATTTGCAATTTAATTTTCTTAAATAAATACTTAGTTCATAAAGAGATATTTATTTATTTAAATTAATAATTTTATCCTTTATTTATTCATGTGTAACATGCCGCACCGTGAAATCCAGCATTTAGGTATCGACTCTTCTTAACTCATAATCTTTTACAGTTAATCCTAATGCCCATGTCACACCGGCATAGCACGAAGCACGGTGCTCTATGGGAACAAATGAATAACGTAAAATTTTATCGCCGCTATTCCGTCGAGCATTTTGACATATGGATTTCGCAGTGTGTCCTCAATATAATTTTTGACATTTGGTGAATAATTGATGTCGAAATAGTAACAGTAAGTAATTTGATAATAAGAATATAACCCTTTCAGCTTTTGTCAATATATGAACTAATTATTGATTTAATTAACACAAAAAATTGATGAATTTTAATTCTCAGGTGTCAAAAATAATTTTCAAAACCTTTCAAAGTACGAAGTGAACATAGCAATATACAAATTTTCGTATGGCATTTTGCTATACCGGTGTGACACCCTTTTGACAGCTTTGAACGAAGCAAAATGCCACATCGAGTACCGTGCTTCATGCCACGTCGGTGTGACATGGGCATAATGTAATTTAGCAAATAAAAAATATGTCTTATATTTTTTTAAATCAATGTTTGCTCTTCTATGACGTGATTGACAGTTTCCTTGCTTCAACTATATTTTTGGAATTTTCTTTCGGTCAAAATATTTTCGGAATTTGCATCATACAGTTTTTACACTTTCGACCAATGCATTTTCGGGTTTAGCATTTTAGTTTTTCGATCAAAATATTTTCGAGATTTACACTTTTTTTTTTATATGCACCCTTAGGAATATAACAATGTTAGTCCGCCATTTTGAAACAAAATGGCGGTCGGATCATTTCGGGCAAAGCCCACTGAAATATAGTAATACTGGAACGTGCACTCCCTATGCTCGATGTGTACGAAAAGCGAGCCGAGAGAGACAGCTACTCGGCTGTGATTCTATCGTTGTCTTACACCAATCAGAACTGTACGACAAAGACGCAGTCGCTGTCGGCTCGGGCACCAATCAGGGGGTTGATTCTGTAACTTGCGTGAGCACTTGCGACACCAAAACTAACAGAGATTTGGCACATACATCTGCCGGGAATTTGAATAACTACTGCATATGACGTCACTTGTTGCGAGACACGCAAATATTTTTGCGTGACCTACGGAGGTACTGTATCTACTTGCGTCACTATCTGTCTCTTTCTAACACTATATTCGTATTTATTATTATGTCATTTTGCGGATTTAAATTTTTTGGTTTATTGCTGAGTTAAGTAAGTGTATTAAAATTCTATATTTATTAATTAATTCAGTTTTAGTTATATATATATATATATATATATATATATATATATATATATATATATATATATATATATATATATATATATATATATATATATATATACAGGGTGAGTCATCGAAATGCCCGTCATCGATATCTCCCTTGTCGTTAACAATACTGCATAAATTTATTAACAGAATTTTTCGTCTACTCAAGGAGCATAACTTAAAATTATTTTCACATATACAGGGTGTTACATAACGACTTGGCAATAATTGTTCGTCTTTTTTTAAATGAAACACCCTATATATTTTTATATATTTTGAATTGTATTTTATTTACCTATACGAAAATATAAGTTTCATTTTAGTTTTCCGCGGCGTTGCCAAGTTATTCAATTTTTACTCTAAAATAAGCCGAATACACGTATTGTTTTATAAAGGCGTACTGAAGTTATTTTAATAGTAAAAATTTAGAATTTTTTTTTCTGCACAGCTGTAACTATACTCGTTGTTCTGACTTAACTTTTTTTAAATGTTATGATACAGGGTGTTCAATACAGAGAATCAAATTTACTCAATTTCAAATGGCTATAACTCGTCATTTTCAAATGGAACACCCTATATTTTATTATTCTGTTGTGTGTATTTTTGCATTTTCTTATGTTATAAAGGGTGTCCTATGTCTAAAAACATTAATTTAATTAATTTCGAAATTAATATTTTTAGGCATACGACACCCTGTATAACATAAGAAGATGCAAAAATACACACAACAGAATAATAAAATATAGGGTGTTCCATTTGAAAATGATGAGTTATAGCCATTTGAAATTGAGTAAATTTGATTCTCTGTATTGAACACCCTGTATCACAACATTAAAAAAAAGTTATGTCAGAGCAAAGAGTATAGTTACAGCTGTACAGAAAAAAAAATTCTTAATTTTTACTATTAAAATAACTTCAGTACGCCTTTATAAAACAATACGTGTATTCGGCTTTTTTTAGAGAAAAAATTGAATAACTTGGCAACGCCGCGGAAAACTAAAATGAAACTTATATTTTCGTATAGGTAAATAAAATACAATTCAAAATATATAAAAATATATAGGCTGTTTCATTTAAAAAAGACGAACAATTATTGCCAAGTCGTTATGTAACACCCTGTATATGTGAAAATAATTTTAAGTTATGCTCCTCGAGTAGACGAAAAATTTTGTTAATAAATTTGTGCTGTATTTTTAACGACAAGGGAGATATCGACCACGGGCATATCGATGACTCACCCTGTATATATATATATATATATATATATATATATATATATATATATATATATATATATATATATATATATATATATATATATATATCAATAAAATTGTTTAAGAATAAATAATGGCTTTAGCGGACATTGTTATTGCAATTGATGAAGAAGTATTGGAGGAAAGACCACATAACATACGTCTTATACGTAGGCAGCTAAGAGACGTTCAAAATCCCTTCGAAATGCAATCGCATTTGGAAGTAGGGCTTCGGAATACAAAAAATCAACATTGTCTTCCATGAAATTGATTATTATTTGTATTTGTTCTTCCGTAACGTTCATTTAAAATCTCTGAATGACAGTAGACAGGTACCACCAATACCAAAACAGCGTGAAAACCTAACGAACTAATTTCCCCATGAAAGTCACCAGATTAGGAACAGTGACGTCATACTAACTCTAACGCAAATGTAGTCACGCAAATACTCACGCAAGTTACAGAATCAACCTCCTGGACTGTACGACAAAGACGCAATGACCAACGACTCGTTGTCTCTGTCGGCTCGGGCTGGCGTCGCGAGTGCACGTTCCAGTATTATTATATTTCAGTGGCAAAGCCGGGTACTTCAGCGAATAGGTAGTAATAGACAAATGATGCAATTAATCAGTTTATGAATTTTCAGTTATTTTGTGCTATATGGGGAGTACCTTGTATTATATATCTCCATACTAGTGGATATAGCGTAAAGTTACGTAATGTTGCCGAACGTTATACTACCCGTGCGGCCCATACATATGGAGTAAGAGATATAACAGATGAAGACAGACAAAGAGAAAATGAGATGATAGCCGAACATGAAACAACAGATCCTCTGAAAAAGAAGAAAGACAGATATGAAAGAGAGGACTCTGACGATGACGAGATAGAGATGACAGGACATGCGCCCTTCAACACAGGTCCCCTGAGACGGGAGAAAGTCATCAAAAATGTGGGCAAGAAAAAAGAAAGGTTTAGAAATTGAAATCGGTTATTATTGTAACATACTCGCACAAAATGTTATACCTTATAAGTCAATTATTTTTAATAAATGTAAATGTTACTTAAAAAACTCTTTACAATAGCGATTGGGAATCTTTGTAATAAATGTTGGTACATTAAAAAACGTTCACCTTGTACTATGGAGTTGATATGCCCAATGCTCACGGAGAAACATTTTGACAAGTTTCCAGAAAATTTAGATTTTTTTTGAAATCCAATAAATATGTTTATGATCACATGTCACATTTGACGATTTGACAAATAAGAAGTTAGTTGCACTTCACAACGTTTCCTGAAAACGCCTCATTTTTATAGGCGCCGTTAAAACATTGAAGTTTCCGGAAACTTTTTTCGGGAAACATGTCAAAATGTTTCTCCGTGTGCACTAGGCAATAGGGGCTTATTTAAATAAGTACTGCAAATAAACTCAACTAATTTCTTTGACTTAGGTACCCAAGAACAAATGAAGTGGTGTAGTCCAGTCAATCTGTAAAATTTGATGGAAAAAAATCGCAAAGTCAATTTTTTTTCATAAATCGTTAGAGGGGCATGCAAGGAGCTTAAAACTAAGTTGTCACCCCCCCTGGCCCCCTGCAATTTTTGAGAAATCCAAAAACATTTTGGATTTGATTTTTCGCAAAAACGGTAGGTTGTAGAGAGAAATTTTGTTAACAAATATTGTTAAGGACAGTATTATCTACAATTTATGTCATTGGGTCACTGCTCTACGACGAAAAGTGCAAAAAGTAGAGGGCGCCAAAGTTGCCAAAAATGACTTTTTTCACTTTTTCACCGCGAAAAATTGTTTTTTGATCTTTAGTGCAAATGGAAAAGTTGTAGAGCACAAAAAAACCTTCTAAAATGAGTATTCAACAGTTACCGCGTACCGCGTTATATCTCAGTCACCGTTTATCGTAGGGAAAACGTTGAATACTTATTTTAGAAGGTTTTTTTTGTGCTCTACAACTTTTCCATTTACACTAAAGATCGTAGAGCAGTGACCCAATGACATAAATTGTAGATAACACTGTCCTTAACAATATTTTAAACAAAATTTCTCTCTACAACCTACCGTTTTCGCGAAAAATCAAATCTAAAATGTTTTTGGATTTCCCAAAAATTGCAGGGGACCAGGGGGGTGACAACTCAGTTTTGAGCTCCTTGCATACCCCTCTAACGATTTATGAATAAAAATTGACTGCGATTTTTTTCCATCAAATGCACAATATTTCTTGGCGTACAAAATTATTGTTAAGAGCAAGCGCCACAGCGCGGCCTTCGATGCGTCCTTTCCCGCGTTATATCTCAGTCACCGTTCATCGCACGGAAAACGTTGAATACTCATTTTAGAAGGTTTTTTTGTGCTCTACAACTTTTCCATTTGCACTAAAGATCAAAAAACAATTTTTCGCGGTGAAAAAGTGAAAAATGTCATTTTTGGCAACTTTGGCGTCCTCTACTTTTTGCACTTTTCGTCGTAGAGCAGTGACCCAATGACATAAATTGTAGATAATACTGTCCTTAACAATATTTGTTAACAAAATTTCTCTCTACAACCTACCGTTTTTGCGAAAAATCAAATCCAAAATGTTTTTGGATTTCTCAAAAATTGCAGGGGGCCAGGGGGGTGACAACTTAGTTTTAAGCTCCTTGCATGCCCCTCTAACGATGTATGAAAAAAAATTGACTTTGCGATTTTTTTCCACAAACGTCGAATTTTTGTTACGGATTGACTGGACTAGTGGTTTATTTACACAATCATGAAATAATCGATAAGTTAGTGTTAGGGCGTTTTCACACGGCGCGATAGCAATACAATATATCGCCGACGATTTATGGTAAGAAGGTTTTCACACAGAGCAATAATTTTCTACAATAAACTTCTGCGAATAAAATAAAAATATGCTGTGTTGCCAAATAACACGGAAACAATTTAATATCTTTGGATATTAAGTTTATGGACAATCCAAGCAGCCTGAAAGTCTTAACTCTGCTTGATAACCCGTGGCATTGTGACGCATCCCTGTGTGGAGTGATAGGCCCTGTAGTGAGCCGTGAACTGTGGGGTGATGAGTCTGTTCCAATATGCGCAACGCCACAGAACTTGAAGAACAAAGATTGGTCCAAGTCACTGCTAGCAGAACTTTGTCCCTGCTTCTGGTGTAACTGTACAAACATTGCTCCTGAGCCTCAGCCGTCGTGTGACGTAGGGCCCCTCATCAGCTCCAACACAAGCAGCGTGAGTGAAGGACAAGACCTGCAGCTCAAATGCCAATATTGCCTCCCATCTCGGGTCGTGTGGACCTTCAACGATGTTACATTGCCGTCCAGGTATATAGAGAAGTCTGAGGAATCACTCACGTCGACACTTACAATAAAAAATATCCTGAAAGAACAACGCGGCTACTACTTATGCAAGATAAGAAGTTGTGAAGACTGCGAAGACGCCGGTGTTTATGTCTCTGTCACAGACAAACCACAAAGCGATGTCGATCTCAAACAAGGTATTTATGAGCGTTTTGAAGATTGAATTTAGCGGCGCCGCTGAATGTGATGTGTTGTGTTTCAGTTGTTCACGTTCCCGGCGTCAACTGAAGCGAGTCTCGTAGTGGAATTCTGCTGCAGACCACCGTTGTTCCGGCCACAGAACTCAACACCACGCTCAGTGAGTCACTCCATCAGCCAATCACTAACTACAGATTCTAATTCATATGTTTTCTTTTTCAGATGGCAAGAACTGAAGAAAGGTCAATATATTATATTTCTTAATTATATTACGTTATTATTATTGTTAAATGCTAACACATTATACTTGGACTACATACATTTATTATAATATTATTTTTATCTGTTCCCATTTAAATAATAAAACATGTATAACCTATACATAAAAGAAATTATTATTCACATCATTTTGCTGTAAGTACATTACAACACTCATGCAATATTGAAGCAACTTGTCAAAAGTTGCACTTGCATCAGTAATATTGTACACGTTGAACACTGCGCTGTCTGTGAAGTGCTTCACGGTATTGATGTCGTCCGAGTCGAAACACATGCTGAAGTTCGCGATGCCGGAGGATACGTTGGTTATGCGGGATGGGGATGATTTTTTCAGGAGGTCTGGAAAAGTTTAGTGATGTCGTGTGATGGTGTAAACAAGAAATGGACACTCGGTGCTAAGTGTACCACCCAAATTGGGCTGACAACAGATCCCACCGCTGCCACCAATATGTACCACCCAAATTGGGCTGACAACAGATCCCACCGCTGCCACCAATATGTACCACCCAAATTGGGCTGACAACAGATTCCACCGTTGTCACCAATATGTAACACCCTAATTAGGTTGACAACAGATTGCACCGTTGCCACCAATTATGTACCGCCCAAATTGAGTGTACAAATAATAAGTTGTTGGGTCCTTGTCGAGACTGGGAAACTAGTATCAATTAATACTCACAGGTTACAAAAGTATAAAAGTATATTTAGTGAATAATAATAATAATAATAACAATAATAATACCATCTTACGTTAACCACTTATCTCTATGCTGTCACATACTGGAATCGGAACGCAACTGAATTGGAACTACCTATTACCCTATCTGAATCTTATTTATACTCATGTACAAGTCCTTAGTCAGCAAAACTAGTATTAGCAATACAAACATATTTATTTATATTTATTTGGTAACTCTCACGGTACAAAAAGAGTAGGTAGGGACACGAGCCGCTCTCAGAGTGCCACTTAAGTGTTCCAATATGGCCGCCGGGAATGTCTGTAGTGAAGTTAGTTGTGAATTGTGACGTAATTATGACGTGTTGTGACATTTTGTGTTTGACAAGTAAATTGTAACGTAAAAATATGGGAAGATACAGAAGATGTTTTGTACCGGGTTGTAAAAGTGGGTACGACACCTGTAAGGACAAAATAAGTTTATTTAAAGCACCCAATGAGACAAGTGAGAGAGAAAAATGGGGAAATATAATTAAAAGAACGGATAAATTATTAACTGCAAATGATATTCTCTGTGAGAAGCATTTTAGTCTTTCTGATGTAATTAAACACATCGAAGTAAATAATGTTAGTAACAATAGTAAATATGTACTATATTAAAATAAAGTAATTAATAAATCTATCACGCCTTTCACCCAACTTGGATTTGGCGGCCCACAGATCACTGTGCGTCATCGAAATAAATATTTCTGCCGTGTGTGCGATTATCGGATTAACCCCCGTCTGGCATGAGAGTAAGATTTTAGTTCATACCTAACTTCATCAGATTTACACCTAGTACTGGTGCATAATAAATCAACAGTAAAATTATGTTTAAGTATTGTAGCAATACAATATCAGTAGTAGGTTCCATGTAGGTACACAAAAATGGTAAATGTACATTATTTGAAATGTATAACGGGTTTATGCATGTTTGATGTCATAATGTATTTCATACTATACCTAGTAAACATTATAATAATGTATGTATACTTATAATATTGTAAATAAAAAGAATACCTATAGTGAAGATATGAGCATTTGGAACAAGTACAACAATGAAGTGCACGTACAATTTGTAGTTTGAACCAGTTTAAAATGACATATTTTTTATGTCAACATAGTAATGACAGATCTGTCAGACATTCTTGATGAGAGCCATCTATGAGAATTTTACTGAAGTACGGCACTTTAGTGGAACTCGGACAACAATGGTATGCATACGTCGTGTCCCTACCTACTCATTTTGTACCGTGGTAACTCTCACCTGTTAAACTAATGACTGACGTCGCACCTACTTAATTGTGATGACTAGGACTTGTTACATAAGGTAGTTGCTGTGCTAGTCGATAAAACAGTTTGGTTTTGTCGTATTCTTGTTAAATGAATGAGTTTTATTTATATATCGTTTTTTATTTTACAAGATCAATCGTTTACAATTTCTAACAACCAAAAAATGTTATGTCGTTCTTCTGATTCTTGTTCTCTGACTGCCATCTCGCGTTCTCTTCACGCATCCTTTTTGCGCGGCGTATTTGAATGTGACACTATAGGTTTGATACTAAAAAATCATTTATAAAATAATTTACTACAGAACTAAACTTTATTACGTGTTTTTATGCCACTTTAAAACAATTATAGCTACGTAACAAAATAAAAACCAATTGACCTATCCTGTTGAACTTCAGTTGCGCGCGCATGCTTGGGCAATGAGCATCCGGTTAGAGGAAGTGAGTACGATAGATACAAAGTAACATGTATTGAGTGAGACGGCAAAACTGCTGCGCAGTACGCTATGACAATAGAAAGTGCAGTTAGTTGAAGTTTGACATTTCTTATTTGAAATTTTTTTAAATGTAGGGAAAAGTTTAATTCACTTTAATGACATTGCGCAATTTGAACAATTTAGTACGGAACAGGCATGAAACAAATTAATAAAATCGTGTAAAAAATTGAAATTAAATTTTGACATTTGTCCAAATCTGTCAAAATACGCGCGCATCAACAGGATTGGTTAATTGACGTCACTTCCTTTTGCCACAAGCATGCGCACAGCGTACTGCGCACCAGCTTGCGTCTCACTCAACACAATGTTACTTTGTATCTATCGCACTCACTCCTTCTGACAGGATAGGTCAATTATTTGGTGACAAAAATACTACAGTCTTTCACTAATGACTAGATTAATATCATTCGATTTGGCGTTGAACATAGACAGTTCATCAGGTGTCAAACCAGTGAGTTTAACACTTTGTTCCCAGACTCGATGTCTCACTGTGGAATTCAAATTGGCTGCAATCCAAGATGGCCGACAATCTCTGTAATATTTTCCACTTACACCTTCGATTTTTTCACATGTTGCTACATGAATTGTTGTCTGAGCGCCTTCTTCAGGGGTCTGCAACAGACAACACATTACTTATTACCTTTTTACTTCCTTGTACGGAGTAATAAGGAAGTATTGTAATCGCGAAAAATTTCGGTTTTCAGATTTTGATGGAAATATCCGTTGTGACCTTTTCTGAATCCATTATGACTAGTTTCGTCGTGACGTCTGTACGTACGTGCGTACGTACGGACGTATGTGTGTCGCATAACTCAAATACGGTTAGACGTAGAAAGTTGAAATTTTGTATTTAGGACTGTTATAGCATCTAGTTGTGCACCTCCTATTTTTGGTTTCAATCTATAAACCGGAAGTAGTACTTTTTAAAAATATTTCGATAAATATTTAATTTAACACAAATTTTTTTTATTTTAAATGAAAGATTATGTGATTATTACCTAAAATCGGTATTTTATAAATATTTTTGTATCTGGTATCATTTAGGAATAATTAAAGTATATATTTTTAATTTAGTATTTCTTTATCTTGTAGTCCATGATCTATTAACATTTGTTACTACGTAAAATTTAAATGATTATGACATGACAGTGACAATAGTAAAATATGCTTTATATCTTCTTCTGCAGTTTAAATAAAATGACTAAAATATTTTCTCGACACCCGAAAGGGTAAAAGAGATTTAAAATGATTATATATATATACTAAAATATATTTGTGAGTATACTAGTATAATAAGTTAAAAGAATTTTTTATATTATTCTACATTTTAGTTATTAAGAAAAGTATGAACACACAAGGCGTACAAGGAAGTCATGTGGTGTCCACGTCAGATTTTTTACTTCACGTCAGAGGTTAATTCCAATCAAACTAAAAATGGTGGTAGTAAGTTTTTAAGAGATAAGTAGGTACGTTTTTCGGAAATGTTAATTTCCCAGTACAGTAAATCAGGAAAAATGCAAAGAACACTGGTATTTCTAGACATTTCAGAGTAAAATCATCTTAAAAATAATAAAATTTAGTTTATAAAGTGTTACTTCCCGGAATTATAATTAGTGAAGATCACCGAAAACCGCCAATATTTAAAAATAAAACTTGTGTGCAGCGTGGTCGGTAGTAGTTAGCACAAAAAACATTGTAACCTCAAATGTAATGATCAGGGGGTTGATTCTGTAACTTGCGTGAGCACTTGCGACACCAAAACTAACAGAGAATTGGCACATACATCTGCCGGGAATTTGAAGAACTACAGCATATGACGTCACTTGTTGCGAGACACGCAAATATTTTTGCGTGACCTACGGAGGTACTGTATCTACTTGCGTCACTATCTGTCTCTTTCTAACACTATATTCGTATTTATTATTATGTCATTTTGCGGATTTAAAATTTTAGGTTTATATTGCTGAGTTAAGTAAGTGTATTACAATTCTATATTTATTAATTAATTCAGTTTTAGTTTTTATAGTTTAGTTTTATTAGGGTTATACCACGTTATACCCGTAAATATTTACCTATAATAGATCTACCTATATCAATAAAATTGTTTAAGGATAAATAATGGCTTTAGCGGACATTGTTATTGCAATTGATGAAGAAGTATTGGAGGAAAGACCACATAACATACGTCTTATACGTAGGCAGCTAAGAGACGTTCAAAATCCCTTCGAAATGCAATCGCATTTGGAAGTAGGGCTTCGGAATACAAAAAATCAACATTGTCTTCCATGAAATTGATTATTATTTGTATTTGTTCTTCCGTAACGTTCATTTAAAATCTCTGAATGACAGTAGACAGGTACCACCAATACCAAAACAGCGTGAAAACCTAACGAACTAATTTCCCCATGAAAGTCACCAGATTAGGAACAGTGACGTCATACTAACTCTAACGCAAATGTAGTCACGCAAATACTCAAGCAAGTTACAGAATCAACCCCCAGACTACAACTACAACTTGAATGTATTTGATTATAGTTTTATTCGTTACAAAAAACATTGTACAAACCTCTTGCGGGAAGACACCATCCCAGCATTCGCGTAAAAACCGCTCATGTGGGATCAAAATCTTCCCGCATTTGGTTCGTAAATAACTATTGAAAACGGTAGCAAAGAGAGGATACCTTCATACAGATGTACCTTCCCACGTAGGCTAACAGCGCGCTCCACGTCTTGTGCTGGTAGATCTGCGTGTACGCCACCCCGGGATGCAGACAGTTGACTGCGACTCCACTTCCTCGCAGCCGCTGTGCCATCTCTAGCGTGCTGCTCACAACGCACAGCTTGCTGTTGGCGTACTGGAATATGTCAAACAATGCGCTGTCTGTGAAGTGCTTCACGTTGTTGATGTTGTGAGAGTCGAAACACATGCTGAAGTTCGCGATGCCGGAGGATACGTTGGTTATACGGGATGGAGCTGATTTCTTCAGGAGGTCTGGAAACGTTTAGTTAATGTGAAACAAGAAATGGACGTTCGGTGCTAAGGTAGTTGCTGTGCTAGTCGATAAAACAGTTTGGTTTGATATTCAAAAATCATTCATAATAGATATTTATACACCAAGTGCGATACATGAATGTTTATTCAAGAGAAGAAAGTTTAGCCCCCGAGCCCGAAGGGCGAGTGGGATAATTTTTTCGAGTGAATAAATCTCAGGTGATTTATACATTATACAATATTTTATTAAATTTTGCCGAAATTATTTTAAATATATGAATTATAAATTTATTTTGACATAACAAAAAAGAAAATCAAAGTAGTCGTCATTGTTTTTATACGTTTTTGACGAAATAATGACATAAGAGTGATTCAAATATGTGTTGAGTGATTTAATAAGTTTTAATTCACTTGTGAATAAACAGTTTTTTAAAGTTGTTACTATGGAGTTAATAATAGCAGTTTAAAACGTCAAAATTGAATAAAAACAATTAAATCTCAAAATAAATTCGCAATTATTGTCAAACGGCAAACGTCAAACCCGTTTTAACGGCCAATTTTTTGTTTGGAACCAGTGTGACGTAACCACTAAACTGACTCGTCCGCCATATTGGAGCCCACAACTGTTTGACATATCTTAGGTATTTGTCACATAAATGACGGATTGTTCCGCATCCAATTGTTTTAACCGCTCTAGAAATGGATTTACATTTGCTAAGTTAACAATTTCAATTAATATTAACTATAAAATTTAATGAAACTATCTAACCTTACAATTTTTATTTTGTCTGTAAGTGTTATAAATGTCTTAAACTTTTCGTTAATATGATAGTTTTCTAATTGTAAATTGTAGTTTAACATTTTTATAGATATTTAATGTGCAGATCCAGAAATAAGAAAAAATAATTTATAAACTGTAGGTGACGACAGAATTGGCATCCAACCCAAAATGATAGCTTATTGTGTACCGTACATTCTGGATTAATAATTTATCAACAAAGTCGTGAAGAATTAGTCATTTTCATTAAATTACTTCACAATATTGAAACTACGTTGGGCTCCAAGATGGTGGATAGGTCTTCAGATCTTCATCTTATCCACAATCTTATCCATTGAAAACTCACTATCGATATTTTAGCATGATTCCAATACTCCTCTTACAGTACCGAATGGCGACAGATAAAAGCAAGAATGAATTATTCTTATTTTCTCTAATCTACCTATCCTGTCAGAAGGAGTGAGTGCAATAGATATAAAGTAACATTGTGTTGAGTGAGACAGCAAGCTGGTGCGCCGTACGCTATGCGCATGCTTGTGGCAAAAGGAAGTGACGTCAATTGACCAATCCTGTCGCGTATTTTGACAGATTTGGGCAAATGTCAAAATTTAATTTCAATTTTTTACACGATTTTATTAATTTGTTTCATGCCTGTTGCGTACTAAATTGTTCAAATTGCACAATGTCATTAAATTAAATAAAACTTTTCCCCTACATTTAAAAAATTTAAAATAAGATAAGTAGAAATGTCAAACTCGTGTCAAACTTCAACTATCCGCACTTTCTATTGTCATAGCGTACTGCGCAGCAGTTTTGCCGTCTCACTCAATACATGTTACTTTGTATCTATCGTACTCACTTCCTCTAACCGGATGTCCAATGCCCAAGCATGCGCGCGCAACCGAAGTTCAACAGGAAGTCAATTGTTGTCGCAACAATATATTGTATGAATTTTTCAATTAAACAATGCTTTGTCATTACTCATGTAAAATTTCAGATTTTTACCTCTCACCACTCAGTACTTTTACTAGAGTAAAATTCAGATATCTAGGACCCTGAGCTGCGCGAGAAGGCAGAGCTTGCCATGTACTGTTCGTTTTACAAAAGTGGAGCTAGCGAGTATATGCTACGCTGCACTTCACTTAATTTCCAAAGAAAACTAAAATATAACTCAATCACAATCAATTACAAAATTCACAGGGTTACACGAAGCAAAACACTAGGAATGTCAGCATGAGAATAACATATATTGAAGCTGATGTTCTGTAGAACAGACAGTAGCGTAGTTTATCATCTATGCCTCTCTTTCTAAGACGAGAATTCATACTTCGCGCAGGGTTCTCCTTAACTGAATTTACGTCTACTACATAACTAAAAAGATAAAGAAGAAGAAGACTTACCAAGTAAAAGAGTAGTGAGTAAAAACGGCCCAAAATAATTAATTTGCATAACAGGCATCATCCCATCCTTTGTCAATTCGCGGCCTTGTCCAAAGCTGCTAGCATTGTTTATTAAGATATCCAGTTGAGGTTCTGAATCTATGATATCTTTGGCAAAATCTCTCACTGCCGCTAGAGTATTTAAGTTCAACGGTTTAGCGATGATTTTCTCATTGCCAGATTCTTGTATTAATTGTTTCTGAGCCTGATTTAAGAATTGCACGTTCGTTCCAGTGATGATGACTTTTGCGCCCCGTTTAGCCAGATTTAACGCTGTTTGATATCCAATACCTACAAACAGTAAGCCTGTTTTACACGGTGCAATTTATTGATCAATATAGTCTAGTCAATATGTGTGAAAATAGATAATTCCAGTTAAAGGGGTGCTAAAATTATGATCTTGGTGTCATTTGATTCGGAATGAGGTCTATAAAAAATTGTGAAAATTGCAAAATGGCATAACAATGATTTTAAAAATTTATTTATTTATAATTAGAAAAAATATTGTTAAATGAAAAATGATTTTTAACAATTTTTTTAAGGGATGATTTAAAAAAAATCATTATTTTAATAAGTAACATATTTGAGAGAAAAAAATCCAAAAAACTTTTAAACAATCAGTTTAAAAATTTTAAAAAATATTTTCATAAGTATAGATTTTATCTCCTTTATAATGAATCAAGTGAAACATTTGGAAAAAAAATTAATTGCTTTATTTGATTTCTTAAATGAAAAATTAATGATTACGAAAATCTATTCTACCTATAGATATGTAAAAATAAATTATTAGTGTTTATAGAGTCAGTTTATTTTTCATAGTACGAGGCTTTAAAAAAAAAAAAACTGACAAATGTTAAACGATCATTTACCCAGTAAATTATTTAATAGAGTATAAAATAAGTGAAAAATTTCATTTTATATGTGACATTTGTTGACTCAAATGCACGTTTTTAATTATATTGACATTTCATTGTTTTCAAGGGGTGCGTTATATAAGCGCATTTGGCCTTTATCAGTTTTTCTTATCGACGTACGAAAAGCGCAGAAATAAACGTTATATAAGCGCAGAAATTGACGTTATATAAGCGCAGAAGGGAACATTTGAAAAGCACAATGGTTTTAGGGATTGTACGACAATGTCCAGCTATATACCAATTTTCACACTTCGATTTGCACATTTGTACCCAAACTAATCAATACTAACAAAACCCTAATTGAGTCCAACAGAACTCCGTTTTTTTGACATAAACTAATCAATACTAACCTGAACTTAACCCCATCATACTCGAAGACGATCTGGACTAACTTGTTATGGTCAGAAATCTCATTTTCGAAAAATGCGCTTATTGAACGTTACGATCTGCGCTTATTGTACATAAATTTACTGATTATATTTCTGCGCTTTTCATATGTTTTGATGACCTGAAATTAGCTTTTACAACTCTCCGGTTTTCAAGATTGTTTTTCAACGCGGCTTGATTTTAAAATTCAATGTTCACAACTTGAAATTTTATATAAATTACATATTTTTAATAAATAGTTAGTATGATGGCCAAAAAAAATAATACATTATGCGTGCGGTAGGTAATTTTACACCGCTCGGTTTTATTAAAGCACTCCGCTTCGCGTGGTACTTTAATGTAGAACCTCGCGTTGTAAAATTGAACCTACCGCACATACGAGGGGTCGTTTTTATATTCCCGGACTAGGCATGAAAACAAAAGACTAGAGCAACAAAAATAGTATATTACATTACAAGTCATGAAAATGTTTCATTGCAGACGAGGAGGCGTTTGAAGAATGCGAGGATGTGCAGCGTCCGAGCATTTCTTCAAAGCCTCCGAGTCAAGCAAAGACATTTTTATGACGCGTGATGTATTCTATTTTTTTTAAATCGGCAATTAAGCTTAAAATTATAAAAAAATTAGGTTTGCATAAATCATCAGAGCTGTGACAAATCATCAGAGCTGTCACAAATTTTAGAAAAAGTTGTCATGACAAGTAAACAAAGTTGAAAGTAAAAATGACTAGGCATGAAAATAAAATTTTCATGCCTAGTCATGAAAATCTTACTTTCATGCCGCAAATTAGTCTGGAAATGACGATTTTCATGCCGATTTTGAAAAAAATATATATTTTTCAATATAGTTCCCCTGCTTTTGGATACAGGTATAACACCGTTTCAATAACATCTTTAATCCAGTATAAAAATATTCATTTGGTTTTTCCGCAAAATGGCCCTCAACAGCTGATATAAGTTCGTCATTGTCCCTAAATTTTGTCCTCCTTAGTGTTTTTTTGAGATTTGGGAACAAAAAATAGTCACTGGGTACTAGATCTGGACTATAAGGCGGATTTTCAATTTCTTCGAAGCCACAATCAGCTACAGCAGCTTTTGAAAGTCTGGACTTGTGCACTGGTGCATTGTCGTGGAGCAACAAGACATCTTGCGTCAGTTTTCCGCGTCTCTTCACTTTAATAGCATCTCTAAGGCGATGCATCAGGTTTGCATAATACTCTAATTGCTAACTGCTAATTGTCGCTTCTTTAGTCTTGCATCCTCCAGTACCAAACACTTGGTTTTTTCAACAACATCTGAAGTGATCACGTCAACAGGGTGCCCTGGACGGGGATCATCATCCAGTGATTCTCGACCATGTTTAAACAATTTTGACCACTCGCAAATAGTTGACTTAGAAAGGCAATAATCCCCGTATACAGTCAACATTTCTTCAAGAATAATTTTTGGAGGTTTTCCTTGTTTTGTAAGCCCGGTATTCGATTTTATTCATTTCGATAGATATACAACGCGCGACGACACAAAACTGACAGATAATAAAATTAATAATATAAAAACGACCCCTCGTATAATGTACTTAAATAATTACTATTCTTGTAGTATGGTGATAAAACAGTCAAGCACAAAAAATAAAATTTGTAAGAAGCCAGGGCTCTCTTTATGGGCGCCCATGGTAGACAGAGGGTTTGCAAATTTACCGATTTTTTCAATTACCGGTAATTCGGTAAAATTTTGTTTCAATACCGGTTTACCGGTAATTTGCCGGCATATAAAATAGGTTCAGTTCAAACGGTACTAAAACGTGTTTATTGACAAAAATATCGACATTGCATTTTTTCACGATCCCTATAATACCTACCTCTCTTTTGGACTGACGGTTAAAATAAATAATAGTATATTAAAACATAAGTTAGGGAAGGCGACTTTTTCTAGCAAGAGTTCGAAATTCGGACACGAGCGTGTAGGCGCGAGTGACCGAACGAACGAGTGCTAGAGAAGCCTTCCGTAACGAATGTTTTATACTATTTTCTCTGTTGAGGCAGTTTTTGATTCAATTTAAATTATTTATTTATTTGACAGTTTGCATTAGGGAAATTTTTTGGTAGAATAATTATGTTGGTGACAGTAATTTGTGCTCGACAATTGTTTGTTGCCTAGGTGCTTTGTATATTATTTAAATTTGTTTTATATTAATCAAATAAATTAAAATGTCAGATATTAGATATTTATACACCAAGTGAGATACATGAATGTTTATTCAAGAGAAGAAAATTTAGCCCCCGAGCCCGAAGGGCGAGTGGGATAATTTCTTCGAGTGAATAAACATTCGTATCTCACGTGGTTTATACAATATTTTATTCAATTTTGACGAAATTACTTCAAATATATGAATTATAAATTTATTTTGACATAACAAAAAAAACTAATCAAAGTAGTCGTTAGTGGCAAGTTGTCATTGTTTTTATGCAATTTTGAGGTAATAATAACAGTTTAAAACGTCAGAGTGATTTAAAAATATTTTGAGTGATTTAAAAAAAATTTAATTCACTTGTGAATAAACTTTTATTTAAAGTTGTTGCTATGGAGTTAATAATAGCAGTTTAAAACTTCAAAATTGAATAAAAAAATTTATGAATGAAGCATCCGACAGAGACTATTTTTCAATAAAAGTAAGCTAAGTATATTAGTAATTATATTTAAATTATAATTTTAGAACAATATTTTTAAGTTCTGCCAATAACGGGTTATTCCGGCGTGTGCAGAAATATAATGTTAATAGATGAAATTGAGTACAAAATTATTTCAATTTTTGTAACAATATGAAAAACTCAAACGAATGGTCCAAGATGATTTGCAAACGAAGGAAGTATGGATTAATTTGATCAAAAATTATATTAATTTCAAGACCGGCTGTAGTAAAAACAAGATTAATATTATGTTTATATTATTTAGTTTATCTTTGTATGAAATATAAATATTAATTCAGTTTGTATGTTTCATTTGATTCAAATGAATAAAATTAAAGTCAAAAGTGAATCCCGTTTTATCAAAATTGTTCGTTGCCCGTTGCCTAGATATTTTGTTTATTTAATGCAGTGCTACCAATCGCTGTTAACAAAATTTCACCAAAAATCGTAGGTAATGAAGCTCATACCAGCATCAAAAAAAATTAAAACTGGTATGAACTCATTCTAGTTCCGAAACAGAGAAAATTATATTCCAAACATAAACAATATTAATGTTTATGTACCATCTAGGACAAAAAGTAAAACATTAAGGTACAAGTAAGTTGTTTATGGCCGAGGCGTTTAGCCGAGGTCGGAATTACTTATTATGAGTAGGTACCTTAAAATGACACTTTTTGTCAGGTACGTAGAAAATTTTATTTTATATTCTTTCTTTTTAAGTCTTAAGCCTGGTTTATAATGGATGTAATCGGTGACTTCTTCTGTATTCTGTAAGATGTGTGATGTGAATGAGAAGTGTGTGGTTCATAATCATTTCAGTAATCTGCGAGGGGTGAACCACTATAATGAAAATGTACAGTGATTTCCAAAATATGGGAATACCTATCATTTATTGCCGGTATTTCCTGTATTCCTGATGTATTTCTAGTATTTCCATAGTATTCCCAATATTTTGTAAGTATTCCTTAGTATTCCCAATATTTCCAGTGTATTTTGTAAGTATTCCTAGTATTTCCAATGTATTCCCAATATTTCCAGTGTATTCCCAGTATTCCCAAATTATTTTGCGTCACACGTGAACGCAAAGCACGCTTTTACTACCTGTTTAGAGGGAGCAAAACACATTTTTGCTCCCTCGGGTGTGCTTTTCTCCCCATAGGGATCAAAACGTGTTTTGATCCCTCTAAACAGATAGTAAAGCACCCCCTAAGAATTGGTTTAAAATTTTTAAAATTAAGGGTATAGTTTATAAAGTACCACTGATCGATAAGAAATTTTAATAAAAATAATAGTAAATTAGGTAGTAACTGATAACTGATTCATATGACATCTTTCTTCTGTGATAATTCTCAATGTTATAACCACCAGCGACACTTAAAATGTAAAATTAATTAACTATGCCCTCAATTTTGCGAATTTAAAAAAAATTCGTTGTAATTCATGGTCAGACATTATGTACCTACTCGTAATTTTTATTCTGAAGTTATGACACATAGGAACTGTAAAAAATCCCTTGTTAAATTTGTTTATTATTCATACTTGTATCATCTATAGTGACTTTTTTAGAATTATTTATAATTTGAATATTAATGTCTTATAACTGGTCATTGCTAGAAAGGGTTATTTATGTAAACTCGATGTAAGCGACCAGTGGTTAACTCAGCGGTAGAGCGACCACCTAACATGCTAACGGTCCCCAGTTCGATTCCCAGCACAACCTACAATAATACCACTGAGTCCGAATGGTTGGACTCCACTATAATAACATCTACCATTCTGTAATTGGAAGTTAATCCTGTAGATTGGTTACCATCAGAATAAATCGAGAAATAAATAAATAAATATATTCCTGTCATTTGACATTTTTTGTGGAATACAATGATAGATAGTTGCATACCTATACTATTTTTGTACTTCAATGCTTTAATGCTACCTGAAAATGGACATTGTGTCGAAATGAAAATCTGTAACGAAATGAATATCTATATGGAAATGAGTGTCATTAACGTACAGCTGATTGTAAATTAGCATGGTAGTAGAAAATAATAATCGTAAATAACAAAAAATAAACTGAAAGTAATTATTGCATTCAAACTCATTTATCATAATATTATAAGGACTGGTGTACGTCTATGAAATAGAAGTCAGTGACTTTTTTTAATAATTTGAAAACATAATTGAAAGAAACCACCTATTATAATCACATTTCTTTATAATATAAGTAAAATTCAAAGAAAAATACTAATATTAAATTTAAGTATCTTATACCCTTTCAAAGCAACAACATTTATAATTATTATCGCATACGCAGACAAATCAACCAATATTCCGAATATTTCTAGTGTTATTTTCATGTATTCCCAAGAATTCCTGCAAATTTCTATGTATTCTATTGGTATTCCGAAATATTGCCACGTATTCCCAAGTATTCCCATGTATTTCCAAGTATTTCCATGTATTCCCGAGTATTTTCATGTATTCCGTAGTATTTCCAGTATTCCGAAATGTATTCCGACGAAAATGTACAGTGATTCCCATTGGTAGTTCACCCCTCGGTAATCTGCTAACTTGACGACATAACCTATCTTATATCTGTCAGATGGATCCGTTTGTTGAAAGTTACATAATTGGATCTGCAATGTTTATAAAAATAAATATTGTAGCGAAATATAAAATACTCATAAAATAGTAAACAAAGAACAAACAGAACTTCCTTGCTATATGTTGGGAAAGAGTAAAGTATGCACCAGAGTGGGCTCTATACGGAGTATGGCTGACTTCAGTAAAATTGTATTTGAAATTTGAATAAAATAATATGTTTGGTAATACATGAAGAGTTTTAAAGTTAGATACTGAACTAATTTTTGGATATCATATCGTAACAGTTAAACATTAATTAATTCCACAGTTTTTACTTCCTTGTACGAAGTAAGGAAGTATTGTAATCGCGAAAAATTTCGGTTCTCAGATTTTGACGGAAATATCCGTTTTGACCTTTTCTGAATCCATTATGACTAGTTTCGTCGTGACGTCTGTACGTACGTGCGTGCGTACGTGCGTACGTACGTACGTACGGACGTATGTGTGTCGCATAACTCAAATACGGTTAGACGTAGAAAGCTGAAATTTTGTATTTAGGACTGTTATAGCATCTAGTTGTGCACCTCCTATTTTTGGTTTCAATCTACAAACCGGAAGTAGTAAATTTAAAAAAAAAATTGATAAATAATTAATTTTAGGCAATTTTTTTTATTTTAAATGAAAGATTATGTGATTATTATCTACAATCGGTATTTTATAAATTTTTCTGTATCTTCTATCATTTAAGAATAATTAAAGTATATACCTACTTATAATTTAATATTTCGGTATCTTGTAGTCCATGATCGATTAACATTTGTTACTAGGTAAAATTTAAATGATTATGACATGACAGTGACAGTAGCAGTGACAATAGTAAAATATCGTTTATATCTTCTTCTGCAGTTTAAATAAAATGACTAAAATATATTTGTGAGTATACTAGTATAATAAGTTAAAGAATTTTTTATATTATTCTACATTTTAGTTATTAAGAAAATTATGAACAAACAAGGCGTACAAGGAAGTCATGTGGTGTCCACGTCAGATTTTTTAGAGTATTAAAGCATGGCTATGGCGCCCATGGCCATACTCTTTTTATATAGTGATACTCGAGGAAGTTTTCTTAAAAGTTGGCGAACCTTACTGTTACAGTATAGGTAAACGTCAAATCAAGTGTCATTATGAACCGTAACATAGAAATATCTATAGCTCATGTTAACAGAACAGAACACAGAAGAAGTCAACAGTTACATCTATTATAAACCAGCCTTCATGCTTCATTTAACGAAATATCATTGTTTTCAATAATACCAAATAACAAAAATATTTTTATTTTAATAAGTTATTTAGCAATGACCTTGACTTTTAAAGCATAAAATTAAATTTTATTTATTTCAGTTCGTAAAAATATTTTTATCGCGGCTGTCATTCCCTAATTGCTGACTGAGGAAATTATGTATTATATTATAAATAATATTGAGGACATAATAGTGTTATAATCGTTGTGCTACATAATTACCATTCTATTTTTACCACTCCAACTTTTATACCACAGCATTTTTACCACCATTCTTTTTTACCGCTATCCTGTTTTACCGTTAACCAATTTTTTACCACTCAATTTTTACCACTCCAACTTTTACCTCTGCATTTGTACCACTATACTTTTTACCGCTATTTCGTTTTACCCCTAATACATTTTTACCACTCCGTTTTTACCATTACAACTTTTACCACCATACTTTTTTACCGCTATTCCGTTTTATACCATTAATAGTTTGTGGGGCTATAGTACGGTTTTGTTAATGTAGTAAATACCAAAACCGAGTTTGTGGGGCTCTAGTCGGTTTTGTTAGCTTTGTTAGTGTAGCAAATACCAAAACCGAGTTTGTGGGGCTCTAGTACGGTTTTGTTAGCTTTGTTAGTGTAGCAAATACCAAAACCGAGTTTGTGGGGCTCTAGTACGGTTTTGTTAGCTTTGTTATTGTAGTAAATGTTTTGTTAGCTTTGTTAGTGTAGTAAAAACAAAAACCGAGTTTGTGGGGCTCTAGTACGGTTTTGTTAGCTTTGTTAGTGTAGTAAATACCAAAACCGAGTTTGTGAGGCTTTAGTACGGTTTTGTTAGCTTTGTTCAAAAAGAGACGGTGGTAAAAATGGATTAGTAAAAAAACACGTTGGTAAATATGTTGGTGGTAAAAAGAATAAGTGGTATAAATAGGGACGGTGGTAAAAATGGATTGATAAAAGAATACGTTGGTGGCAAAAAAGAACTAGTGGTAAAAAGGGACGGTGGTAAAAAATGGATTGGTAAAAGAATTACGGTGGTACAAAAGGGACGGTGGTAAATCGGGATTGGTAAATATGGGGGCAAATTGTTATAATATACCGAATTATCACAAAAATCGGAGCCGTTGCACTACTTTAAAAAATATCGAATTACCGGTAAATAATTACGATTTACCGGTATTTTTTTCGAAGGAATTTTACGATATTTACCGATAAACCGGTAGATATACCGGTTTACCGGTTTGCAATCCCTAGCTAGGCACTAACCTCTATTAGCACCAGTAATCAGTGCAACTTTCCCATCCAATCGTCTAGTGCTGCTACATTTTCCCAATGTCAACACCGTTACTAATCTAACACCCACTATGAATATCACTACAACTAATAGAATTGACAAGAGAGTCAGCCAAGCCCAATGCATTTTATTTTACAACTAAATTAAACTACAAGAAGTACGATTTCGAACCTGTTTTTTTGTAAACGATGACTGGTTTATTGTAAACAAATCAACAAAATATTACAAGGTCAATGAATACTGACTCTGGTATTTTGTAGTAGTATTTGTGTGTCAAGTACATCTTGAATCAGTAGTAAGTAAAGTAAGTAATACTTTCTTTTATTGAGTACAGGGACGGCGTCAGCCCAAAATATTTGAGTGGGCCAAACCCGGGCCAATATTTTTTCGGGTGGGCCCGTATGAAATAATAAATTGCTTTTATATATTTATATAATATAGAATAAATAAATAACAAAAAATTTCGTAAGAATAATTCTTATTTAAATCAAGAACATTTAAAAAATCTGACGTGGCCACCACAAAACCTCCCGCCATACCTACTTTGTTCTTTTTACTTATCACCTATTCGCTAGGTGCACGACGACAATGCCATCTAGCGTTTACAGTTTTGTTGGCTCTGTCAATCTTGTGTCACAGGATAGTCTTGGGGGAAATGTAAAAAAAATCAAATAATTGTACCTTACTTTGCTATTATTAAATTTGGTTTTGAAGATAGTGAACAGAAGAAACTTTTTTCTCGTTGGAATACAGAAAAATTAATATATTTTACAAAATATGTATTTATGTGACAAGTAAGGAAACGAAAATAGAGTTTATATAATATAAAATTTGCAGGACGAAGCATAGCAGAGTAAAGGTAACTACCAAGATTCCTTAGGTGTTACATACAATATTTTTCTTCTTTCGTTTTGAATAAGGGAAATTTTTTGAAAATATGAAATTTTGACATTTGCATGACAAATAGGTTATCTACAAACGACGGTTTTATTCGAGTTTTTTTAAATATAAACTGCATAAAATGTGCTATTGCAAATCAAATCCATTTGATATTTAAGTTTCCTTTCAATGTAGTCTATAATTTTTGAATAAATAATGTAGTTATATTATGTGATCTTTTTCATCATTATCGGCGTAACAGCACTTAACGAGCCTAAGCCTCAACGCCTCGAGTACCGTAGTAGTACTCGTTTCGTAACTGATTCTTCTTGGTGTAGCCAGAATCTCAATTCGTGCGACGGTCTTTGAATTTTGAAAGCCAAAGCGGCGTTGGAGATATTCTTTCGCAACCAACTTTCGCTGTTGGAAATCTGTAAAACTTAAATTTTACTGTTTCTACCAGTTAGTAGGCAGCAATTAAGATCAGAAAAACTGTCATTACCCATTTAATTTTATTTGTAAATCGAATAAACACACAGGGACAGATTTGACATTTGAGAGATAGCCAAAATTATTGCTAAGTTAGTCCGCATCAAGCGCTGTGATCAGTTTTGTTACCCCCACCCTACACTTATGACATGAAACATGGCTATAAGTCATCTTTTGAAATGATATTTGTTATTTTTAGTGCACTGCTAGTGCGTAAAACTTTAGTGCTAGTCCCTTAATTAGGCTGTAACTTTTTAATGACCAGGCTGAGAACTCTCAAAAAAAATTTTTTAGAAAGAAACTTTCATAAGTAAACTCTAATTTCTTCGTTCAATTTTTAATATCTCTTACGGTTTAGACAGAAAAAAATCAAATCCGTGTGCTTGCATCGTGTATTTCTCAAAAATACAATTTTATCTAGTTGTCTAACAAACAATAAGAAAAAAATAAGTTTATTGTTAAAATTACAATAAATGCTCAATGTAACCATAATGTAAATGCAAAGGTCAATTCTTCGCAAAAAATTGTATTGTGTCATTTGAAATATTGTACATTATTCTTTATTAATAAAGAAACATTTTGAATTCTTGCTAAAAGTTCATTTTCAGTGTTTGGCTGACTGTAAACTTTACTTTTCAACGTTCCTCAGAAAAAAAAACGCTAGATAAAATTGTATTTTTGAGAAATACACGGTGCAAGCACACGGATTTGATTTTTTTCTGTCTATACCGTAAGAGATATTAAAAATTGAACGAAGAAATTGAAGTTTACTTATGAAAGTCTCTTTCTAAAAAATTTTTTTAAAGTTCTCAGCCTGGCCATTAAAAAGTTACCGCCTAATTAAGGGACTAGCACTAAAGTTTTACGCACTAGCAGTGCACTAAAAATAACAAATATCATTTCAAAAGATGACTAGTACCGGATAAATTTATTCATATAAGGTATTTTATAATCAAATTACGGATATCAAGATAATTGACAAATATGACATTATATTCGTAAAATCAACTAAATTGATCAATGATCATTATCTGCAAGAAACTATTATTTTCACTTAGTGCCATAAGAAATAATTTTTCAAGCGATTTGAGTACTTTATTAAAAATGATTGTATACCCTGTTATGTATTAACTGTTTTCATAATAAATATAACTAAAAGCAAGCTAATTTGTTATTGTATTCAAAATTATGTAACATTTTTTTAGATTCAATTAGTTTTTCATAAATAAGCTTAATTGAATAAAAAATAAGTGTCTGAACCTATAGGAAGCGCGGGGGGGGGCTAGTATTTAACTTTGTCTTTACTTACTTACTGCGTTCCTTACTTGTTTTGTTAGTACTATTCCATTTTTGTTTTTGTTTAAGAATAACATTTAAATTAATATTGTACATCCATACATTCTAGAATCGTATTATATTATTATGTTTAGTAAAGTTTATATTTTAAATTTTCATAAACTTATAGGTACCTATTCAAAAAAATAAATTTGGTATAGATAAAAAACTATTCATATTGTTTCCAATTCTGGTTGTAGTTATAAGTAAAATATTTTTAAAATCTTTTAAATTTAACTATAAGTAAATGAGAGGGGAGCACACAATTTGGACAAATATAGTTTTGTCAAAACGTAGTTTGACCAAAAATAATGAAGCCAAACTGTATTTTAGTCAAACTGTAATATGTTCAACTGGAATTTTGTCAAACCGTAAATATGCCAACCCGTAATTTGGCCAAACTGTATTCTAGACAAACTGTAATTTCACATTCCGTAATTTGACCAAACCGCAACTTCGACTTGTATTATTTTGTCAAATCGTTTTCAGATAAACCGTAATTTAGCCAAAACGCAACTATACCTAACTGGAATAATTCAACACGGAATTTACCCAACACGTATTTTTGTCAAATCGCAGATATGCATAACCGTAATCTTGCCTACCGTATTTTAGTCAAATCGTAATCTTCCCAACTCTATATAAAGACATACAGTTGGGAAGATTACGATTTGAGTAAAATGCGTTTGGCAAAGATTACGGTTATGCATAACTGCGATTTGACAAAAATACAGTTTGAATAAATTCCGTTTTGGATTATTCCAGTTAGGTATAGTTGCGTTTTGGCTAAATTACGGTTGACCTGAAAATGATTTGACAATAAAATATTAGTCGAAGTTGCGGTTTGGTCAAAATACGGAATGTGAAATTACAGTTTGTCTAGAATACAGTTTGGCCAAATTACGGGTAGGCATATTTACGGTTTGACAAAATTCTAGTTGAACAAATTACAGTTTGACTAAAATACAGTTTGGCTTAATTATTTTTGGTCAAACTACGTTTTGACAAAACTATATTTGACTAAATAAGCGGACGCCAAATGAGAGCACTAAACTGATGGATATATGAACATATACTAACATTTAAATGTAGATTTTAATAATTTCCAATTTTTTAAATAATTTCAAGAATATTCTAGAATATTCTCGAAAAGAAAATTCTCGAGAATTTTCCATCACTACTCAGATCGTCAGATCTAACTCGTCTAGTTCTAAACCTAAAATAGTAATATACCTACAAAAATAGCGAACGCCTCCAACTCGAATTTAAAGGAATATCGTTATAAGAATTCTAGGTTATTACCATACCATACATGGTGGCAATGGGGTACTTTACCATAGTAGCAAATTTGCAATCCAGTCAATTATATTGAACGGAGACCTCAAAAATGAGTTATTGCCATGAAAAAAGTTTTCAAAAAGTTAATAGTTCTTTAAATATTTGAGATTTTACGTATCGATACATCTACGTCACAATAATGAGTTTCACTTGTATTCTTACATACAGTTAGAAAGAAATTACCAAATTGTATTTTGTATTTTGTAACATTTAGAAATACTTAGTTGATTTTACATGAGTACATTTTAATTCCAGCCCCATGGTTTGAGAAGATTTTCAGCTATACATCTACGTCACACAAACTTTAAAAATTATTTACAGCTTTATTAAGAACAATTAAGGCTTATTAGTACTCTCACTCGCTTTAAAATAACATGAAGTTTCGATAAAAAATGTTTTAAAAAATGGTAAACTACCTTATTCTAACTACGCCCATGATCATACCAAATTTGAACCCAATCGGTTACCGCCATTTTGTTTAAAGATGGTGGACTGTAATTTTAGTATGCTCGTGTCATAAGTTAAATCATAAGTTATAACCATTACAAATTTGAACCTAATCGGTGCAGTACATTTTGAGTTAGCTAGCTACTATTTTGTTTCAATTTGTTGATGGTGGACTGACATTTATGTTATAAGTTAGATCTTAAGCTATTACCATACCAAATTTGAACTCAATCGGTGCAGTAAACTCTGAAATAGATAGCCGCCGACAACAATGCAATTTGACATCATTATAAACATCAAATAAATACAAAAAAACTTAATACTAATCAAAACTAACAATCCACAACTGTCTGTTTCAAAACACCTAGACCAACTGAATTCGAAATTTCTATTCAACAACTAATACATAGTAGTTAAATGTCTGGTTATCTAATCTGTTTTTTATTTTGTTCAATTAAGTAAAAAATCACTGTATATTTTCGTCATAAGAAGAAACAATTTTGATTAAAAAAAAAATAATAATATAGCCTATGTCACCCGGGGATAGTGTAGCTTCCCAACGGTGAAAAATTTTTTCAAATCGGTCCAGTAGTTTCGGAGCCTATGCAATGCAAACAAACAAACAATCAAATCTTTCCTCTTTATTATATTAGTATAGATTAAATAAATAAAAACAATCAAGGTCAGTTACTTCCTTCAAATACTTCATATAAAAATCTGATGTGGCCAGCACACGACCTCTCGCCTTAACACTGTAACTTATGTGAATTTGGTTTTAGTTAGGCTTTCTTAAATTATAATTTTGCAATAAATTTACAAACTTTTTGAAAATAATGTTATAGTTCTTAGTTCTTTAATTAGCTCTTTATAGATACAAATTTAACTTTATTATTACCTTATTACATTATGTTCAGTTAATAATATTTACATTTCTTTTAAAATGGTGCCACAAACATTTCAGAAATGTGTATACGTCTGTTCACCTGTCACATTGACATATTCATTTTTGTTTTTAATTTTTTTTCTATATTGTGATTTACAAATCGTGGTAGGTAAAATTATATATCTTTGAAAAATAATTTTCCTTTATTGGTAAGAGATATAGACAAGATGTTAAATAAATATTGTAAGATATAATTTGTTCTTTGAAATGTCGTATGATAAATTGTAACTATCGCAGAATTTTCTATATTTTTTGCAAAAAATGTTAAAATGCTTCAAGAAAATACCATTTCCGGTTGGCAGATTTTTACCAAAATCTAATCAGCTCTTCATTAACATGTACAAATATATAATGCAAAATATTAGAATTTTATGTTCAATATAATTTGAGATAATGAATAAGAACGAAAGAGCATAGTAGGCACACATACAGACTTTCATACACACACACATACACACAAACACACACACAGACATCATCGTGAAAATAGTCAAAATAGGTTCTACAGGTGCTAAAACGTGCTTATTGACAAAAATCTCGATATCGAATTTTTTCATGATCCCTATACCTCTCTAGGCGAGAGGTAAAAATGCAAAGCTTGATGACTTGCAAGTAGTTAAACAGAAACAAGAAAGAAGAAGATTCACAGGAACAGCCTCATATACCAATGTTGAGGTTGAATATCAATTTGCTGGTATACGTAAGGTGTGGATCTTCGTTTCTAAAGTCCAAAAATCCGCAAACCGGAAGTAAGTAGTACTTCTCGAAACTTGAAATAGTTTTCTCTAAATAAATTGGTACATTGGTAGAACAATTTTTGCAATTAAAAATAAAAGAAAATACAATTATGTATAAGTACAGTTAATTTTAAATACAATTTGCTGAATCTAGTAGTATTTAACAATAAAATAAAGTGCAACTAATATTCTTCTTGGTTTACATTATCGTTTACATATTACATGAACATGAAACTATTAAAATGTAAGTAAAACTATTTATTAGATAGTAGAATAAGCAGAATTAGGCGAGAGCTGGTTTAAAATCGCATCTTCCTTAGACGTCAACGTTCCAACGTTATGTCAAGAGGCGAATAACCACAGAACAAAAACAGTATGAAGAAGAGACACGAGCCTGCTATTTTGAATTTATCATGTTGATTTTGGCGACATCTATACGCGGCACCATGAACTAATTCAAGTAGTGAGGATCATAGCAGGCGTATATGAATCTCATGCGAATTATTTACCTATTTAAATTATTAAAATTTATGAAGGAAATAATAAAACATTGCATTAAGTACAAAATATTTATTTATCAGTTAATATTAACAAAGTAGTATAATAACAATAATATATAATTAGATAAAGCATTGTGTATGGGTACGCGTACATACATGGTGCTAAAGTTGAAGGAAGCGTGTGGACCAAAGATTTGAAAGATTTGTAACTATCATTTCAGACTGTATCGGTATATAGATAAAAATAATAATTTATCCTATAGAGCAAAACGACATGAAGTTTTATTAGACGCAGAAGAAGCCTACGGTTAACAGAAATTTGAACAGCAGGGAAAAAAGAATTAAATTTATAGATAATTCTTGCAGCATTTATTACTCCTAGTAGATGATCAGTCGGTACATTTTGCGAAAATCATTTTTCTATTTTACGCAATGTAGGTAACATTTTCATAATCTGAAAAATAAAAATTGCTATGAGCGTATCATGCGTGTTCATATTATTTTGTAACTTGAATTGCGGTACTTGTATAATAAAAATTAAATCTTTTACGCATGAGCTAGGTACGACTACGACTTCTATATTACTGGAAAATGTTATTAAGTAGGTACCTTGCAATAGAAACCAACATCTTGGGTTTCTAAACGAACAACATTTTCAAACTGCACGCCTTAGAACTTCATTATTACATTTGTCAGGAGATGTTTCTGATTATTTTTAAAGTGAGAAGTTGGTTTCTAGTTCTGTTTTTGACGATTAATAGCTGCTGTCAACCATGTTCTCAGTTGTTCATCATTTTTACCTCTCGCCTAGAGAGGTATAGGGATCGTGAAAAAATTCGATGTCGAGATTTTTGTCAATAAGCACGTTTTAGCACCTTTAGAACCTATTTTGACTATTTTCACGATGATGTCTGTGTGTGTGTGTGTGTGTGTGTGTGTGTGTGTGTGTGTGTGTGTGTGTGTGTGTGTGTGTGTGTGTGTGTGTGTGTGTGTGTGTGTGTGTGTGTGTGTGTGTGTGTGTGTGTGTGTGTGTGTCTGTATGTGCGCCTACTATAGTCTTTCGTTCTGATTCATTATCTCAAATTCTACTGAAAATAAAATTCTAATATTTTGCAATATACATTAATATATGTTAATGAAGAGCTGATAAGATTTTGGTAAAAATCTGTCAACCGGAAATAGTATTTTCTTGAAGAATTTTAACATTTTTTGCAAAAAATATAGGAAATACTGCGATAGTTACAATTTGTCATTCGACATTTGAAAAAACAAATTATCTTTTACAATATTTATTTAACATCGTTTCTATATCTCTTACCAATAAAGGAAAATTAATTTTCAAAAATTTGTAATTTTACCTACCACGATTTGTAAATCATAATATAGGAAAAAAATTAAAAACAAAAATGAATATGTCAATGTGACAGATGAACAGACGTATATATACACAATTTCTGAAATGTTTGTGGCACCATTTTAAAAGAAATGTAAATATTATTAACAACTGAACATAATGTAATAAGGTAATAATAAAGTTAAATTTTTATCTACAAAGAGCTAATTAAAAAACTAAGAACTATAAAATTATTTTCAAAAAGTTTGTAAATTTATTGCAAAATTATAATTTAAGAAAGCCTAACTAAAATCAAATTCACATAAATTATAGTGTTAAGGCGAGAGGTCGTGTGCTGGCCACATCAGATTTTTTGGAATGAATTCACATTTTCGCAGAAGCAAAACAACAATACTACCTACTAAAAATATTATATTAAAATTCATATTCTTTGATAATATACAATTATCATTATTACTTACCATATAAATTAATATGCTTATTGCAAAAATTTTCATGCACTACTCAACAATTGAAATCGAAATAGTGACATTTTAAATTAACAATAACAATAGGTATCTGGCTGCGCGTGCGCATGTAAAATCACGGGAATGCTTATACAGGATGATCAAAACAATCTGATAGTCACGTGACCCGCAATTTTCCTAAATGACATCAAAACTTGATTTCAAGGAAGAAAAGTTTGATATCCAAGTTCATGGGCGTGCGAATTAGGATAATAAAGATTTTTTATTTTAGTAATTCTATTAAATTCAACAATATTTTCTAAATGAATAATTAAATACGTTACAATAGCCATCGTTTCGGATAGTAAACTTAATCTAAACACACTTACAAACCAAATAACATTTTGACATAAAAATACACGTCAATGGATTGACAGCTGATGCTAATACTTATTTCCGTGGAGTAAAAATTGAGCACTACCCAGGTCACTTGATTATCACTTGGTTTTGATCACACTGTAGTTCCAGGTGCCGCGTATAGATGGCAGTAACATCACTTGATAAATGCCGCCCTATTGCCGTGTCGGTAGCCTGCGAATAACCTTTTTGACGGCATTTTGTTTCAATTTGGCAAGTGTGTGATGACGTTTCGAATGAAATGAAATGTTTGACAGGCAAGGACAATTTTTTTTAGTACGAACACAATATGAGTTCGTAAGTATGGAAGCCTTCCACCTGAAAAGGTAGAAAGAGCTTTAGGATTAAGTAAGTAAAGTATAAATAAGTATAATACAATGAACAAAGAATGTAAATTGTCGTTTGTAGATTTTGTAGCTATGTATTCGGGAACACCCCAGGGAACATCCCAGGGAAGAGGCCAGGGAAGGCCCCAGGGAAGACCCCAGGGAAGAGGCCAGGGAAGACCCCAGGGAAGGCTACAACGTCCAGAACCACCTGCACCTGCACCTGGAGTGCCTAAGAAAGACTCACATGTGTCATGGGGACCCCCACCAACACGAATTAATATTCCGGGTAAAATTTTACATTTTTACTACAAGTTTTGGCTAAAGTGTAGAATAGGGGACATTCTTAAATTATTCCACTTTTCTTGGTATTTATCAGTTCAGTCCCATTCTCTAATCTAAAATAAAGCATAGTTATGCCGCGGAAAGAAGCATTTTTGGGTTTAGTTTCAACACTGGGGTGCGTTCCAAAACCATACTCCAGAGTATAGTGTATGCTCAAAGTCGTTCCAAAAGGTTTGAGTATATCTCCAGTGGAAACTCTGGAGTGTTTGAAACTGTTCGAGTTTACTCGAAGAGCATACTCTTCGTACCCTGTAAATAGGAGGGTACAAACGTACTCTGGTGACTGGCGCCAAATAGTGCTAAAATTATTACTCTATGTTGAAGTAAAATTGTTTTATACTATTATTTTAAGTTGGTTTAAAAAAACACTTAAGTTGTTATTATGTTGGTTTTTCAATATAGCTAATATATTTTCAAAGGTATTACTTGTAACACGAAAATGCATTTTAAATTGTGACTGTATAATGCGGAATAACGTTGTGCACGTATAATTGTATTCGCACAGATTTTTCATCTCGTTTAAATTTAATTAACAAAAAATCATCATCATCTGAAGATGTGTCGTCATCCTATAAATCATGATAATAAATAAAATTAATATTATTATACTATATTAGAAAAACTTACCAGGACTACATTTATAAATTGGCGCGAATATTCATAAATATTCGCAGTTATAACACTTAACACCCTTCTATTATCCATGATGCAAGATCAATTTTGTATATCAAATAAATGTGGTTATAGGTTATATCACCATAAAATATTTCCTACTCTACGTCGTTCCGAAACCCCACAAAACCCTGGAGTAACTTACTCATATGGCTGGTTTATGATGGATTTAATTTACGAATTTAGATTTACAAATTTAGCTTTAGAAATATAAAATATACATATTTGCATTTGCAGGTTCATGATGAATGTAGATTTATAATTTACATTTATAATATGACCATATTTTATATTCTAAATCTAAATTTGTACATGCTAGTCCGTCAGCCCGCTGCCAGAAAGTGTAATAATAGTATAACGTATGCTCTCTAGGGTTTTGGCAGTTATATATGTAATGATCAATGAACAAGCAAAATTAGCGGGTGAGCGTGGAACTTGCACTAGATAAGTTGTTAGTTTATTGTTTAAAAAAATCACATTTTGCGATGATAGTATAACGTATGCCATTGGTTTTTTAAATGAAATATGCATCTAATTATGCAAGTTTGTCGAACGGCATACGAATCGATTGGAACATAAATGTTTTAATCCGATAAAAACTTGCGCGAATTTTCTAACAATTGCTATGACAGTATAACGTATGCCATTGATGGTTTTAGTTGGATATCACCTATAATTATGTAAATTTTCAAACGGCATACAAATCCGGTGGGTCAAACATACTTAATACATAAATAAGTAATAAATACATATGGAAATTTGTTGCTGATTTCACAATGAGTCCTCAATATAATTTTTGACGTTTGGTGAATAATTGATGTTAAAATAATAACAGTAGGTAAATTAGATAATAAGAATATAACACTTTAATTATTGATTTAAATAACACAAAGAATTGATGAATTTTAATTCTCAGCTGTCAAAAATAATTTTCAAAAACCTTCAAAGTACGAAGTGAACATAGTAATATACAAATGACGTATTTCTTAACACTTTTAGGGCGTATGTTGACCCTTAGGACCCACGCTGCACGTATGCCGATCGTATTCCGATGGATGTTTTTTAATGAAACATCGTTTGGTATGTTCGGCATACGTTATACTATCATCGCAAAATGTGATATTTTTTAGCAATAAACTAACAACTTGTCAAGAGCAAGTTCCACGCATAAAGTAAGAAGGTTCCACGCTCACTCGATAATTTTGCTTGCTCATTGTTCATTATATACCTAACTGCCAAAACTCTAGAGAGCATACGTTATATAGTCTGTCCCAAACTTCTTTGCCGTGACGTCATACCTGTAGTTCGTATGAATCAATTTGAAATTATGGCGGGAAAGTTATATTTTGATATCAAATATTTTTAAACTATATTATGTGAATATTTGGAATAACTATATAAATTTAATAATAAATAAATACCTCTAGAACAGCTGACACGGGAATAAATAATTTTCTTTTTCAGCAGTAAAATATTGGTACAAATTCAAGACAATCTGAATTGTTTGTTTATTATTGCGTTTGCCGAGCATATTTATAAATAATATTATAAATATCTATATGTAAACAGCTAATGTATGCATAAAACAACGATATACCTATGTTAAATTATTTAATCACAGTGAAAATAGTTTTTATTTGTTTCACAGTTTCAAAATTTACAATACAATGTATTTCATAAAACAACATGAAAAACAGCCTACTCAAATAACAAGTTATAATTGCTGGTATATCAACAATATAATTATATACGTTTTCTATTTCTTTCTTTTTCTACTTCATAATAAAAACAAAGAACAAAACTTCACGTAACAGTATCAATACTTCGCAAATTTCGAATGACATACGTGTTTCAACTAAATATATGACAGTAATAAGATAGAAAGAGTAAGACAATGTATTCCGTAGTTATTCTTGAAAATAAAATAATGACGTAACGGCAAAGAAGTTTGGGACGGACTATACTATCATTACACTTTTTGGCAGCGGGCTGACGGACTATGCGTCCAATCATATCACATTATATTAAAGTGATCATAGTGAGTTGAAAAGAGACAATTGACACGTTGAAGTGACACTTAAATATTTCGACTTGTGGTTGTCGATTTGCTAAAATGAATATCAGAAATATAGATATAATATTAATATTATATGTAGGAAAATGTAAATAAATATCATAAAGACAAAAATATAATAAAGCAATTCGTTATAGGATAGAAGATAATTATTTGTCATCTCATTTATGTCAAATCACGTGACAAAATATAAGAAGATGATTGAACAAATTTAATATTTATAATCCACTATAAACCAAGAAGATAATTATAAATTTTAAAACTAAATTTGTAAATTTAAATTTATAAATTAAATCTATCATAAACAAGCCATTACTCTAATACTTTACTCTGTGCTGAATGGTAAGGTTTTGGAACGCACCTCTAGTTATTCTGAAAATTAACAGATTATACATATGATTTAACTTTTGGGCATCCGGTTGGAAGAAGTTAATACGATATATAGAAAGTAACATGCGTTAAGTCAGACGGCAAAACTGCTGCGCAGTACGCTATGATAATCGAAAGTGCGGTTAGTTGAAGTTTGACATATCTTATTTTAAATTTTTTAAATGTAGGGGAAAAGTTTAATTCAATTTAATGACATTGCGCAATTTGAATAATTTAGTAAACAAATTAATAAAATCGTAGAAAAATTGAAATTAAATTTTGATGTTTGTACAAATCTGTCAAAATACGCGCGCATCACCAGGATTGGTCTATTGACGTTACTTCCTTTTGCCACAAGAATGCACACAGTGTACTGCGCACCAGCTTGCTGTCTCACTCAACACAATTTTACTTTGTATCTATCGCACTCACTCCTTGTGACAGGAGGTGCGTTCGTTTATCCAGTTCTGTGCACACTATGTTAACATGTTGCACAGTATCCGTTCGTTTATTCACTTCTGTGCACTTTGTACTGCACAGGATGCGTTCGGAAAATACTCGGCTGTGCGCACTGTGCATGCACAACAAGCCCAAGCTCGGACTGTCGTTTTTAGAGGTTAAAACAGTCATAATTATGGATAATGAACAGACCGAAAATTGTAATGATTGTATGGTGCATATTTGCCAGATAATGTATAATAATCAATTTCAACTATGCTTTTTGCTTTAATAAGTCTCTTGTCAATGTCTGAAAATATCGAAGTTCTTAATAAATAACTCTTATATCATCAGCATCGGACAGAATCATACGATGTGGCATGATTATTGTCCAAATTGTGAGTCAATGAATTGTGAAAGTCAAGATGAAACGGTAGAACTGTCAAAACACTGCACACAAGTTCGTTTATCGTTTATATACGAAGTGCACAGTTATCACGTGACCGTAACACAGATCATGCACAGCTCAAGCACACAAAGAATAAACGAACGCACCTATGATAAGTCAATTTGATGCAAATGTATAACAGAAACAACTTTTTTGGTTTGCAGATGATGAACCAGGGGAATATGCGCCCGGGTTCGAAGACCAAGAAATCCGCCAGAACTTCATTCGCATGGTGTATATGATCCTCTTCGTGCAACTTATCTTCACGGCAGCTATAGTAGCCTTCTTCAAATATTACGTGCCGGCTTGTGTGTTCGTGCTCACAACACCAATGTTCTGGTATCTGTGTCTCGGAGCATCTTTAGTTCTGGTGATTATGATAAGTTGCTGTGCGAACCTAAGGCATCAGTTCCCGATTAACTTAATCCTTCTGTTTTTGTTTACATTAGTGGAAGGTATCCTACTTGGGGGGATAACATGCCGGGGTAACACGATGGCTGTGTTGTACGCTTTGGGGATGACCTTGGTGGTGGTTATTGTGCTGACGTTGTTCGCCTGGCAGACAACAATTGACTTCACTGTCTGCATGGGGGCTATGCTGGTTCTTTTAGTCATCTTGTTCGTGATGGGTATTTGCTGTATTTTTATTCACGACAAAACTCTACATTTGGTCTACGCCGGGTTGGGATGTTTCGTGTTTTCTATATATTTGGTCATAGATACACAGTTGATTTTAGGGGGGAATCATGCGTATAGTTTGGCACCTGACGAGTATATATTGGGTGCTCTACATTTGTATTTAGATATTATTATGTTATTTTTGTATATTTATAATTTAATAATGGGTTGTGAATAAAATGATAAAAATTGTTTATATATTTTTTGGCCTCTTGACGTGTAAACATAACAATCACACATCGTTGATGTCAATGGTTGCTCAATAGGTACTTTGTGAAATAAAATGCAAAAATCTGACGTGTCAATCACTAGACCTCCCGCCATATCTAAACTTTAAACAGAAATGTATACGTACAATCTGGTGCCCATTTAAAATATACAAATAAAAATCTCAAATATTCAAACACAGAAATTTGCATCACCTTAATAAAAACATTAATTCACAGGAAAACTCTGCTGTGTTGAAGCCATCCTCCGTTCAATTACTACATTTAATATCTTACTTAGGACTTATATAGCGCTAGTATGCCAACTTGTCACCCGTCTCACCTGTCAATATTTTTTACGCAGAAACAAAAATCAACCGATCATGGATTACAAGATATCAACGTTTTATTTGATAAATTTATTTTTACTTCCTTGTACGAAGTAAGGAAGTATTGTAATCGCGAAAAATTTCGGTTCTCAGATTTTGACGGAAATATCCGTTTTGACCTTTTCTGAATCCATTATGACTAGTTTCGACGTGACGTCTGTACGTACGTACGTACGTACGTACGGACGTATGTGTGTCGCATAACTCAAATACGGTTAGACGTAGAAAGTTGAAATTTTGTATTTAGGACTGTTATAGCATCTAGTTGTGCACCTCCTATTTTTGGTTTCAGTCTACAAACCGGAAGTAGTACTTTTTAAAAATATTTCGATAAATATTTAATTTTAGACAATTTTTTTTATTTTAAATGAAAGATTATGTGATTATTACCTACAATCGGTATTTTATAAATATTTTTGTATCTCCTATCATTTAAAAATAATTAAAGTATATATTTATAATTTATAGTATTTCGGTATCTTGTAGTCCATGATCGATTAACATTTGTTACTACGTAAAATTTAAATGATTATGACATGACAGTGACAATAGTAAAATATGCTTTATATCTTCTTCTGCAGTTTAAATCAAATGACTAAAATATATTTGTGAGTATTAGTATAATAAGTTAAAAGAATTTTTAATATTATTTTACATTTTAGTTATTAAGAAAAGTATGAACACACAAGGCGTACAAGGAAGTCATGTGGTGTCCACGTCAGATTTTTTAAATTTTACTGCGGTTCTTTAATGCTACCAGATAAAGACAATTTTTTTATAACGTAAGTTGCAAATAACTTTTCCTCTTATAGTCCAAGATCCCATTGCAAAATAACGGTGTTCACTTGTTAGCAGGATGAAACCTTGAAGAAATGATGAGAAGTATATTAAAGTATCCCAAACCGCTTTGGCTGCCTACCTAAAGTGGGCCGATGTTGAGATAAAAAAAATTGTTTATGTCATTTTTGAACATATATGTGCGCTCACTTGTTAGCAGATTGAATATTGCTCCTATCGATAGTTTGGACTTCAAATATTGGAAAAATCGCTGGCTGCCTGAGCAACCCCGGGCCTTTATCCTCGGGTGCCTAACTTAAAAGAGGGGCGTGCCGCTGATATTCACTGCTCACATGTTAGCACCAAAAACTTTTGCTCTCGTGAAAGATAATTCAATTTTACATTAATTTGTATATGGGTGCCCGAGAAAAAGTGGGCCATACGAGAGGCAGCCTGAGAAAAAGATAGAGGGACGCGGCTACTATGACCTATTTTATTAATAAAGCAATTTCAATGAAATTTTACATCATCGTGAAAATAGTCAAAATAGGTTCTAAAGGTGTTAAAACGTGCTAATTGACAAAAATCTCGACATCGAATTTTTTCACGATCCCTATACCTCTCTAGGCGAGAGGTAAAAACAGGTAATAAAAAGCCTTATATCTGTGAAAAATGTATTTATTTATTGATATCTCCGTTACATAAATGTATAAAAACGTTAAATCAAATGTTTAATCTGTTAATTTTCAGCATAACCAGTGTTGACAGTAACCCCACATTTTACCTTAAAAACTTACAAAATCGCAATAAATCTTTGCTTCCGAGGCCTAATTATGCTTTAGTTTAGGTCAGAGAATGTTACTGAACCGATAATTTAAGAATATTACTTATTCGACACTTTAGCCAAACCGGAAGCTTTAATCTCATTTATAATCCATTCAGATTCTTTCAATAATATTTCTGTAGTTTTATACCAGTCTTTTTCATAGAACCTTTCAACCGCCAGTCATGTCTGTCTACCATATAAATTTGTAAATATACGATCTTCGTCTTTTAAAGGACCAAACTTAGTTCTTCTTTTGTGGTATTGTATCTTACAACATTATTTTGAAGAAGGGGTACTATGTTGGAAACATAGTACCCCTTCTTCAAAATTGATCTTAAGGAGGTACTGGTCCTATCTGCGAAATATGAGAATGATGTAAAAATTTAATATATTGTTCATTACATCTTTATAAACGTGCATGTAAATTTTTATGCACACTTACTAGCTCGTTCAGGAGTTATCATCGTTTTAGTTGCACAACTGAGGTTAATCTTATATGCGACATATGAGAATAATATAAATAAATTTAATTAATTGTTCATTACATCTTTCTAAACGTGCTTGTAAATTTTTATGAACATTTATTAGCTCGTTTAGGAGTTATCGTTGTTTTAGTTAGACATTTTTTACTCAGCAGCTCACCATCAGGCAGTAAACACCGATAAAAGTTATGAAGGAGATATGACAGTTTCATGAGTATCTTTTAATATAATTCCCTATACTTCTAGAAACATCCATGCAAAATATAATTACGATTCACTACTTAGATTTAAAGATATAAAAGAAAATGTGAACAAAAATTTATTTTTTTGACGTTTCCCAAAAAATTGCATAAAGCCTAGTTTCCATGCATGCGTTTTATCCGTTCCGTTCTATCCGTCGCAAGTTGTGATTGGCTAGTTCAAATTATGAAAAATTGGCGCGTTGGTAAATGCAGCGACGGACAGAGTTCGTCTACTCTCTACTCGTTGCAGCGCGACCTTGAAAACGGATGCTTTGATGTCAGTTTGACAGTTAGCAAGTGGTTTCATACGGTAGCTAAGTTTCCATGCATACGTTTCATCCGTTCCGTTTTATACGTCGCTGCAAACTTGACGTCGTATGAAATTTAGACTGTTCACATGTGTCCGTTGCGTTCCATCCGTTTTGATGTTTTGATTGGTACTTCTATTCACTGCTGTTATGACATAATATTAATTACGATTTTATAAACTTGCGAAGCTAATCATGTTGCTTAGGTAAACCAAACAAATACAAATAACCGTATGAAACCACTTGCTAACTGTCAAACTGACATCAAAGCATCCGTTTTCAAGGTCGCGCTGCAACGAGTAGAGAGTAGACGAACTCTGTCCGTCGCTGCATTTACCAACGCGCCAATTTTTCATAATTTGAACTAGCCAATCACAACTTGCGACGGATAGAACGGAACGGATGAAACGCATGCATGGAAACTAGGCTGTTTGGTTTACCTAAGCAACATGATTAGCTTCGTAAGTTTATAAAATCGTAATTAATATTATGTCATAACAGCAGTGAATAGAAGTACCAATCAAAACATCAAAACGGATGGAACGCAACGGACACATGTGAACAGATTTCATACGACGTCAAGTTTGCAGCGACGTATAAAACGGAACGGATGAATCATCATACAGCAACGCCGCATGGATCACATTCTAGATTATAAAATTGAAATATTGGGGACGCAAATTAACTTATAACATCACAAGCAGGCTATTAAAACTGTCAATGTGACATTTGTTAATGTTTTTGCGTTGTTTTCTTTTAAAATAGAAAAATCATAAAATTTATAGAGTATTTACGAGATAAATAGCTGTGTAATCATCCTAGTAAGTTTGAGTGCCGATCAGTTCTAACAATCATCTTTCAAAAATTCTGCTCGACTTTGGAATGCTACGTTGTCACCTATACCACTGTAAATGAACATTTTATTTTTATTATTTTATGAATTTTTATTAATCCTAGGTTTAAAAATAATAACTTTAATCGATATTCCAGCACATTTACTATAATATGTTCTTTACTACAATCATAATATGACTCATTTAAAATAGATAAGATTTTTTTGTTGTGAAGTTTTTTTCAGGGCAAAATGACATTTCGAAATTTTATGTCATTGATAATAAATTGTTATAAATAGTCATAAGTATCGTATATTAGACCAGAACAAAATTATTTATAATGCAGTGAGTGTTACTGATCATTTTAGAGGTAATAGGTACATCAGCAAATCTCTTGTATGCCCATATATTTAAGTTACAGAAATGTATGTGTTTCTGATAACTTTTGTCTCCGACGGTACGACCAGTTCCTCCTTAAGACTGCGTTCAAAGCCCTCTATGAAAAAACGTGGCCAATTTTTGAACAAACCAGAGTTTCAAACCATCTATGGAAACACATCGCCACCTATTCCCTAATAGGTTAGAGCTATTTACCTAAAGATGTCACCGTAGTAAGACAGCACATCAGTCTCCGGTAGTACGAAGCGCGTAGGGTTGGTAAGGGGAAGGGGCAAGGGGTGTACGCCAGATGGGATAGAACCGCAAGAAAGCATTGTACCTGCATGGTAATAAAACAATAATTCTATTCGGCTTCGCAAATTCATGAACGGTGATTTCATTCCTGTTTCCATACTTACCCAAATAGTCTGAATAATATTTTTAGAAAGATGTAAACTTAGGAGTAAAGAAAATAATCTCATATTTATTAATAAAGCAAAATATTTTAATTTTAATTAAATTCTACAAAACAATAATAATAAATTATCAGTAAATTTTTCTACAAATACATATTTTTGCCAGTGCTAGTACAATTAATACAATTTATATAAAATACAGTACCTACGTAAACAATAATTTTTTTTTATTGTTTATATTTAGTTGACCTTGGGTTTGATAAAATAATTATGATTTTTTTCGTTGATATCTGTAATCGTTGAATAGTGTACGAGTATGTTTGGAAGTATGTATAATGAATCAGCAGAAAAATATTAAAGTTTTTTTTATTAAAAAAAGTCAGACATAAAATCCATAATTGGAGTAAATACATAATATTGTATTTGTATTAACATAATATCATTTTTGTTGCTATTTCTGCGTTAGTAAGAAATTGTATAATAATTATTGGAATATTTGTCTATTTTTAGAAACAAATAATAATCTTAGGAGGGGGGGTTAATTTTTTGCCGCTCCCCCAATTTCAGTTAATTAAATTAATGATTTTTCGACTGTTTTTTATTGTAAAGTGTAAAAAATACTCGAAATCTCAGTAATGCAGCATCTATTTTTCTTACATAACCGATGTTTCGGTTAACACTGGATCTTTCTTTAGGGTCTAAAATTTACAACAATAATTACAACAATGTATATAAACAATTAAGAGATTGTATACATTGTTGTAATGATTGTTGTAAATTTTAGACTTTGAAGGTTTGTAAACCGAAACGCCGGTTTTGAATAAATGCTGTATTACTGAGATTTCGAGTATTTTTTACACTTTACACCTTTCAGTAAATTTTATTAGTTGTAGTAGCACAATGAATCTTCAAATCAGGACATCGAACCGTAACGAAACCGTAACCGAAAACCGCACCGACATTTACCATTTCATGGAACCGTAACCGAAAATTTGTTCATTTGTAAACCGAAAACGTAACGGAACCGATATTATTTCGGTTTTTATTAACTGGTTTAACTTCGGTTCTTAATAACCGGTATGGTATCGGTTTATAATAACTTTTAAAAAATTTTCATTTGTGACAGAGTTGTCGATTTATTTATTTAATTATTTAATTTCAATTTTTTTATTAATAACATAGGTACAGATTTTTTCACATTTATTCAAATCATTTTTAAATTAATACAAAATAAATCTGACATCTCTATCAAATTTATAAATTTGTTGTACCTATTAACCATAGCAATGTAAGATTTGATTTGGAAATATCGAATTTAAAATTAGCTAACATTGTTGTTTAATAGTAATTTAGAATGAAATTATTAGTTGCATCTGGTGTGAAATAATTTTACCTTTAGAGCTTTAGATTGGTACCTTTACTATATTTCTACGTGGAAATGGGGCGCAAGAATCTGCATAAATGTGAAATGCAATGCTAATCGCCTATGTACACATGTATGGTGTTTCACCCGGTAGAATGTATTATTAAGTTCTGAAAATTATGTTGAAATGTTAAAATAAATCTAGGTTATTTACTACCGAAACCATTAAAAAACCGTAACCGTTAAAAACAGAAACCGTTAAAAACCGAAACCGTAAAAACCGAAACAGTAATTTTTAATTTAAGTTTACCAAGACCAATATAAATTTTTTTAAATAACGTAACCGATAAACGTAACCGAAATATTTTCACCCCGTAAGACCGTTAACCGAAACCGAACCCCAATTTTTTTCGGTTCGAAGCCCTGCTTCAAATATCTATACATAAATTACACATCTTATAAACACTAACTTGTAGAAAAACTGATATTATGTTGGTACACATACTATTATGAAGGAAGAATTTGATTTCTTGAGTTGTAAGAAAAAATAAGTAATTCAGAACTTACCTATTTATAACTTTTAAACATTTTTTAAGCTTCCACTTAGATTTTGCAATTCTCGACTTTTTATTTTTCTTATTAATTTTGCTTGGAGCAAGTACAGATTTGCGGCCCATATTTAAAAATAATAGACGAAACTTCACAATGTACAAAATGATATTGTCAAATTAAGATCACAAGTGAAAGTGAAGGTTTTACCCTTAGCAGCAAAATTTATATACCTTACAACTGTTATTTAACCGTTAATCCATGGAAAACACCTTATTCCATGTATTGAGCAGTAGCTAGTTTTTCGTTAGCAACACTAACAGTTATTTTAATCCTATAAATCAAACTTTAAATCTTGGAAATCTTCTGCAGGTATTTAAATTAGCAGGATTTTACCTCAGCAGCACAAACTATAATAATCTTAACATAACTGTTATTAACCCCGTTAATTTCAAAAGAAACTGAAAATCCTGTACATCAAGGAAAATGTTTTAATGACAGGTATATTTAATTAGCAGTGCTTTCCTTCAGTAGCACAAACTATAATATTTTATCTTAACATAACTTATTAAGCCCGTTAATTCAAAGAAAAACTTATAATGTCAACTGTAAATCTGTGTGTTTTCCTATATAGTTTGATTTTTCGCCTATAAAACGCTTATAAATGTCTCAGTGCAAATTGCAGTAAATGAAAATGTTCTCCCTAGAACAAATTTGAACAGCCGGGTCCACTACCAACTACCGCTCTCTTCTTAACCGACCGATATCCTAGTGACAAGAAGCTGAACTATTTACTCACTAAAATGCATTATGGCGGGAGCTCAGCCCTACATTTTTTTATTCGTACAAATTTCAAAAACTGTTTAATATATACTATTTTTGAAATTATATTTATAAACAATATCATATATTCTTTGTTTGGAGACTAATTTCAATACATTTATTTTTCTAGTTCTGGAGAATTTAATTATTGTATTAAAAATTTAAACAATAAACAAAAATGTTATATATGGTGACATAGATATTTGAATACTTAATACAAATTTGAAAACCGGGCCCCTTTAAGTGCAATAGTTCATGAGATTTGTATGCTTGAAATTTTAGTGCACTTCGAACGCAGTCTTAAATTCTTAAATCTTGTTAGTACACCTGCCATTTTTACCTTCCGCTTACCTGTAAAGGAAGGTATTGGAATCATGCAAAAAATCGGGTGGTGAATTTTTAGTGGATGAGCACGAATTAGGGTCCTTACAACTCATTTTTGATAGTTTCACGATGATGTCTGTGTGTATGTGTGTGTGTGGTCAAGGGGTGTTAGTCGCATAACTCAAATATTTTAGCATAATAAACCATCTCCTAAAAAAACGAATTTTTTTAAAGAATATTACTTATTCGACATTCCGTCCGAGCCAAGTACCTGGTAGTGAATGCGGACGAGGGCGAGCCAGGCACATGCAAAGATCGCGAAATCATGCGCCATGACCCACATAAATTATTAGTAGAAGGTTGTTTGACAGCAGGACGCGCATTGGGGGCCCAGTCTGGTTACATCTACATCCGTGGCGAATTTTACAACGAAGCGTCCAACATGCAAGTTGCCATTGCTGAGGCATACCAAGCTGGCCTGCTTGGTAACAATGCCTGTGGCTCAGGTTACGACCTTGACTTGTTTATGCATCGTGGTGCTAGTGCTTATATCTGTGGAGAAGAAACAGCGCTTATAGAGTCGCTGGAAGGTAAACAGGGTAAACCTCGACTCAAGCCGCCATTCCCAGCAGATGTGGGTTTGTTTGGATGCCCCACTTCTGTAACCAACGTAGAAACTGTGGCTGTGTTACCTACCATCCTTCGTCGTGGTGGTGCTTGGTTCGCCAGCTTTCAGGACAAAGCTCTTCAGCATCTCTGGCCACGTCAACACTCCATGCACTGTTGAGGAAGAAATGAGCATTCCGCTATGAGAGCTTATTCAGGAGCAGGCGTCATCGGTGGTTGGGACAATTTGTTGGCTGTCATTCTTGGAGGTTCTTCTACACCTGTCAGTCCTAAAAAAGTTTGCGATGATGTTATAATGGACTATGATGGATTAGCAAAAGCACAAACGTCACTGAGAACTGCAGCTGTCATCGTCATGAACAAGCAAACGGACATCATAAGGTTTCGTTTGTTCAGTTCTGTGCACACATTGCTAACATGTTGCACAGTATCCGTTCGTTTATTCATTTCTGTGCACTTTGTACTGCACAGGATGCGTTCGGAAAATACTCGGCTGTGCGCACTGTCCATGCACAACAAGCACAAGCTCGGACTGTTAGACTAGACACGGAGCATGCATGTCACTTTTGGAGGTTAAAACAATCATAATTATGGATAATGAACAGAACGAAGATAATGTATAATAATTAATTTCGAATATGCTTTTTGCTTTAATAAGTCTCTTGTCAATGTCTGAAAATATCAAAGTTCTTAATAAATAACTCTTTTATCATCAGCATCGCACACAATCATAAGGTGTGACATGAGTATTATCTAAATTATGAGTCAATGAATGATGAAAATCAAAATGAAACAGATAATGTCAAAACACTGCACACAAGTTCAGAGACCGTTCGTTTATTTCGTTTATACATGAAGTGCACAGTTATCACGTGACCGTAACACAGCTCATGCACAGCTCAAACACACAAAGAATAAACGAACCCACCTTAAGAGCGATCGCACGTCTTTATACGTTCTACCAACACGAATCGTGCAGTCAGTGTTCTCCATGCCGTGAAGGTATCAACTGGATGACTAATATTATATGGCGTATGGTGCATGGAAATTCACGACTTGATGAGATCGATATGACACTTGAACTTAGCAAACAAATCGAAGGCCACACAATTTGTGCATTTGGTGATGGTGCTTCATGGCCGGTACAAGGCCTTATGCGACACTTCCGCTGTGAAGTCGAGGAGCGTATAAAAATGTAGTTAATATAATGTAATATAATATAAATAATTTCGGACCAAGTTTAGTATGCTGTCCAACTCGTTGCGCATGCGCTAGTTTGTAACTTCAACAAGATGATTGTAAGCGGTTCTGAAACAATGTTACTCGTTCGTTTTTACGTTAAAAAACAAGATGGATTGCCATATAAATTTTCAATTTTTATTTTGCGAATTGATTGAACAAAATAAATTAATCAAGTGGCTTATGGACGTTGGATTAATATCTAATCACTACAAAATGTAGTAAGTGTTGTAGAAACATGAAATTAGTAGTTTGCAATTCTACATCGGATGGTTATGTCTGGAGATGTCGGCAGTCTGGCGAAAATAAGTATGTGGGGCTCAAGAATGGTAAAAGGTTAGGTTATTTAGTTTAGTTTAAAGAGATTTTACCAAAAACGGAGTATGTGGGGCTCAAGAATGGTAAAAGGTTAGGTTATTTAGTTTAGTTTCAAGAGATTTTACCAAAAACGGAGTATGTGGGGCTCAAGAATGGTAAAAGGTTAGGTTATTTAGTTTAGTTTAAAGAGATTTTACCAAAAACGGAGTATGTGGGGCTCAAGAATGGTAAAAGGTTAGGTTATTTAGTTTAGTTTAAAAAGAGATTTTACCAAAAACGGAGTATGTGGGGCTCAAGAATGGTAAAAGGTTAGGTTATTTAGTTTAGTTTAAAAAGAGATTTTACCAAAAACGGAGTATGTGGGGCTCAAGAATGGTAAAAGGTTAGGTTATTTAGTTTAGTTTAATAAGTATTTTTGTTTTTTTCTAGTTTTATATCAAAATCATTGTTTCAGTGCCACTGACAACTTCTCAAAAACATCCATGCTGCCATCTATCGGGAATTTTAAAAAATCCACCTTGGACAGCATACTAAACTTTTACCATAATTTCAATAGCTTGAATCTATGTTTTAAAAAAAATATTAAAAATGTTATGTTTTTCTGTATCCATGGATGCAATTGACCTATCCTGTCAGAAGGAGTGAGTGCAATAGATACAAAGTAAAATTGTGTTGAGTGAGACAGCAAGCTGGTGAGCAGTGTGAGCAGTACGCTGTGCGCATTCTTGTGGCAAAAGGAAGTGACGAAGTGACGTCAATGGTCAATAGACCAATCCTGGGGTACGTTCAAAAATCTTATTTTAGGGTATTGATTACGCAAAATTGCGTTCCAAAACTCAGAATTTCCTCCGTATGCGTACCAAAACTCAAAGTGCTTACTCTAGTGGATACTCTTCGTACTCTGCTAGGCTAGTAGAGTACAAGCGTACTCCAACAAAAATAAGCCAATAAGCGCAGTCTCCATCTAAAGCTAAGTTTCCATGCATGCGTTTCATCCGTCGCGTTTTATCCGTCGAAAGATCTGATTCGCTAAATTTAAATTTGTGAAAATCAAGACAGTAGCGGATCAACGACGGACCGAGTTCGTCTACTTTCTACTTGATCCGTAGAACGGATACGTTGCAGTACCACGTCGTTTTATTTTGACTGTTTAGTGTAGGTATGTAAATTCTACATATAAAATTCCGTGTTTAGAAGGTATTTTATGGATTGTTATATTATAAATCTGAATAATAATGAGATAAAATTAATTAATTCAGTTGACATTAAACGTCAAAACGGATGAAACGTTCAGTATGCATAGGAACGTCCGTTTTTACATACGTCATTACGCGTGCGATTGTGTCCGCGCAGTTACGGATGAAACGCATGCATGGAAACTTAGCTTTAACGTTGTCATTCTTGCCATAAAGAAGGATGTTGTCATTTACTTTTAGACAACTGACAGTTGTTTGTTGTTAAATAAAATTGATTTCGTATTACCCTGTCCTGTCAAAATATTATGATTTATATTTTTCAAAACAGGTTTTGTTACCAAAAAACTGTTTACTCTCGTTAACACCTAGAACCGTTCAAAAATACTCTGAAATTTCAGTCACGTGACGATACTCGCCATAGAGGATACCCATTCTCTGTACCTCAGTTTTTGAAATTGTACAAATGTCAAAATATAATTAAAAATTTTGTTAACGATTTTATTAATTTGTTTCATGCCTCTGTTACGTACAAAATTGCGCAATGTTAAATTGAATTAAACTTTTCCCCTACATTTAAAAAATTTAAAATAAGAAATGTCAAACTTCAACTAACGGCACTTTCTATTGTCAGCGTACTGCGCAGCAGTTTTGCCGTCTCACTCAACTCATGATACTTTGTATCTATCGTACTCACTTCCTCTAACCGGATGTCCCACGCCCAAGCATGCGCGCGCAACCGAAGATCATAAGAATAGGTCAATTGGCAAATTGTTTACCTGATTAAAGTTTAACAATGAAGGGTAAATATGAAACGCGGGACGTAATGAAAATTGACCTATCCTGTCAGAAGAAGTGAGTGCGATAGATACAAAGTACCTAACATTGTGTTGAGTGAGACAGCAAGCTGGTGCGCAGTACGCTGTGCGCATGCTTGTGGCAAAAGGAAGTGACGTCAATAAACCAATCCTGGTGATGCGCGCGTATTTTGACAGATTTTTACAAATGTCAAAAACTGTTATTATTACGTCAAAAATTCATAAAAACAATGACAACTTGCCACTAACGACAACTTTGATTAGTTTTTTTTTGGTATGTCAAAATAAAATTATAATTCATATATTTGAAATAATTTCGTCAAAATTTAATAAAATATTGTATAAACTAAACTTTCTTCTCTTGAATAAACATTCATGTATCTCACTTGGTGTATAAATATTTATTATACTTCGAGTAAGAAGCTCATTTATCTAAATTTTGTTGGGGATATTTTGCTGGAAACATTTTGTCGGGAACATTTTGTTGGGAACAAATCGTTTGGGAAAATATTGTCTCGGGACAATTTGTTGGGAATATTTCGTTGGGGATATTTTGCTGGGAACATTTTGTCGTAGAACCAGCAAAGAGAAAAAATATGTAAACATATTTTATCATTTTATTCACAACCCATTATTAAATTATAAATATACAAAAATAACATAATAATATCTAAATACAAATGTAAAGCACCCAATATATACTCGTCAGGTGCCAAACTATACGCATGATTCCCCCCTAAAATCAACTGTGTATCTATGACCAAATATATAGAAAACACGAAACATCCCAACCCGGCGTAGACCAAATGTAGAGTTTTGTCTTGAATAAAAATACAGCAAATACCCATCACGAACAAGATGACTAAGAGAACCAGCATAACCCCCATGCAGGCAGTGAAGTCAATTGCTGTCTGCCAGGCGAACAACGTCAGCACAACAACCACCACCAACGTCATCCCCAACGCGTACAACACAGCCATCGTGTTACCCCGGCATGTTATCCCCCCAAGTAATATACCTTCCACTAATGTAAACAAAAACAGAAGGATTAAGTTGATTGGGAACTGATGTCGTAGGTCCGCGCAGCAACTTATCATGATCACCAGAACTAAAGATGCTCCGAGACACAAAAACCAAAACATTGGTGATGTGAGCACGAACACACAAGCCGGCACGTAATATTTGAAGAAGGCTACTATAGCTGCCGTGAAGATAAGTTGCACGAAGAGGATCATATACACCATGCGAATGAAGTTCTGGCGGATTTCTTGGTCTTCGAACCCGAGTGCATATTCCCCTGGTTCATCATCTGCAAACCAAAAAAGTTGTTTCTGTTATACATTTGCATCAAATTGACTTATCATAGGTGCGTTCGTTTATTCTTTGTGTGCTTGAGCTGTGTTACGGTCACGTGATAACTGTGCACTTCGTGTATAAACGAAATAAACATACGGTCTCTAAACTTGTTTGCAGTCTTTTGACAGTTCTACCGTTTCATCTTGACTTTCACCATTCATTGACTCACAATTTGAACAATAATCGTGCCACATCTTATGATTCTGTGCGATGCTGATGATATAAGAGTTATTTATTAAGAACTTCGATATTTTCAGACATTGACAAGAGACTTATTAAAGCAAAAAGCATAGTTGAAATTGATTATTATACATTATCTGGCAAATATGCACCATACAATCATTACAATATTCGTTCTGTTCATTATCCATAATTATAATTGTTTTAACCTCCAAAAATGACAGTCCGAGCTTGAGCTTGTTGTGCATGCACAGTGCGCACAGCCGAGTATTTTCCGAACTCATCCTGCGCAGTACAAAGTGCACAGAAATGAATAAACGAACGAAAACTGTGCAACATGTTAACATTGTGTGCACAGAACTGAATAAACGAACGCACCTCCTGTCAGAAGGAGTGAGTGCGATAGGGAACGTCTTCAACACTGGAATATTATAAACTAGAAAATTCAAGAAGAGAATATTCTTGACAGGAATCATAAAAATCACGAAATCCCAAGATAAGGAAAATTCATTCACAAAAAAAACATTATTAGAAAAGACATATCTGGAATTGACCTATCCTGTCAGAAGGAGTGAGTGCGATAGATACACAGTAACATTGTGTTGAGTGAGACAGCAAGCTGGTGCGCAGTACGCTGTGCGCATGCTTGTGGCAAAAGGAAGTGACGTCAATAGACCAATCCTGGTGATGCGGGCGTATTTTGACTGATTTGTACAAATGTCAAAATTTAATTTAAATTTTTTTACGATTTTATTAATTTGTTTCATGTCTGTTGCGTACTAAATTGTTCAAATTGTGCAATGTCATTAAATTGAATTAAACTTTTCCCCTACATTTAAAAAATTTAAAATAAGAAATGTCAAACTTCAACTAACCGCACTTTCTATTGTCATAGCGTACTGCGCAGCAGTTGTGTCGTCTCACTCAACACATGTTACTTTGTATCTATCGTACTCACTTCCTCTAAACCGGATGCCCAATGCCCAAGCATGCGCGCGCAACCGAAGTTCAACAGGATAGGTCTATCAAGTAAACACAGAAACTTTACTTGGCGGCCAAACCTGAAGTTGGCTGCAAGCTGTCAGCTGAACAACGTGTTGTGGCCGTTTAAAAAACGAGTTCTGTTGGACTCAAGAAGGGTTTTGTTAGCATAGATTAGTTTATGTCAAAAAAATGGAGTTCTGTTGGACTCAAGAAGGGTTTTGTTAGCATAGATTAGTTTATATATTAGCCAGAATCCCATTTTTTCCGCAGCCATATTTTTTCCAGTTTTGAATATTCCTTTACATGCGTTTTCTGCATCAATCAGATTCCAAATTTGAATTTTCTATGAATGCATTTTTTATGTAAGCATTTTCTTGTCTCTGAATTTTCGTATGTTTTATGATTCCAGGCAAGAATTTTCTTGTACTTGAATTTTCTAGCTCTGATTTTTACCTCTCGCCTAGAGAGGTATAGGGATCGTGAAAAAATTCGATGTCGAGATTTTTGTCAATAAGCACGTTTTAGCACCTTTAGAACCTATTTTGACTATTTTCACGATGATGTCTGTGTGTCTGTGTGTGTGTGTGTGTGTGTGTGTGTGTGTGTGTGTGTGTGTGTGTGTGTGTGTATGTATGGAAGTCTGTATGTGCGCCTACTATAGTCTTTCGTTCTGATTCATTATCTCAAATTCTACTGAACATAAAATTCTAATATTTTGCAATATACATTTATATTTGTTAATGAAGAGCTGATAAGATTTTGGTAAAAATCTGCCAACCGGAAATGGTATTTTCTTGAAGCATTTTAACATTTTTTGCAAAAAATATAGGAAATACTGCGATAGTTACAATTTGTCATTCGACATTTGAAAGAACAAATTATCTTTTACAATATTTATTTAAAATCGTTTCTATATCTCTTACCAATAAAGGAAAATTAATTTTCAAAAATTTATAATTTAACCTACTACGATTTGTAAATCATAATATAGGAAAAAAATTTAAAAACAAAAATGAAATGTCAATGTGATAGATGAACAGACGTTTCTAAAAATTTTGTGACACCATTTTTAAATATAAATATATTAGGTATTAAAAGTAGCCTAACCAAATCCAAATTCACATATTACAGTGTCAAGGCGGGAGGTCATGTGCTGGCCACAACAGATTTTTTTAGATTTGAGTAGGCACCCAATTGTGTTGAGTGAGACAGCAAGCTGGTGCGCATGTTTGTGGCAAACGGAAGGGACGTCAATGGACCAATCCTGGTGATGCGCGCGTATTTTGACAGATTTGTACAAATGTCAAAATTTAATTTAAATTTTTACTATTTTATTAATTTGTTTCATGCCTGTTACGTACTAAATTGTTCAAATTGCACAATGTCATTAAATTGAATTAAACTTTTCCCCTACATTTAAATAATTTAAAATAAGAAATGTTAAACTTCAACTAATAGTCCAGTAAATGAAGGGCGAAAAGTAGCCCAACCTTGACAAAATCGCTCACTAATGTAATTTTTATATTAATTTGTCGGTATTGACAGGTACTTTAAAATAAGAAAAAGTTCTGTAAAAAAATTTCTTGTACGGGGGAGAAAAATGTTCCCAAAGGTTCTAAAATATAGCATTTAGAGAATTTTTGTTTAGGGAAAAATGAAGATCAGTTCATTATCTACAAAAATGGTCCTTATGATTTTTCTCGAAAATTTGACCGTTTCCGAGATAAACGGACCCAAGCGCAGCCTGTATTTAATAAATTTCGAAAATAATGTTTTTAGGCATAGGACACCTTTTATAACACAAGAAGGTGCAAAAATACACACAACAAAATAATAAAATATAGAATGTTTCATTTGAAAATGACGAGTTATAGCCATTTGAAATTGAGTAAATTTGATTCTCTGTATTGAACAACCTGTATAATAACATTTAAAAAAGTTATGTCAGAACAAAGAGTATAGTTACAGTTGTACTGAAAAAAATTCTTAATTTTTACAATTAAAATAACTTCAGTACGCCTTTATAAAACAATACGTGTCTTCGGCTTTTTTAGAGCAAAAAGTGAAAAACTAAAATGAAATTTATATGTTTGTATAGGTAAATAAAATACAATTCAAAATATATAAAAATATATAGGGTGTTTCATTTAAAAAATGACAAACAATTATTGCCAAGTCATTATCCAACATGCTGTAATATGAAAATAATTTTAAGTTATGCTCCTTGAGCAGACGAAAAATTCTTTTAATAAATTTATGCTGTATTTTTAACGACAAGGGAGATATCGACGACGGGCATTTCGATGACTCAGCCTGTATATACCGGGCGTTTCCTGAAACAGGCGCACCACCCAAAAAATTTTTATTTTTAAGTCAATTACATGTATATTATAAACTACATTCAAAGGCGCATTAAACTACATAAATAATGAATTTTTATTATTTACTGTTTAGCCGGAAGTGACATCAACTTTCTTATTTTAAATGGAACACCGGATATAATTATTTTTTAAGATTTTGATTCTGCATAAAATTCTGTATACAACCATGTATAATAAGCTACTTTTTCGTTGTAGATTTGTAAGTAACATAATAATTAAAATATTACAGAAACAAAGCGAATCATTCCAAGTTAGCTATGAAATAAATGATTAAAAACAGAAATTATACGAAGAGTTTTACTATGTATTCAAGAAAATGCAAGTCATTTTGAAAATTTACTATAAATAATATAATTGAATAGCAATTCCTTATGAAATTATTTATTTTTGTTAATAAATAGACATTTTTACTGTCATAAAATCTGTTTTTTATCATTTATTTCATAGCTAACTAGGAATTATTTGATTTGTTTCTGTAAAATTTTAATTATTATTTTACTTATAAATCTACAACGAAAAAGTAGCTTATTATACATGGTTGTATTCAGAATTTTATGTAGAATAAAAATCTTTAAAAAATACAGGATGTTCCAATTAAAATAAGGAAGTTGATGTCACTTCCGGCTAAACAGTAAGTAATAAAAATTAATTATCTATGTAGTTTAATGCGCCTTTGAATGTAGTTTATAAACCTATAATATACATGTAATTAACTCAAAAATACAATTTGGGGGGGGGGATGTGCCTATTTCAGGAAACGCCCGGTATAGATGACACATTTGCATATATGATCTAAGCATATGAGTGATTTATTCGAGAGAATCCACAAAATCTTAATTCCTACATTAGCGACTTTACAGGGAACTCGGGAACTTGGAATTTTCAGAATTTTTTTTTTTTAGAGGACCATTTCGATTCAGAACATCTTAAATAGGTCGTATACCAAGTTTCAGAAAAATCCACGGTCACATTTTTCCCATGATAATGGTACGGGATCCTTTAAGAACGTCCCCTATTCTACACTTTAGCCAAAACTTGAAGTAAAAATGTAAAATTTTACCCGGAATATTGATTCGTGTTGGTGGGGGCCCCCATGACACATGTGAGTCTGTATTATGCACCACAGGGTTTGCTGCTGGTGGTCTTCCCTGGGATGTTCCCGAATACATAGCTACAAAATCTACAAACAACAATTTACATTCTTTGTTCATTGTATTATACTTACTTACACTTTACTTACTTAATCCTAAAGCTCTTTCTACCAATTCAGGTGTAAGGCTTCCATACTTACGAACTCATATTGTGTTCGTACTAAAAAAAAATATGTCCTTGTCTGTTATACATTTCATAAGATTTTATTCGAAACGTCATCACACACTTGCCAAATTGAAAACAAAATGCCGTCAAAAAAAATTTTCGCCTCTTGACACGCTTGACACATCTTGACATAACGTTGAACGTTGACGTCTAAAGTAGGGTTTACATTATGTGATTTATCAAATGATTTCGCATATGATAAAGTCGTGATATCATCTGATCAAACATGTCTATTGCTTCATTGATTTCATGTTCACATCATACGGAGAAACTTTTTGACATGTTTCCGGAAACTTCAAAGTTTTAACGGCGCCTATAAAAATGAGGCGTTTTCAGGAAACATTGTGAAGTGCAACTAACTTCTTATTTGTCAAATCGTCAAATGTGACATGTGATCATAAACATATTTATTGTTTTATAAAAAATATCTCCATTTTCTGGAAACTTTTTTCAGGAAACTTTGTGAAAAGTTTCCCCGTGTGCACTAGGCATAAGAGTTTATGATTAGTATACTTGAACTTTATTTGACAGTACACAATGGACAGAGATGAAACTTATCAAATGTCGTGTTGCTTTACTCGTCCAATCTACCTACAAAATTAAATAATTCTACATAATTTATTATAATAAGAATAACTATCGATATAGTAGTTTTAGGCACTGATTATTACAATTACTAGGACTATTTTAATATAAAAATTTACTTACTTTGGCCATTTTGATTTATATTATCAAATTCTAAAGTTTACAATACCGGACAGCACCTGACATTAACATTAACATAACCTCAATGTCAACGAAAATCATACAAAAAATCATATGAAAATAGGAACAGTTCTATTTCTGAAATGTAATGACTTATCTTATGAGTTCGCTTATCAGTCGTTCTGTATGACGAATCGAACAGTGTGAACGTAAAAATAAACACTTATGATTTATTATTATGCGATATAATATGATAAATCACATAATGTAAACGCTATGGGTACAGCGCACGGACCTACATTGCGTAAAATAGAAAAATGATTTTCGCAAAATGTACCGACTGATCATCTACTAGGAGTAATAAATGCTGCAAGAATTTTCTATAAATTTAATTCTTTTTTCCCTGCTGTTCAAACGTTAATCGTACGCTTCTTCTGTGTCTAATAAAACTTCATGTCGTTTCGCCCTATAGGATAAATTATTATTTTTATCTATATACCGATACAGTCTGAAATGGTAGTTACAAATCTTTCAAATCTTTGGTCCACACGCTTCCTTCAACTTTAGCACCATGTATGTACGCGTACCCATACACAATGCTTTATCTAATTATATATTATTGTTATTGTACTACTTTGTTAATATTAACTGATAAATATTTTGTACTTAATGCAATGATTTATTATTTCCTTGATAAATTTTAATAATTTAAATAGGTAAATAATTCGCATGAGATTCATATACGCCTGCTATGATCCTCACTACTTGAATTAGTGCGAAGTGCCGCGTATAGATGGCGCCAAAATCAACATGATAAATTCAAAATAGCAGGCTCGTGTCCCTTCTTCATACTGTTTTTACCTTCCGCTTACCTGTAAAGGAAGGTATTGGAATCATGCAAAAAATCGGGTGGTGAATTTTTAGTGGATGAGCACGAATTAGAATCCTTACAACTCATTTTTGATAGTTTCACGATGATGTCTGTGTGTGTGTGTGTGTGTGTGTGTGTGTGTGTGTGTGTGTGTGTGTGTGTGTGTGTGTGTGTTTTTTTTTTTTATTATTAACTTATTTATTCAGCATGTTCCATAAAAATACATTACATGCATAAATCTACCATATTACAATTGTTTATATCACAACAGTTCATTTTGTAAGTACTTCATTTCAATAATTGTTATTTCATTCCTTATTCACTAATTGTTATTTCATTTAAATGCTAGTATAACATATAAATAATTTTATCTTATTACAGTAGTTTTTCAAAGTCTATATCATTAACAAATTTAACAAAATATATCAAATGTTTCTCTATTAGGTCATTTTGAACTGTGGGCCAACTTCCTTGGTTATTTATAATATTGTCTTTCAGCTTAAGTCTTTGTTCATCAAGCAATACGCAATCATATATTAGATGAGTAACTGTTTGGTTTTCCGCACCACACTTACACTCTGGATTATCAGCAATTTTAAATTTGTAAAAATAACTTTTAATTTTACCATGTCCACTAAGAATTATTGTTACATTCCGGTCTAGGGTTAAGTTTATGTTTAATCTAAGTCTTACACTTGGAAAAAACATTTTCGTAGTGCTTCCTTTCTCACAGTTTTGCCACCTGCACTGCCACTTTTCAACGCTAGTATCTTCTTCTTCGCGACGTATTTGTCTTTTCCTATCCGTAGCTTCTGCTGTTCCTCTGTCTTCATTTATTTTGAGCCTTTCATGTATTCTTGCGATTTCTTCTAACTTTAATATTATCGGTGTGTTTCCTGCCAAGATGCATGACGCTTCGTATGATATCGTTCGATAACCTTTTATTATTTTATGTTTAGACCGAATTTAGACCGAATTTAGACTGAATTTAGACTGAATTTAGACTGAATTTAGACCGAATTTAGACTGAATTTAGACCGAATTTAGACCGAATTTAGACTGAATTTAGACCGAATTTAGACCGAATTTAGACCGAATTTAGACCGAATTTAGACTGAATTTAGACCGAATTTAGACCGAATTTAGACCGAATTTAGACTGAATTTAGACCGAATTTAGACCGAATTTAGACTGAATTTAGACCGAATTTAGACTGAATTTAGACCGAATTTAGACTGAATTTAGACCGAATTTAGACCGAATTTAGACTGAATTTAGACTGAATTTAGACCGAATTTAGACTGAATTTAGACCGAATTTAGACCGAATTTAGACTGAATTTAGACCGAATTTGAACCGAATTTAGACCGAATTTAGACCGAATTTAGACCGAATTTAGACCGAATTTAGACCGAATTTAGGCTGAATTAAGACCGAATTTAGACTGAATTTAGACCGAATTTAGACTGAATTTAGACCGAATTTAGACCGAATTTAGACCGAATTTAGACTGAATTTAGACCGAATTTAGACTGAATTTAGACCGAATTTAGACTGAAATTAGACCGAATTTAGACCGAATATATTTCAAGGGTTCTTGGTATTGAATTTAGTCTGAATTTAGACCGAATTTAGACCGAATTTAGACCGAATTTAGACTGAATTTAGACCGAATTTAGACCGAATTTAGACCGAATTTGAACCGAATTTAGACCGAATTTAGACCGAATTTAGACCGAATTTAGACCGAATTTAGACTGAATTTAGACCGAATTTAGACCGAATTTAGACCGAATTTAGACCGAATTTAGACCGAATTTAGACCGAATTTAGACCGAATTTAGGCTGAATTAAGACCGAATTTAGACTGAATTTAGACCGAATTTAGACTGAATTTAGACCGAATTTAGACCGAATTTAGACCGAATTTAGACTGAATTTAGACCGAATTTAGACTGAATTTAGACCGAATTTAGACTGAAATTAGACCGAATTTAGACCGAATATATTTCAAGGGTTCTTGGTATTGAATTTAGACTGAATTTAGACCGAATTTAGACCGAATTTAGACTGAATTTAGACTGAATTTAGACCGAATTTAGACCGAATTTAGACCGAATTTAGACTGATCTTAGACCGAATTTAGACCGAATTTAGACCGAATTTAGACCGAATTTAGACCGAATTTAGACTGAATTTAGACCGAATTTAGACCGAATTTAGACCGAATTTAGACTGAATTTAGACCGAATTTAGACTGAATTTAGACCGAATTTAGACTGAAATTAGACCGAATTTAGACCGAATATATTTCAAGGGTTCTTGGTATTGAATTTAGACTGAATTTAGACCGAATTTAGACCGAATTTAGACTGAATTTAGACTGAATTTAGACCGAATTTAGACCGAATTTAGACCGAATTTAGACTGATCTTAGACCGAATTTAGACCGAATTTAGACCGAATTAAGACCAAATTTAGACTGAATTTAGACCGAATTTAGACCGAATTTAGACTGAATTAAGACCGAATTTAGACTGAATTTAGACCGAATTTAGACCGAATTTAGACTGATCTTAGACCGAATTTAGACCGAATTTAGACCGAATTTAGACCGAATTTAGACCGAATTTAGACTGAATTTAGACCGAATTTAGACCGAATTTAGACTGAATTTAGACCGTATTTAGACTGAATTTAGACCGAATTTAGACTGAATTTAGACCGAATTTAGACTGAAATTAGACCGAATTTAGACCGAATTTAGACCGAATTTAGACCGAATTTAGACTAAATTTAGACCGAATTTAGACCGAATTTAGACTGAATTTAGACCGAATTTAGACTGAATTTAGACCGAATTTAGACCGAATTTAGACTGAATTTAGACTGAATTTAGACTGAATTTAGACCGAATTTAGACCGAATTTAGACCGAATTTAGACCGAATTTAGACTGAATTTAGACCGAATTTAGACCGAATTTAGACTGAATTTAGACCGAATTTAGACCGAATTTAGACCGAATTTAGACTGAATTTAGACCGAATTTAGACCGAATTTAGACCGAATTTAGACCGAATTTAGACCGAATTTAGACTGAATTTAGACCGAATTTAGACCAAATTTAGACCGAATTTAGACTGAATTTAGACCGAATTTAGACCGAATTTAGACCGAATTTAGACCGAATTTAGGCTGAATTTAGACCGAATTTAGACCGAATTTAGACTGAATTTAGACCGAATTTAGACCGAATTTAGACTGAATTTAGACCGTATTTAGACCGAATTTAGACTGAATTTAGACCGAATTTAGACTGAAATTAGACCGAATTTAGACCGAATTTAGACCGAATTTAGACCGAATTTAGACTGAATTTAGACTGAATTTAGACCGAATTTAGACTGAATTTAGACCGAATTTAGACCGAATTTAGACTGAATTTAGACCGAATTTAGACTGAATTTAGACCGAATTTAGACCGAATTTAGACCGAATTTAGACCGAATTTAGACCGAATTTAGACTGAATTTAGACCGTATTTAGACCGAATTTAGACTGAATTTAGACTGAAATTAGACCGAATTTAGACCGAATTTAGACCGAAATTAGACCGAAATTAGACCGAATTTAGACTGAATTTGGACCGAATTTAGACTGAATTTAGACCGAATTTAGACCGAATTTAGACTGAATTTAGACCGAATTTAGACTGAATTTAGACCGAATTTAGACCGAATTTAGACCGAATTTAGACCGAATTTAGACTGAATTTAGACCGAATTTAGACTGAATTTAGACCGAATTTAGACCGAATTTAGACCGAATTTAGACCGAATTTAGACCGAATTTAGACTGAATTTAGACTGAATTTAGACCGAATTTAGACCGAATTTAGACTGAATTTAGACCGAATTTAGACCGAATTTAGACCGAATTTAGACCGAATTTAGACCGAATTTAGACTGAATTTAGACTGAATTTAGACCGAATTTAGACTGAATTTAGACCGAATTTAGACCGAATTTAGACTGAATTTAGACCGAATTTAGACTGAATTTAGACCGAATTTAGACCGAATTTAGACCGAATTTAGACCGAATTTAGACTGAATTTAGACCGAATTTAGACTGAATTTAGACCGAATTTAGACCGAAATTAGACCGAATTTAGACCGAATTTAGACCGAATTTAGACTGAATTTAGACCGAATTTAGACTGAATTTAGACCGAATTTAGACTGAATTTAGACCGAATTTAGACCGAATTTAGACTGAATTTAGACCGAATTTAGACTGAATTTAGACCGAATTTAGACCGAATTTAGACTGAATTTAGACCGAATTTAGACTGAATTTAGACCGAATTTAGACTGAATTTAGACCGAATTTAGACTGAATTTAGACCGAATTTAGACTGAATTTAGACCGAATTTAGACCGAATTAAGACCGAATTTAGACCGAATTTAGACCAAATTTAGACTGAATTTAGACCGTATTTAAACTGAATTTAGACCGAATTAAGACCGAATTTAGACCGAATTTAGACCGAATTTAGACCAAATTTAGACTGAATTTAGACCGTATTTAAACTGAATTTAGACCGAATTTAGACTGAATTTAGACCGTATTTAGACCGAATTTAGACTGAATTTAGACCGAATTTAGACTGAAATTAGACCGAATTTAGACCGAATTTAGACCGAATTTAGACTGAATTTAGACCGAATTTAGACCGAATTTAGACCGAATTTAGACCGAATTTAGACCGAATTTAGACTGAATTTAGACCGAATTAAGACCGAATTTTGACCGAATTTAGACCGAATTTAGACAGAATTTAGACCGAATTTAGACCGAATTTAGACTGAATTTAGACCGAATTTAGACTGAATTTAGACCGAATTTAGACTGAATTTAGACCGAATTTAGACCGAATTTAGACTGAATTTAGACTGAATGTAGACCGAATTTAGACCGAATTTAGACTGAATTTAGACCGAATTTAGACTGAATTTAGACTGAATTTAGACCGAATTTAGACTGAATTTAGACCGAATTTAGACCGAATTTAGAACGAATTTAGACCGAATTTAGACCGAATTTAGACCGAATTTAGACCGAATTTAGACTGAATTTAGACCGAATTTAGACCGAATTTAGACTGAATTTAGACCGTATTTAGACCGAATTTAGACTGAATTTAGACCGAATTTAGACCGAATTTAGACCGAATTTAGACTGAATTTAGACCGAATTTAGACCGAATTTAGACCGAATTTAGACCGAATTTAGACTGAATTTAGACCGAATTTAGACCGAATTTAGACCGAATTTAGACCGAATTTAGACTGAATTTAGACCGAATTTAGACCGAATTTAGACCGAATTTAGACCGAATTTAGACTGAATTTAGACCGAATTTAGACCGAATTTAGAATGAATTTAGACTGAATTTAGACTGAATTTAAACCGAATTTAGACCGAATTTAGACTGAATTTAGACCGTATTTAGACCGAATTTAGACTGAATTTAGACCGAATTTAGACTGAAATTAGACCGAATTTAGACCGAATTTAGACCGAATTTAGACCGAATTTAGACTGAATTTAGACTGAATTTAAACCGAATTTAGACTGAATTTAGACCGAATTTAGACCGAATTTAGACCGAATTTAGACTGAATTTAGACCGAATTTAGACCGAATTTAGACCGAATTTAGACTGAATTTAGACCGAATTTAGACCGAATTTAGACCGAATTTAGACCGAATTTAGACTGAATTTAGACCGAATTTAGACCGAATTTAGACCGAATTTAGACCGAATTTAGACCGAATTTAGACCGAATTTAGACTGAATTTAGACCGAATTTAGACCGAATTTAGACTGAATTTAGACCAAATTTAGACTGAATTTAGACCGTATTTAGACTGAATTTAGACCGAATTAAGACTGAATTTAGACCGAATTTAGACTGAATTTAGACCGAATTTAGACTGAATTTAGACCGAATTTAGACTGAATTTCCGACTTAACCCTTATTTTTGCCCTTAGCCCTTTGAGACTTTGGCCATGTATAGAGGGCATTAAAATACACGTGGGATTAACTCACAAAGGGGCCGAAAACTTTCTCAGAATTGAGAAAAAATCAATTCCAAGCGAGTAAGGGCTTGTTTCATATTTTTCAAAGGTTCTTGGTATTGAATTTAGACTGAATTTAGACCGAATTTAGACTGAATTTAGACCGAATTTAGACCGAATTAAGACCGAATTTAGACCGAATTTAGACCAAATTTAGACTGAATTTAGACCGTATTTAAACTGAATTTAGACCGAATTTAGACTGAATTTAGACCGAATTTAGACTGAATTTAGACCGAATTTAGACTGAATTTCCGACTTAACCCTTATTTTTGCCCTTAGCCCTTTGAGACTTTGGCCATGTATAGAGGGCATTAAAATACACGTGGGATTAACTCACAAAGGGGCCGAAAACTTTCTCAGAATTGAGAAAAAATCAATTCCAAGCGAGTAAGGGCTTGTTTCATATATTTCAAGGGTTCTTGGTATTGAATTTAGACTGAATTTAGACCGAATTTAGACTGAATTTAGACCGAATTAAGACCGAATTTAGACCGAATTTAGACCGAATTTAGACCGAATTTAGACCGAATTTAGACCGAATTTAGACCGAATTTAGACTGAATTTAGACCGAATTTAGACCGAATTTAGACTGAATTTAGACCGTATTTAGACCGAATTTAGACTGAATTTAGACCGAATTAAGACTGAAATTAGACCGAATTTAGACCGAATTTAGACCGAATTTAGACCGAATTTAGACCAAATTTAGACTGAATTTAGACCGTATTTAAACTGAATTTAGACCGAATTTAGACTGAATTTAGACCGAATTTAGACCGAATTTAGACCGAATTTAGACTGAATTTAGACCGAATTTAGACCGAATTTAGACCGAATTTAGACCGAATTTAGACCGAATTTAGACTGAATTTAGACCGAATTAAGACCGAATTTTGACCGAATTTAGACCGAATTTAGACAGAATTTAGACCGAATTTAGACCGAATTTAGACTGAATTTAGACCGAATTTAGACTGAATTTAGACCGAATTTAGACTGAATTTAGACCGAATTTAGACCGAATTTAGACTGAATTTAGACTGAATGTAGACCGAATTTAGACCGAATTTAGACTGAATTTAGACCGAATTTAGACTGAATTTAGACTGAATTTAGACCGAATTTAGACTGAATTTAGACCGAATTTAGACCGAATTTAGAACGAATTTAGACCGAATTTAGACCGAATTTAGACCGAATTTAGACCGAATTTAGACTGAATTTAGACCGAATTTAGACCGAATTTAGACTGAATTTAGACCGTATTTAGACCGAATTTAGACTGAATTTAGACCGAATTTAGACCGAATTTAGACCGAATTTAGACTGAATTTAGACCGAATTTAGACCGAATTTAGACCGAATTTAGACCGAATTTAGACTGAATTTAGACCGAATTTAGACCGAATTTAGACCGAATTTAGGCCGAATTTAGACTGAATTTAGACCGAATTTAGACCGAATTTAGACCGAATTTAGACCGAATTTAGACTGAATTTAGACCGAATTTAGACCGAATTTAGAATGAATTTAGACTGAATTTAGACTGAATTTAAACCGAATTTAGACCGAATTTAGACTGAATTTAGACCGTATTTAGACCGAATTTAGACTGAATTTAGACCGAATTTAGACTGAAATTAGACCGAATTTAGACCGAATTTAGACCGAATTTAGACCGAATTTATACTGAATTTAGACTGAATTTAAACCGAATTTAGACTGAATTTAGACCGAATTTAGACCGAATTTAGACCGAATTTAGACTGAATTTAGACCGAATTTAGACCGAATTTAGACCGAATTTAGACTGAATTTAGACCGAATTTAGACCGAATTTAGACCGAATTTAGACCGAATTTAGACTGAATTTAGACCGAATTTAGACCGAATTTAGACCGAATTTAGACCGAATTTAGACCGAATTTAGACCGAATTTAGACCGAATTTAGACCGAATTTAGACTGAATTTAGACCGAATTTAGACCGAATTTAGACTGAATTTAGACCAAATTTAGACTGAATTTAGACCGTATTTAGACTGAATTTAGACCGAATTTAGACTGAATTTAGACCGAATTTAGACTGAATTTAGACCGAATTTAGACTGAATTTAGACCGAATTTAGACTGAATTTCCGACTTAACCCTTATTTTTGCCCTTAGCCCTTTGAGACTTTGGCCATGTATAGAGGGCATTAAAATACACGTGGGATTAACTCACAAAGGGGCCGAAAACTTTCTCAGAATTGAGAAAAAATCAATTCCAAGCGAGTAAGGGCTTGTTTCATATTTTTCAAAGGTTCTTGGTATTGAATTTAGACTGAATTTAGACCGAATTTAGACTGAATTTAGACCGAATTTAGACCGAATTAAGACCGAATTTAGACCGAATTTAGACCAAATTTAGACTGAATTTAGACCGTATTTAAACTGAATTTAGACCGAATTTAGACTGAATTTAGACCGAATTTAGACTGAATTTAGACCGAATTTAGACTGAATTTCCGACTTAACCCTTATTTTTGCCCTTAGCCCTTTGAGACTTTGGCCATGTATAGAGGGCATTAAAATACACGTGGGATTAACTCACAAAGGGGCCGAAAACTTTCTCAGAATTGAGAAAAAATCAATTCCAAGCGAGTAAGGGCTTGTTTCATATATTTCAAGGGTTCTTGGTATTGAATTTAGACTGAATTTAGACCGAATTTAGACTGAATTTAGACCGAATTAAGACCGAATTTAGACCGAATTTAGACCGAATTTAGACCGAATTTAGACCGAATTTAGACCGAATTTAGACCGAATTTAGACTGAATTTAGACCGAATTTAGACCGAATTTAGACTGAATTTAGACCGTATTTAGACCGAATTTAGACTGAATTTAGACCGAATTAAGACTGAAATTAGACCGAATTTAGACCGAATTTAGACCGAATTTAGACCGAATTTAGACCAAATTTAGACTGAATTTAGACCGTATTTAAACTGAATTTAGACCGAATTTAGACTGAATTTAGACCGAATTTAGACTGAATTTAGACCGAATTTAGACCGAATTTTGACTGAATTTAGACTGAATTTAGACCGAATTTAGACCGAATTTAGACCAAATTTAGACCGAATTTAGACCGAATTTAGACCGATATTAGACCGAATTTAGACCGAATTTAGACTGAATTTAGACCGAATTTAGACCGAATTTAGACCGAATTTAGACTGAATTTAGACCGAATTTAGACCGAATTTAGACCGAATTTAGACCGAATTTAGACTGAATTTAGACCGAATTTAGACCGAATTTAGACCGAATTTAGACCGAATTTAGACCGAATTTAGACCGAATTTAGACTGAATTTAGACCGAATTTAGACCGAATTTAGACTGAATTTAGACCAAATTTAGACTGAATTTAGACCGTATTTAGACTGAATTTAGACCGAATTTAGACTGAATTTAGACCGAATTTAGACTGAATTTAGACCGAATTTAGACTGAATTTAGACCGAATTTAGACTGAATTTCCGACTTAACCCTTATTTTTGCCCTTAGCCCTTTGAGACTTTGGCCATGTATAGAGGGCATTAAAATACACGTGGGATTAACTCACAAAGGGGCCGAAAACTTTCTCAGAATTGAGAAAAAATCAATTCCAAGCGAGTAAGGGCTTGTTTCATATATTTCAAAGGTTCTTGGTATTGAATTTAGACTGAATTTAGACCGAATTTAGACTGAATTTAGACCGAATTTAGACCGAATTAAGACCGAATTTAGACCGAATTTAGACCAAATTTAGACTGAATTTAGACCGTATTTAAACTGAATTTAGACCGAATTTAGACTGAATTTAGACCGAATTTAGACTGAATTTAGACCGAATTTAGACTGAATTTCCGACTTAACCCTTATTTTTGCCCTTAGCCCTTTGAGACTTTGGCCATGTATAGAGGGCATTAAAATACACGTGGGATTAACTCACAAAGGGGCCGAAAACTTTCTCAGAATTGAGAAAAAATCAATTCCAAGCGAGTAAGGGCTTGTTTCATATATTTCAAGGGTTCTTGGTATTGAATTTAGACCGAATTTAGACCGAATTTAGACCGAATTTAGACCGAATTTAGACCGAATTTAGACCGAATTTAGACTAAATTTAGACCGAATTTAGACCGAATTTAGACCGAATTTAGACTGAATTTAGACCGAATTTAGACTGAATTTAGACCGAATTTAGACCGAATTTAGACCGAATTTAGACCGAATTTAGACCGAATTTAGACCGAATTTAGACCGAATTTAGACCGAATTTAGACCGAATTTAGACCGAATTTAGACCGAATTTAGACCGAATTTAGACTGAATTTAGACCGAATTTAGACTGAATTTCCGACTTAACCCTTATTTTTGCCCTTAGCCCTTTGAGACTTTGGCCATGTATAGAGGGCATTAAAATACACGTGGGATTAACTCACAAAGGGGCCGAAAACTTTCTCAGAATTGAGAAAAAATCAATTCCAAGCGAGTAAGGGCTTGTTTCATATATTTCAAGGGTTCTTGGTATTGAATTTAGACTGAATTTAGACCGAATTTAGACTGAATTTAGACCGAATTAAGACCGAATTTAGACCGAATTTAGACCGAATTTAGACCGAATTTAGACCGAATTTAGACCGAATTTAGACCGAATTTAGACTGAATTTAGACCGAATTTAGACCGAATTTAGACTGAATTTAGACCGTATTTAGACCGAATTTAGACTGAATTTAGACCGAATTTAGACTGAAATTAGACCGAATTTAGACCGAATTTTGACCGAATTTAGACCGAATTTAGACTGAATTTAGACTGAATTTAGACCGAATTTAGACTGAATTTAGACCGAATTTAGACCGAATTTAGACTGAATTTAGACCGAATTTAGACTGAATTTAGACCGAATTTAGACCGAATTTAGACCGAATTTAGACTGAATTTAGACCGAATTTAGACTGAATTTAGACCGAATTTAGACCGAATTTAGACCGAATTTAGACCGAATTTAGACCGAATTTAGACTGAATTTAGACCGAATTTAGACTGAATTTAGACCGAATTTAGACCAAATTTAGACTGAATTTAGACCGAATTTAGACTGAATTTCCGACTTAACCCTTATTTTTGCCCTTAGCCCTTTGAGACTTTGGCCATGTATAGAGGGCATTAAAATACACGTGGGATTAACTCACAAAGGGGCCGAAAACTTTCTCAGAATTGAGAAAAAATCAATTCCAAGCGAGTAAGGGCTTGTTTCATATATTTCAAGGGTTCTTGGTATTGAATTTAGACCGAATTTAGACCGAATTTAGACCGAATTTAGACCGAATTTAGACCGAATTTAGACTGAATTTAGACCGAATTTAGACCGAATTTAGACTGAATTTAGACCGTATTTAGACCGAATTTAGACTGAATTTAGACCGAATTTAGACTGAAATTAGACCGAATTTAGACCGAATTTTGACCGAATTTAGACCGAATTTAGACTGAATTTAGACTGAATTTAGACCGAATTTAGACTGAATTTAGACCGAATTTAGACCGAATTTAGACTGAATTTAGACCGAATTTAGACTGAATTTAGACCGAATTTAGACCGAATTTAGACCGAATTTAGACTGAATTTAGACCGAATTTAGACTGAATTTAGACCGAATTTAGACTGAATTTAGACCGAATTTAGACCGAATTTAGACTGAATTTAGACCGAATTTAGACCGAATTTAGAACGAATTTAGACCGAATTTAGACCGAATTTTGACCGAATTTAGAGTGAATTTAGACCGAATTTAGACCGAATTTAGACTGAATTTAGACCG
>OX384046.1:2677492-2692492 GCA_947534325.1 Agonum fuliginosum
CTGAATTTAGACCGAATTTAGACCGAATTTAGACCGAATTTAGACCGAATTTAGACCGAATTTAGACTGAATTTAGACCGAATTTAGACCGAATTTAGACCGAATTTAGACCGAATTTAGACCGAATTTAGACTGAATTTAGACCGAATTTAGTCCGAATTTAGACTGAATTTAGACTGAATTTAGACCGAATTTAGACTGAATTTAGACTGAATTTAGACCGAATTTAGACCGAATTTAGACCGAATTTAGACCGAATTTAGACTGAATTTAGACCGAATTTAGACTGAATTTAGACCGAATTTAGACTGAATTTAGACCGAATTTAGACTGAATTTAGACCGAATTTAGACCGAATTTAGACCGAATTTAGACCGAATTTAGACTGAATTTAGACCGAATTTAGACCGAATTTAGACTGAATTTAGACCGTATTTAGACCGAATTTAGACTGAATTTAGACCGAATTTAGACTGAAATTAGACCGAATTTAGACCGAATTTAGACCGAATTTAGACCGAATTTAGACCGAATTTAGACCGAATTTAGACTGAATTTAGACTGAATTTAGACCGAATTTAGACTGAATTTAGACCGAATTTAGACCGAATTTAGACCGAATTTAGACTGAATTTAGACCGAATTTAGACCGAATTTAGACTGAATTTAGACCGAATTTAGACCGAATTTAGACTGAATTTAGACTGAATTTAGACCGTATTTAGACTGAATTTAGACTGAATTTCCGACTTAACCCTTATTTTTGCCCTTAGCCCTTTAAGACTTTGGCCATGTATAGAGGGCATTAAAATACACGTGGGATTAACTCACAAAGGGGCCGAAAACTTTCTCAGAATTGAGAAAAAATCAATTCCAAGCGAGTAAGGGCTTGTTTCATATATTTCAAGGGTTCTTGGTATTGAATTTAGACCGAATTTAGACCGAATTTAGACCGAATTTAGACTGAATTTAGACTGAATTTAGACCGAATTTAGACCGAATTTAGACCGAATTTAGACCGAATTTAGACCGAATTTAGACCGAATTTAGACCGAATTTAGACCGAATTTAGACTGAATTTAGACCGAATTTAGACCGAAGTTAGACCGAATTTAGACCGAATTTAGACTGAATTTAGACCGAATTTAGACCGAATTTAGACCGAATTTAGACCGAATTTAGACCGAATTTAGACCGAATTTAGACTGAATTTAGACCGAATTTAGACCGAATTTAGACCGAATTTAGACCGAATTTAGACCGAATTTAGACCGAATTTAGACCGAATTTAGACCGAATTTAGACCGAATTTAGACCGAATTTAGACCGAATTTAGACCGAATTTAGACCGAATTTAGACCGAATTTAGACCGAATTTAGACCGAATTTAGACCGAATTTAGACTGAATTTAGACCGAATTTAGTCCGAATTTAGACTGAATTTAGACTGAATTTAGACCGAATTTAGACTGAATTTAGACTGAATTTAGACCGAATTTAGACCGAATTTAGACCTAATTTAGACCGAATTTAGACTGAATTTAGACCGAATTTAGACTGAATTTAGACTCGAAAAATTTAGACTGAATTTAGACCGAATTTAGACTGAATTTAGACGGAATTTAGAAAGAATTTAGACCGAATTTAGACCGAATTTAGACTGAATTTAGACCGAATTTAGACCGAATTTAGACTGAATTTAGACCGAATTTAGTCCGAATTTAGACTGAATTTAGACTGAATTTAGACCGAATTTAGACTGAATTTAGACTGAATTTAGACCGAATTTAGACCGAATTTAGACCGAATTTAGACTGAATTTAGACCCTTATTTTTGCCCTTAGCCCTTTAAGACTTTGGCCATTTATAGAGGGCATTAAAATACACGTGGGATTAACTCACAAAGGGGCCGAAAACTTTCTCAGAATTGCGAAAAAATCAATTCCAAGCGAGTTATGAGGGTTTGAAAATTCTAACAATTTTCCCTTAAAATAAGGGCTTGTTTCATATATTTCAAGGGTTCTTGGTATTGAATTTAGACCGAATTTAGACCGAATTTAGACCGAATTTAGACTGAATTTAGACCGAATTTAGACCGAATTTAGACCGAATTTAGACCGAATTTAGACTGAATTTAGACCGAATTTAGACCGAATTTAGACCGAATTTAGACCGAATTTAGACTGAATTTAGACCGAATTTAGTCCGAATTTAGACTGAATTTAGACTGAATTTAGACCGAATTTAGACTGAATTTAGACCGAATTTAGACTGAATTTAGACCGAATTTAGACCGAATTTAGACCGAATTTAGACCGAATTTAGACTGAATTTAGACCGAATTTAGACTGAGCTTAGACCGAATTTAGACTGAATTTAGACCGAATTTAGACTGAATTTAGACCGAATTTAGACCGAATTTAGACCAAATTTAGACCGAATTTAGACTGAATTTAGACCGAATTTAGACCGAATTTAGACCGAATTTAGACCGAATTTAGACCGAATTTAGACCGAATTTAGACTGAATTTAGACCGAATTTAGTCCGAATTTAGACTGAATTTAGACTGAATTTAGACCGAATTTAGACTGAATTTAGACTGAATTTAGACTGAATTTAGACCGAATTCAGACTGAATTTAGACCGAATTTAGACCGAATTTAGACCGAATTTAGACTGAATTTAGACCGAATTCAGACCGAATTTAGACTGAATTTAGACCGAATTAAGACCGAATTTAGACTGAATTTAGACTGAATTTAGACCGTATTTAGACTGAATTTAGACTGAATTTCCGACTTAACCCTTATTTTTGCCCTTAGCCCTTTAAGACTTTGGCCATGTATAGAGGGCATTAAAATACACGTGGGATTAACTCACAAAGGGGCCGAAAACTTTCTCAGAATTGAGAAAAAATCAATTCCAAGCGAGTAAGGGCTTGTTTCATATATTTCAAGGGTTCTTGGTATTGAATTTAGACCGAATTTAGACCGAATTTAGACCGAATTTAGACTGAATTTAGACTGAATTTAGACCGAATTTAGACCGAATTTAGACCGAATTTAGACCGAATTAAGACCGAATTTAGACCGAATTTAGACCGAATTTAGACCGAATTTAGACTGAATTTAGACCGAATTTAGACCGAAGTTAGACCGAATTTAGACCGAATTTAGACTGAATTTAGACCGAATTTAGACCGAATTTAGACCGAATTTAGACCGAATTTAGACCGAATTTAGACCGAATTTAGACTGAATTTAGACCGAATTTAGACCGAATTTAGACCGAATTTAGACCGAATTTAGACCGAATTTAGACCGAATTTAGACCGAATTTAGACCGAATTTAGACCGAATTTAGACCGAATTTAGACCGAATTTAGACCGAATTTAGACCGAATTTAGACCGAATTTAGACCGAATTTAGACCGAATTTAGACTGAATTTAGACCGAATTTAGTCCGAATTTAGACTGAATTTAGACTGAATTTAGACCGAATTTAGACTGAATTTAGACTGAATTTAGACCGAATTTAGACCGAATTTAGACCTAATTTAGACCGAATTTAGACTGAATTTAGACCGAATTTAGACTGAATTTAGACCGAATTTAGACTGAATTTAGACCGAATTTAGACTGAATTTAGACCGAATTTAGAAAGAATTTAGACCGAATTTAGACCGAATTTAGACTGAATTTAGACCGAATTTAGACCGAATTTAGACTGAATTTAGACCGAATTTAGTCCGAATTTAGACTGAATTTAGACTGAATTTAGACCGAATTTAGACTGAATTTAGACTGAATTTAGACCGAATTTAGACCGAATTTAGACCGAATTTAGACTGAATTTAGACCCTTATTTTTGCCCTTAGCCCTTTAAGACTTTGGCCATTTATAGAGGGCATTAAAATACACGTGGGATTAACTCACAAAGGGGCCGAAAACTTTCTCAGAATTGCGAAAAAATCAATTCCAAGCGAGTTATGAGGGTTTGAAAATTCTAACAATTTTCCCTTAAAATAAGGGCTTGTTTCATATATTTCAAGGGTTCTTGGTATTGAATTTAGACTGAATTTAGACCGAATTTATACCGAATTTAGACCGAATTTAGACTGAATTTAGACCGAATTTAGACCGAATTTAGACCGAATTTAGACCGAATTTAGACTGAATTTAGACCGAATTTAGACCGAATTTAGACCGAATTTAGACCGAATTTAGACTGAATTTAGACCGAATTTAGTCCGAATTTAGACTGAATTTAGACTGAATTTAGACCGAATTTAGACTGAATTTAGACCGAATTTAGACTGAATTTAGACCGAATTTAGACCGAATTTAGACCGAATTTAGACCGAATTTAGACTGAATTTAGACCGAATTTAGACTGAATTTAGACCGAATTTAGACTGAATTTAGACCGAATTTAGACTGAATTTAGACCGAATTTAGACCGAATTTAGACCAAATTTAGACCGAATTTAGACTGAATTTAGACCGAATTTAGACCGAATTTAGACCGAATTTAGACCGAATTTAGACCGAATTTAGACCGAATTTAGACTGAATTTAGACCGAATTTAGTCCGAATTTAGACTGAATTTAGACTGAATTTAGACCGAATTTAGACTGAATTTAGACTGAATTTAGACTGAATTTAGACCGAATTTAGACTGAATTTAGACCGAATTTAGACCGAATTTAGACCGAATTTAGACTGAATTTAGACCGAATTTAGACCGAATTTAGACTGAATTTAGACCGAATTTAGACCGAATTTAGACTGAATTTAGACTGAATTTAGACCGTATTTAGACTGAATTTAGACTGAATTTCCGACTTAACCCTTATTTTTGCCCTTAGCCCTTTAAGACTTTGGCCATGTATAGAGGGCATTAAAATACACGTGGGATTAACTCACAAAGGGGCCGAAAACTTTCTCAGAATTGAGAAAAAATCAATTCCAAGCGAGTAAGGGCTTGTTTCATATATTTCAAGGGTTCTTGGTATTGAATTTAGACCGAATTTAGACCGAATTTAGACCGAATTTAGACTGAATTTAGACTGAATTTAGACCGAATTTAGACCGAATTTAGACCGAATTTAGACCGAATTTAGACCGAATTTAGACCGAATTTAGACCGAATTTAGACCGAATTTAGACTGAATTTAGACCGAATTTAGACCGAAGTTAGACCGAATTTAGACCGAATTTAGACTGAATTTAGACCGAATTTAGACCGAATTTAGACCGAATTTAGACCGAATTTAGACCGAATTTAGACCGAATTTAGACTGAATTTAGACCGATTTAGACCGAATTTAGACCGAATTTAGACCGAATTTAGACCGAATTTAGACCGAATTTAGACCGAATTTAGACCGAATTTAGACCGAATTTAGACCGAATTTAGACCTAATTTAGACCTAATTTAGACCGAATTTAGACTTAATTTAGACCGAATTTAGACTGAATTTAGACCGAATTTAGACTGAATTTAGACCGAATTTAGACTGAATTTAGACCGAATTTAGAAAGAATTTAGACCGAATTTAGACCGAATTTAGACTGAATTTAGACCGAATTTAGACCGAATTTAGACTGAATTTAGACCGAATTTAGTCCGAATTTAGACTGAATTTAGACTGAATTTAGACCGAATTTAGACTGAATTTAGACTGAATTTAGACCGAATTTAGACCGAATTTAGACCGAATTTAGACTGAATTTAGACCCTTATTTTTGCCCTTAGCCCTTTAAGACTTTGGCCATTTATAGAGGGCATTAAAATACACGTGGGATTAACTCACAAAGGGGCCGAAAACTTTCTCAGAATTGCGAAATAATCAATTCCAAGCGAGTTATGAGGGTTTGAAAATTCTAACAATTTTCCCTTAAAATAAGGGCTTGTTTCATATATTTCAAGGGTTCTTGGTATTGAATTTAGACTGAATTTAGACCGAATTTAGACCGAATTTAGACCGAATTTAGACTGAATTTAGACCGAATTTAGACCGAATTTAGACCGAATTTAGACCGAATTTAGACTGAATTTAGACCGAATTTAGACCGAATTTAGACCGAATTTAGACCGAATTTAGACTGAATTTAGACCGAATTTAGTCCGAATTTAGACTGAATTTAGACTGAATTTAGACCGAATTTAGACTGAATTTAGACCGAATTTAGACTGAATTTAGACCGAATTTAGACCGAATTTAGACCGAATTTGAACCGAATTTAGACTGAATTTAGACCGAATTTAGACTGAATTTAGACCGAATTTAGACTGAATTTAGACCGAATTTAGACTGAATTTAGACCGAATTTAGACCGAATTTAGACCAAATTTAGACCGAATTTAGACTGAATTTAGACCGAATTTAGACCGAATTTAGACCGAATTTAGACCGAATTTAGACCGAATTTAGACCGAATTTAGACTGAATTTAGACCGAATTTAGTCCGAATTTAGACTGAATTTAGACTGAATTTAGACCGAATTTAGACTGAATTTAGACTGAATTTAGACCGAATTTAGACCGAATTTAGACCGAATTTAGACCGAATTTAGACCGAATTTAGACTGAATTTAGACTGAATTTAGACTGAATTTAGACCGAATTTAGACTGAATTTAGACCGAATTTAGACTGAATTTAGACCGAATTTAGACCGAATTTAGACCGAATTTAGACCGAATTTAGACTGAATTTAGACCGAATTTAGACCGAATTTAGACTGAATTTAGACTGAATTTAGACCGAATTTAGACCGAATTTAGACCGAATTTAGACCGAATTTAGACCGAATTTAGACCGAATTTAGACTGAATTTAGACCGAATTTAGACTGAATTTAGACCGAATTTAGACTGAATTTAGACCGAATTTAGACTGAATTTAGACCGAATTTAGACCGAATTTAGACCGAATTTAGACCGAATTTAGACCGAATTTAGACTGAATTTAGACCGAATTTAGACCGAATTTAGACTGAATTTAGACCGAATTTAGTCCGAATTTAGACTGAATTTAGACTGAATTTAGACCGAATTTAGACTGAATTTAGACTGAATTTAGACCGAATTTAGACCGAATTTAGACCGAATTTAGACTGAATTTAGACCGAATTTAGACTGAATTTAGACCGAATTTAGACCGAATTTAGACTGAATTTAGACTGAATTTAGACTGAATTTAGACCGTATTTAGACTGAATTTAGACTGAATTTAGACCGAATTTAGACCGAATTTAGACCGAATTAAGACCGAATTTAGACCGAATTTAGACCGAATTTAGACCGAATTTAGACTGAATTTAGACCGAATTTAGACCGAATTTAGACCGAATTTAGACCGAATTTAGACTGAATTTAGACCGAATTTAGACCGAATTTAGACCGAATTTAGACCGAATTTAGACCGAATTTAGACCGAATTTAGACTGAATTTAGACCGAATTTAGACCGAATTTAGACCGAATTTAGACCGAATTTAGACCGAATTTAGACCGAATTTAGACCGAATTTAGACCGAATTTAGACCGAATTTAGACTGAATTTAGACCGAATTTAGACCGAATTTAGACCGAATTTAGACCGAATTTAGACTGAATTTAGACCGAATTTAGACCGAATTTAGACTGAATTTAGACCGAATTTAGACTGAATTTAGACTGAATTTAGACTGAATTTAGACCGAATTTAGACCGAATTTAGACCTAATTTAGACCGAATTTAGACTGAATTTAGACCGAATTTAGACTGAATTTAGACCGAATTTAGACTGAATTTAGACCGAATTTAGACTGAATTTAGACCGAATTTAGACCGAATTTAGACCGAATTTAGACCGAATTTAGACTGAATTTAGACCGAATTTAGACCGAATTTAGACTGAATTTAGACCGAATTTAGTCCGAATTTAGACTGACTTTAGACTGAATTTAGACCGACTTTAGACTGAATTTAGACTGAATTTAGACCGAATTTAGACCGAATTTAGACCGAATTTAGACTGAATTTAGACCGAATTTAGACTGAATTTAGACCGAATTTAGACTGAATTTAGACCGAATTTAGACCGAATTTAGACTGAATTTAGACCGAATTTAGACCGAATTTAGACTGAATTTAGACTGAATTTAGACCGTATTTAGACTGAATTTAGACTGAATTTCCGACTTAACCCTTATTTTTGCCCTTAGCCCTTTAAGACTTTGGCCATTTATAGAGGGCATTAAAATACACGTAGGATTAACTCACAAAGGGGCCGAAAACTTTCTCAGAATTGCGAAAAAATCAATTCCAAGCGAGTTATGAGGGTTTGAAAATTCTAACAATTTTCCCTTAAAATAAGGGCTTGTTTCATATATTTCAAGGGTTCTTGGTATTGAATTTAGACTGAATTTAGACCGAATTTAGACCGAATTTAGACCGAATTTAGACTGAATTTAGACCGAAATTAGACCGAATTTAAACCGAATTTAGACCGAATTTAGACTGAATTTAGACCGAATTTAGACCGAATTTAGACCGAATTTAGACCGAATTTAGACTGAATTTAGACCGAATTTAGTCCGAATTTAGACTGAATTTAGACTGAATTTAGACCGAATTTAGACTGAATTTAGACCGAATTTAGACTGAATTTAGACCGAATTTAGACCGAATTTAGACCGAATTTAGACCGAATTTAGACTGAATTTAGACCGAATTTAGACTGAATTTAGACCGAATTTAGACTGAATTTAGACCGAATTTAGACTGAATTTAGACCAAATTTAGACCGAATTTAGACTGAATTTAGACCGAATTTAGACTGAATTTAGACCGAATTTAGACTGAATTTAGACCGAATTTAGACCGAATTTAGACTGAATTTAGACCGAATTTAGACTGAATTTAGACCGAATTTAGACCGAATTTAGACTGAATTTAGACTGAATTTAGACCGAATTTAGACCGAATTTAGACCGAATTTAGACCGAATTTAGACCGAATTTAGACCGAATTTAGACTGAATTTAGACCGAATTTAGTCCGAATTTAGACTGAATTTAGACTGAATTTAGACCGAATTTAGACTGAATTTAGACCGAATTTAGACTGAATTTAGACTGAATTTAGACTGAATTTAGACCGAATTTAGACTGAATTTAGACCGAATTTAAACCGAATTTAGACTGAATTTAGACCGAATTTAGACCGAATTTAGACCGAATTTAGACCGAATTTAGACCGAATTTAGACCGAATTTAGACCGAATTTAGACCGAATTTAGACCGAATTTAGACTGAATTTAGACTGAATTTAGACTGAATTTAGACCGAATTTAGACTGAATTTAGACCGAATTTAAACCGAATTTAGACTGAATTTAGACCGAATTTAGACCGAATTTAGACTGAATTTAGACCGAATTTAGACTGAATTTAGACCGAATTTAGACCGAATTTAGACCGAATTTAGACTGAATTTAGACCGAATTTAGACTGAATTTAGACCGAATTTAGACCGAATTTAGACTGAATTTAGACTGAATTTCCGACTTAACCCTTATTTTTGCCCTTAGCCCTTTGAGACTTTGGCCATGTATAGAGGGCATTAAAATACACGTGGGATTAACTCACAAAGGGGCCGAAAACTTTCTCAGAATTGCGAAAAAATCAATTCCAAGCGAGTTATGAGGGTTTGAAAATTCTAACAATTTTCCCTTAAAATAAGGGCTTGTTTCATATATTTCAAGGGTTCTTGGTATTGAATTTAGACCGAATTTAGACTGAATTTAGACCGGATTTAGACCGAATTTAGACCGAATTTAGACCGAATTTAGACTGAATTTAGACCGAATTTAGACCGAATTTAGACTGAATTTATACCGAATTTAGACTGAATTTAGACCGAATTTAGACCGAATTTAGACCGAATTTAGACCGAATTTAGACCGAATTTAGACCGAATTTAGACTGAATTTAGACCAAATTTAGACCGAATTTAGACTGAATTTAGACCGAATTTAGACTGAATTTAGACCGAATTTAGACCGAATTTAGACCGAATTTAGACTGAATTTAGACCGAATTTAGACTGAATTTAGACCGAATTTAGACTGAATTTAGACCGAATTTAGACTGAATTTAGACCGAATTTAGACTGAATTTAGACCGAATTTAGACCGAATTTAGACTGAATTTAGACTGAATTTACACTGAATTTAGACCGAATTTAAACCGAATTTAGACTGAATTTAGACCGAATTTAGACCGAATTTAGACCGAATTTAGACCGAATTTAGACTGAATTTAGACCGAATTTATACCGAATTTAGACCGAATTTAGACCGAATTTAGACTGAATTTAGACCGAATTTAGACCGAATTTAGACTGAATTTAGACCGAATTTAGACTGAATTTAGACCGAATTTAGACTGAATTTAGACCGAATTTAGACCGAATTTAGACTGAATTTAGACCGAATTTAGACCGAATTTAGACTGAATTTAGACTGAATTTAGACCGTATTTAGACCGAATTTAGACTGAATTTAGACTGAATTTAGACCGAATTTAGACCGAATTTAGACCAAATTTAGACCGAATTTAGACCGAATTTAGACCGAATTTAGACTGAATTTAGACTGAATTTAGACCGAATTTAGACCGAATTTAGACTGAATTTAGACTGAATTTAGACTGAATTTAGACCGAATTTAGACTGAATTTAGACCGAATTTAAACCGAATTTAGACTGAATTTAGACCGAATTTAGACCGAATTTAGACCGAATTTAGATTGAATTTAGACCGAATTTAGACCGAATTTAGACCGAATTTAGACTGAATTTAGACCGAATTTAGACCGAATTTAGACCGAATTTAGACCGAACTTAGACCGAATTTAGACTGAATTTAGACTGAATTTAGACTGAATTTAGACCGAATTTAGACCGAATTTAGACTGAATTTAGACTGAATTTAGACTGAATTTAGACCGAATTTAGACTGAATTTAGACCGAATTTAAACCGAATTTAGACTGAATTTAGACCGAATTTAGACCGAATTTAGACCGAATTTAGATTGAATTTAGACCGAATTTAGACCGAATTTAGACCGAATTTAGACCGAATTTAGACTGAATTTAGACCGAATTTAGACCGAATTTAGACCGAATTTAGACCGAACTTAGACCGAATTTAGACTGAATTTAGACTGAATTTAGACCGAATTTAGACCGAATTTAGACTGAATTTAGACCGAATTTAGACCGAATTTAGACCGAATTTAGACCGAATTTAGACCGAATTTAGACCGAATTTAGACCGAATTTAGACTGAATTTAGACTGAATTTAGACTGAATTTAGACCGAATTTAGACTGAATTTAGACCGAATTTAAACCGAATTTAGACTGAATTTAGACCGAATTTAGACCGAATTTAGACCGAATTTAGATTGAATTTAGACCGAATTTAGACCGAATTTAGACCGAATTTAGACCGAATTTAGACTGAATTTAGACCGAATTTAGACTGAATTTAGACCGAATTTAGACCGAATTTAGACCGAATTTAGACTGAATTTAGACCGAATTTAGACTGAATTTAGACCGAATTTAGACTGAATTTAGACCGAATTTAGACTGAATTTAGACCGAATTTAGACTGAATTTAGACCGAATTTAGACCGAATTTAGACTGAATTTAGACTGAATTTACACTGAATTTAGACCGAATTTAAACCGAATTTAGACTGAATTTAGACCGAATTTAGACCGAATTTAGACCGAATTTAGACCGAATTTAGACTGAATTTAGACCGAATTTATACCGAATTTAGACCGAATTTAGACCGAATTTAGACTGAATTTAGACCGAATTTAGACCGAATTTAGACTGAATTTAGACCGAATTTAGACTGAATTTAGACCGAATTTAGACTGAATTTAGACCGAATTTAGACCGAATTTAGACTGAATTTAGACCGAATTTAGACCGAATTTAGACTGAATTTAGACTGAATTTAGACCGTATTTAGACTGAATTTAGACTGAATTTCCGACTTAACCCTTATTTTTGCCCTTAGCCCTTTGAGACTTTGGCCATGTATAGAGGGCATTAAAATACACGTGGGATTAACTCACAAAGGGGCCGAAAACTTTCTCAGAATTGCGAAAAAATCAATTCCAAGCGAGTTATGAGGGTTTGAAAATTCTAACAATTTTCCCTTAAAATAAGGGCTTGTTTCATATATTTCAAGGGTTCTTGGTATTGAATTTAGACTGAATTTAGACCGAATTTAGACCGAATTTAGACCGAATTTAGACTGAATTTAGACCGAATTTAGACCGAATTTAGACTGAATTTAGACCGAATTTAGACTGAATTTAGACTGAATTTAGACCGAATTTAGACTGAATTTAGACCGAATTTAGACCGAATTTAGACCGAATTTAGACTGAATTTAGACTGAATTTAGACCGAATTTAGACCGAATTTAGACTGAATTTAGACTGAATTTAGACCGAATTTAGACCGAATTTAGACCGAATTTAGACCGAATTTAGACTGAATTTAGACCGAATTTAGACCGAATTTAGACTGAATTTAGACCGAATTTAGACCGAATTTAGACTGAATTTAGACCGAATTTAGACTGAATTTAGACCGAATTTAGACCGAATTTAGACCGAATTTAGACCGAATTTAGACTGAATTTAGACCGAATTTAGACCGAATTTAGACCGAATTTAGACCGAATTTAGACTGAATTTAGACCGAATTTAGACCGAATTTAGACTGAATTTAGACCGAATTTAGACTGAATTTAGACCGAATTTAGACCGAATTTAGACCGAATTTAGACTGAATTTAAACTGAATTTAGACTGAATTTAGACCGTATTTAGACTGAATTTAGACCGAATTTAGACTAAATTTAGACCGTATTTAGACTGAATTTAGACCGAATTTAGACTGAATTTAGACCGAATTTATACCGAATTTAGACTGAATTTAGACTGAATTTAGACCGAATTTAGACCGAATTTAGACCGAATTTAGACCGAATTTAGATCGAATTTAGACTGAATTTAGACTGAATTTAGACCGAATTTAGACCGAATTTAGACTGAATTTAGACTGAATTTAGACTGAATTTAGACCGAATTTAGACTGAATTTAGACCGAATTTAAACCGAATTTAGACTGAATTTCGACCGAATTTAGACCGAATTTAGACCGAATTTAGATTGAATTTAGACCGAATTTAGACCGAATTTAGACCGAATTTAGACCGAATTTAGACTGAATTTAGACCGAATTTAGACCGAATTTAGACCGAATTTAGACCGAATTTAGACCGAATTTAGACCGAATTTAGACTGAATTTAGACTGAATTTAGACTGAATTTAGACCGAATTTAGACCGAATTTAGACTGAATTTAGACCGAATTTAGACCGAATTTAGACCGAATTTAGACCGAATTTAGACCGAATTTAGACCGAATTTAGACCGAATTTAGACCGAATTTAGACTGAATTTAGACCAAATTTAGACCGAATTTAGACTGAATTTAGACCGAATTTAGACTGAATTTAGACCGAATTTAGACTGAATTTAGACCGAATTTAGACCGAATTTAGACTGAATTTAGACCGAATTTAGACTGAATTTAGACCGAATTTAGACCGAATTTAGACTGAATTTAGACTGAATTTAGACCGAATTTAGACCGAATTTAGACCGAATTTAGACCGAATTTAGACCGAATTTAGACCGAATTTAGACTGAATTTAGACTGAATTTAGACCGAATTTAGACCGAATTTAGACTGAATTTAGACTGAATTTAGACTGAATTTAGACCGAATTTAGACTGAATTTAGACCGAATTTAAACCGAATTTAGACTGAATTTAGACCGAATTTAGACCGAATTTAGACCGAATTTAGATTGAATTTAGACCGAATTTAGACCGAATTTAGACCGAATTTGGACCGAATTTAGACTGAATTTAGACCGAATTTAGACCGAATTTAGACCGAATTTAGACTGAATTTAGACCGAATTTAGACCGAATTTAGACCGAATTTAGACTGAATTTAGACCGAATTTAGACCGAATTTAGACCGAATTTAGACTGAATTTAGACTGAATTTAGACTGAATTTAGACCGAATTTAGACTGAATTTAGACCGAATTTAAACCGAATTTAGACTGAATTTAGACCGAATTTAGACCGAATTTAGACCGAATTTAGACCGAATTTAGACCGAATTTAGACCGAATTTAGACCGAATTTAGACTGAATTTAGACTGAATTTAGACTGAATTTAGACCGAATTTAGACTGAATTTAGACCGAATTTAGACCGAATTTAGACTGAATTTAGACCGAATTTAGACCGAATTTAGACCGAATTTAGACTGAATTTAGACTGAATTTAGACCGAATTTAGACTGAATTTAGACCGAATTTAAACCGAATTTAGACTGAATTTAGACCGAATTTAGACCGAATTTAGACCGAATTTAGATTGAATTTAGACCGAATTTAGACCGAATTTAGACCGAATTTAGACCGAATTTAGACTGAATTTAGACCGAATTTAGACTGAATTTAGACCGAATTTAGACCGAATTTAGACCGAATTTAGACTGAATTTAGACCGAATTTAGACTGAATTTAGACCGAATTTAGACTGAATTTAGACCGAATTTAGACTGAATTTAGACCGAATTTAGACTGAATTTAGACCGAATTTAGACCGAATTTAGAATGAATTTAGACTGAATTTAGACTGAATTTAGACCGAATTTAAACCGAATTTAGACTGAATTTAGACCGAATTTAGACCGAATTTAGACCGAATTTAGACCGAATTTAGACTGAATTTAGACCGAATTTATACCGAATTTAGACCGAATTTAGACCGAATTTAGACTGAATTTAGACCGAATTTAGACCGAATTTAGACTGAATTTAGACCGAATTTA
>OX384046.1:2694992-3022492 GCA_947534325.1 Agonum fuliginosum
TGTGTGTGTGTGTGTGTGTGTGTGTGTGTGTGTGTGTGTGTGTGTGTGTGTGGTCAAGGGGTGTTAGTCGCATAACTCAAATACGAATTACCCGAAAATTTTGATATTTGGTATTTAACATTTGTATATAAATTGGAAGAGCTCCGTAGATTTTGGTACAAATATCTTCATCGGAAGTGATATTTTTTGAAGATTGAAAAGGTTTATTTATTGTATATAAATTTGGAAAAATATAGTATTTATTTGTAATAAGAATAAGAGGAAAAGTTATTTGCAACTTACGTTATAAAAAAATTGTCTTTATCTGGTAGCATTAAAGAACTGCAGTAAAATTTAAAAAATAAATTTAACAAATAAAACGTTGATATCTTGTAATCCATGATCGGTTGATTTTTGTTTCTGCGTAAAAAATATTGACAGGTGAGACGGGTGACAAGTTGGCATACTAGCGCTATATAAGTCCTAAGTAAGATATTAAATGTAGTAATTGAACGGAGGATGGCTTCAACACAGCAAAGTTTTCCTGTGAATGAATCTTTTTATTCAGGTGATGATTTTTATTTGTATATTTTAAATATGTTTAAAGTCTAGATAAGGCGGAAGGTTGTGTGATGGCCACGTCAGATTTTTGTTCTGTGCTCTAGGTGAACAAAAAATAAACAAAACATCAACTACAACAACAAATCAACATAAAAATTGATTAGAATTATTCTCTAAACCACTAAACTAATACACAATGATGCAGGCCCTTAATTATAAATGTACTGCAGATCAAATATATACACGTCGTGATGTAGCATGTCTCAATATAAATAGTGAACGAAATTTCCAATTGTCAGCCTTCAACTTAGAATGCTACAAATGTGATTTTAAGGGATTGGAACCTGATAAAAAGGCCTATTTATTTGATACCAATTATGATTATATTTTGAATATAACGAATAATAAAACATTATGCAGCCAAACTGTAAGTTTCGAAGAACATGGAGTGTATGGATGGAATTTTACTGGAAATAATTGTGCAGACATATTTATCACAAAAGCTGGTCCTACGAATACGGCGTATATTCGTATTGTTGCTGCAATTTTTTTCTTCATTCTGTTTAAATGTTTTTGGTGTTATTTCAAATGCATGCGCCAATTTCTACAAAAAAGAATATCAGTTATTTTAAGTTACCCTAAGTTTACGTCGAGAATCTGTAATTTAACATCACCTTATAATTATTTGCCTAACAGAGTTAAGTCCATAGATGTATTTCGTGGCTTTTGTATTGTAATGATGATATTTTTTAATTACGGCGGCGGCGAGTATTGGTTTTTTAAACATATAGCATGGAACGGACTGCATATCACTGATTGTGTGTATCCTTGGTTCTTATGGATAGTGGGCTTCAGCATCAAGATTTCTTTACGAAACAGTATACAACACTCGATTCCTAGTCGACAAATTATTATACAAATTATAAGACGTTCTATCATTTTAATTGTACTTGATATAGTACTAGATTCATTCAATAAATACAGTAAAGCGTGTGATCTTATAATACTTGGCATACTACAGCGAATCGGATTGTGTTACTTTATTGTTGCCTTATTGGAAGTTTCTTTCACCAAAAAATCATCAACAATTGATGTCGATACAAAATCGAGTATTAGTTTAGAAGATTTTAAAAACTCTTGGCTTCAATGGACGGTGGTGTTGAGTTTGGTGGCATTGCACACACTAGTTACGTTCTTACTACCTGTACCTGGCTGCCCGACTGGATATTTAGGTCCTGGAGGATTGCAAAATTACCCACATTATGTCAACTGTACAGGAGGCGCAGCAGGATATATTGATCGTCTGGTTTTTGGGAAAGATCATCTGCATATAACCGATGTTCATCCGTATTCTGCGGTCTTTGAACCCTACGGTATGCTCGGAACCCTGACATCAGTTCTTACTGTTTATATGGGCGTGCATGCTGCCAGAATTCTGCATACATACGATGCATTATCAAGCAAAATTGTACGGTGGATAATGTGGTCCATTGTTACCGGCGTTATTGCTGGTTTACTGTGCAATTTCTCTAAGAATGGAGGTATTATTCCTGTCAACAAACACCTTTGGTCCTTGTCTTTTGCTCTCGCTGTATCAAGTTTAGCATTTTTAATTGAATGTGTTCTTCATGTACTTGTGGATGTTAGTAGAAAATGGGACGGACAACCACTGATATATCCTGGAATGAATTCGATACTGCTATTTGTATGTCATATTATTTTCCATAAAACGTTTCCATTTAATTGGAAACCAGAGTATGATACTCATCAAGACCATTTAATTATTGATTTGTGCGGTACTTGGCTATGGATTATTATATCTTACATATTGTATAAGAAAAATGTGTTTTTTAAAATTTAATTTGTAGAAAAATAACAGGTTTACACTAATTACAATTTAGTTATTGTTTTCATTATACATAAATCTTTCACGCCTATTACCCAATTTGGGTGTGGCACTGTGGTGGACTCAGATCCGGGGGACGGAATGTCGAATAAGGGACTGCCTTAAAATGCGGTTTCTTATGCTAAAATATGACCTAGTAAAGCAAAATTAGAGCGCAGAAGAGTGTTTTTAACAAGATTTTTTAAATAAATTGAATATTTTGTATGTTAACCTCGAAGTGTCAAAAGAAGTACAAATTAAGCAAAAATACAATAAAATCAGTATAAATTCTTACCTAACATTTACATGACCATAATCCCATCATATTCGATGTTATCAATAATTGTTAAATGTGGATTTATAGCATGTAAACTGGTCACAAAATAATGAACAATTAGTATCTTTTTTTATTACAATATTTCATTTGACAGATATGACAGATAATTCGCATATTTTGTTATCATATGCAACCCGCCATACATGTGGAACGAATAGGTCCGCATTTTTTTGCCAAGTGCACTCACCGTATTTGTATTTTACATAGTGATTCTGACCAATGACGTACAAAATATATCGGCAAAAATTGAAAAAATTCCCTAGGGATTGTTCAAGTGACAATTTACCCCTTACATGGCCATGTATGACAAATTTATTGATTTAGTATTGTTACTTCCTTGTACGGAGTAATAAGGAAGTATTGTAATCCCGAAAAATTTCGGTTTTCAGATTTTGATGGAAATATCCGTTTTGACCTTTTCTGAATCCATAATGACTAGTTTCGTCGTGACGTCTGTACGTATGTATGTACGTACGTATGTACGTATGTATGTACGGGCGTTGTATGGCTTAGGAACCCACGCTGATCCATCAACGCTACAAAATTACATGTTTACAAAATCTACAATTCTCCGAATTAATGTTATTGATAAAATTAGGGTTATGGTACTACTTACTTTTGCCTGCTCACTGCAGCTATCCACTGAATCCGTTGATTTATTTTCCATTTAGCGGTCGGAAATTTATAAAATTTGCATTCAGATTTTCTGCTGGTATTTTTACAATTTACCACACAACAACTCTGGTGTCCCATTTTTTATATAAAATAAATATTTTCACATGTATTTGCTTACACTAATAGCCTCCTTCCCTCCTTTAATGCTCAAACTGAGCACTGCGAGCGCTTCAGTCGATTTAATTTCCCCTACCATGGCTTCACTCAGAGCGAATAGGTAACATTCCTCGACAAATTGAATGATAAAATCCCTCGCCTTCAGCTCGGGATTTTGATCATGTCATTTGTCTCGAAATGTTACCAAGCAACAATCTTTTGAAATAAATTTTACCAGCAAAATAATGATCCCTTGATATTATTACTATTGACAATTTGTTGGGAATATTTCGTTGGGGATATTTTGCTGGGAACATTTTGTCGTAGAACCAGCAAAGAGAAAAAAATATAAACAGTTTTTATCATTTTATTCACAACCCATTATTAAATTATAAATATATAAAAATAACATAATAATATCTAAATACAAATGTAAAGCACCCAATATATACTCGTCAGGTTCCAAACTATACGCATGATTCCCCCCTAAAATCAACTGTGTATCTATGACCAAATATATAGAAAACACGAAACATCCCAACCCGGCGTAGACCAAATGTAGAGTTTTGTCGTGAATAAAAATACAGCAAATACCCATCACGAACAAGATGACTAAAAGAACCAGCATAGCCCCCATGCAGGCAGTGAAGTCAATTGTTGTCTGCCAGGCGAACAACGTCAGCACAAGGACCACCACCAAGGTCATCCCCAACGCGTACAACACAGCCATCGTGTCACCCCAGCATGTTATCCCCCCAAGTAGGATACCTTCCACTAATGTAAACAAAAACAGAAGAATTAAGTTGATTGGGAACTGATGCCTGAGTTCCGCGCAGCAACTTATCATGATCACCAGAACTAAAGATGCTCCGAGACACAGATACCAGAACATTGGTGTTGTGAGCACGAACACACAAGCCGGCACGTAATATTTGAAGAAGGCTACTATAGCCGCAGTGAAGATAAGTTGCACGAAGAGGATCATATACACCATGCGAATGAAGTTCTGGCGGATTTCTTGGTCTTCGAACCCTATTATTATTATATAGTCCACTGGTTCGTCATCTGCAAATCAAGAAAGTTGTTTCTGTTATACATTTGCATCAAATTGACTTATCATAGGTGCGTTCGTTTATTCTTTGTGTGCTTGAGCTGTGCATGAGCTGTGTTACGGTCACGTGATAACTGTGCACTTCGTGTATAAACGAAATAAACATACGGTCTCTAAACTTGTTTGCAGTCTTTTGACAGTTCTACCGTTTCATCTTGACTTTCAAAGAAATGATAAATTATTTATTTATATTTTCTACACTTAAGAACTAGGTAGATACCAGTGGCGGTGCGTGACTCCTAAGTTAGGTGAGGCTAAAAAAAAATGCGCCGCAGGCGAATTTATTTTTGGGTTCAAGGTCAAATGCTTTAAACGCCTTTAAATACTTTGTATCATAATTTCAATGAAACGTTCTAAAATTATTTTTTACGCATAAAATCAATAAAACAATAGAACTTTATTTCATTACTTAAATAAATAATTTTTTTCTGAGTCAAGATAAAACGCTATAATCGTAAAAACAGAAGATAATATTTTTTAAATTTTGTTTTCTCTAACGCATAAGAGTATATTTAGTACGTCCAGAAAAAGTACATACATATTTAAATAAAGTAGGTAGGTAACAGAATATAAAATAGAATAGAAAAAACATTCAACAACACGCGACTTGCGTTCTGCGGCTCTCGGCAAAACAACATTCAAGCGTGAGGCGAACAAATTTTATCTGTTCTTGATTATTATGATTCTTATTCTGTCCATATATTAAATATTTATAATAAATATTTAATTGATATAATTTTATTTACTTGTTCATAATATAGAAATGTTGAATAGTAGTTGAATGATGTCATTGTTTATTATTTAAATATTGATAAAACTATTACAAGTTCTATTTGTTAGATTTTATATTTATTCTTATTGGTTATTCATAATTTTTATTAGAAACTATTAGTTTCAAAACATAACTAATTATAAAATAGCATTCACAACAATAAATAAGACAAGCAATCAACAACAAAGTAAAAATAAACTTTGTTTCTTCACGTGTATTTAGTTGTGTGCGCTACGCTATGCGAGGCTGTGCGCTGTGTATGTGTGTGCCTTGCGCGAAGACAGACGATATTTCTCTAGCCTCTCTCAAGGTCTCTCCACCGCATGAACATACGAGAATACACACGTCACTCCGTCGCTCGGTCGCCCTAACGATGAATGAAGCCAACCGTTGCAGCAGCAGCCTCACTGTACACATTATTTATGATTCGCGCGAAAATAACACTATTTAAATACTTTTTTTGCATTATTGTGCAACAATAATTATTTTTAAATAAATATGTAGTCGATTTATAATAAAAAATAAATTAGATAAATAAAATTATAATAAAAATAAAAAATTTAAAATTACGATTTTACGCGGTGAGGCTCAGCCTCACCTGCCTCATCTAACGCACCGCCACTGGTAGATACCTACATTAAACTAATAAGAATTTTTTAAATTGAATTAAATGCTCAAAATTGGAACCATTAACTTCTAAACAATATCCTAAACGATTATAAAAATAATTTATAGCATTTGCTAGGGAGTAATATTTTGGGAAGCAGCACTAATTCGATTTTTTAATTGTTCAACATTCATTCTATCACCATTGTACACATTATTTTTAAAGTGTCTACCTAGTTCTTAAATTCTCATTAAATTAATGTATCTACCTAGTTCTTAAGTGAAGAAAACATAAATAAATAATTTATCATTTCTTTAATTTATATTTCATATTTATTTTCGTATGTTCATTATCCCTATGTTTAATGATAAAAAATCTGACGTGGACACCACATGACTTCCTTGTACGCCTTGTATGTTCATAATTTTCTTAATAACTAAAATGTAGAATAATATAAAAAATTCTTTAACTTATTATACTAGTATATACTCACAAATATATTTTAGTCATTTTATTTAAACTGCAGAAGAAGATATAAACGATATTTTACTATTGTCACTGCTACTGTCACTGTCATGTCATAATCATTTAAATTTTACCTAGTAACAAATGTTAATCGATCATGGACTACAAGATACCGAAATATTAAATTATAAGTAGGTATATACTTTAATTATTCTTAAATGATAGAAGATACAGAAAAATTTATAAAATACCGATTGTAGATAATAATCACATAATCTTTCATTTAAAATAAAAAAAATTGCCTAAAATTAATTATTTATCAATTTTTTTTTAAAATTTACTACTTCCGGTTTGTAGATTGAAACCAAAAATAGGAGGTGCACAACTAGATGCTATAACAGTCCTAAATACAAAATTTCAGCTTTCTACGTCTAACCGTATTTGAGTTATGCGACACACATACGTCCGTACGCACGTACGCACGTACGCACGTACGCACGTACGCACGTACGTACAGACGTCACGACGAAACTAGTCATAATGGATTCAGAAAAGGTCAAAACGGATATTTCCGTCAAAATCTGAGAACCGAAATTTTTCGCGATTACAATACTTCCTTACTTCGTACAAGGAAGTAAAAAACGCTCTAATGCATTGCTGTCATCCTGTAACACTGTAACTATGGTAATGACATGCCCTATGTTTACTTATTAAAACAACTCTCTGTATATAAAAATATATAGGGTGTTTCATTTAAAAAATGACAAACAATTATTGCCAAGTCATTATCCAACATGCTGTAATATGAAAATAATTTTAAGTTATGCTCCTTGAGCAGACGAAAAATTCTTTTAATAAATTTATGCTGTATTTTTAACGACAAGGGAGATATCGACGACGGGCATTTCGATGACTCAGCCTGTATATACCGGGCGTTTCCTGAAACAGGCGCACCACCCAAAAAATTTTTATTTTTAAGTCAATTACAATTATATTATAGGTTTATAAACTACATTCAAAGGCGCATTAAACTACGTAAATAATGAATTTTTATTATTTACTGTTTAGCCGGAAGTGACATCAACTTTCTTATTTTAAATGGAACACCGGATATAATTATTTTTTAAGATTTTGATTCTGCATAAAATTCTGTATACAACCATGTATAATAAGCTACTTTTTCGTTGTAGATTTGTAAGTAACATAATAATTAAAATATTACAGAAACAAAGCGAATCATTCCAAGTTAGCTATGAAATAAATGATTAAAAACAGAAATTATACGAAGAGTTTTACTATGTATTCAAGAAAATGCAGGCCATTTTGAAAATTTACTATAAATAATATAATTGAATAGCAATTCCTTATGAAATTATTTATTTTTGTTAATAAATAGACATTTTTACTGTCATAAAATCTGTTTTTTATCATTTATTTCATAGCTAACTAGGAATTATTTGATTTGTTTCTGTAAAATTTTAATTATTATTTTACTTATAAATCTACAACGAAAAAGTAGCTTATTATACATGGTTGTATTCAGAATTTTATGTAGAATAAAAATCTTTAAAAAATACAGGGTGTTCCAATTAAAATAAGGAAGTTGATGTCACTTCCGGCTAAACAGTAAGTAATAAAAATTAATTATCTATGTAGTTTAATGTGCCTTTGAATGTAGTTTATAAACCTAAAATATAAATGTAATTAACTCAAAAATACAATTTGGGGGTGTGCCTATTTCAGGAAACGCTCGGTATAGATGACACATTTGCATATATGATCTAAGCATATCAGTGATTTATTCGAGAGAATCCACAAAATCTTAATTCCTACATTAGCGACTTTACAGGGAACTCGGGAACTTGGCATTTTCAGAATTTTTTTTCAGAGGACCATTTAGATTCAGAACATCTTAAGGGGGATATAAAGTCACATATTATTTGATACAAAAAGCCCATTCTTGCTGTCGCAATATCTCAAAAACTACATAAGATATTTAAGTAATTCTTGAAATATTGTAAAGAGGAAAGTTTGTAATTTGGTCTGATGTTATTATTTTGTTGATAAATTAATAATATATTAATAATTTTTAACAACAAATAATTGCAATTTTTGAACACATTTTTCTTTACTTAAAATCTGATTTTTCTAAAATATTTTGACATCATTCCAAAGTTCAAACCTTTATTAATCAATATTTGAAAAGAGCAAATAAATATTTCAAGTAGTTTTTGAGAAAACGCGACATTAGAAAACACCAAAACATAACATTTTCTTTAAAAATATACTGACTTTGGGGTGTGATTCGAACACAGGTCTGTCTGTAATTCCTAGTATCTACTCTTCACCCCAAATATATGATCGACACCCTAATTCTTAGAAGTTGTAGGATAAAGTAAAGTTTATTCAATAAATCTTCAAATCCAAAACTGTATTGGTTCTTGTGGTTTGTTAATATATTTGTGCTATTGTAAATAAAATTTTAATTTACTTACATATGTTTCACGTTAGGTAAAAAGAAGGATACTGGAAAACGATATAAGTGTCGAGGTATGAAAAAAAAAACGTGGACATTAATATTAGTTCAATCAAATGTGAAAATCGTGAAAATGTATTTTGAAGAAAACGATAAATTTTGTTCAAGTAGTAGTTTATGTCTCATAATACGAAAACAGCTATAATTTTTTATGAATAATAATATCGATTTCCGGTTTGCAGAATCCAATTTTCTGAATACTCTTCTATTAGTAAAATTATTTTCAAATTTTTTGACGCACAGGTTTAAACACAATTAAAGGATATTCTTACAAAAGTTTAACAAAAAATTTGTTTTTTATTTTACTTTTTGGTGTTTAATTTACAGTGACTTCTAATTGGATAAAGTTATTGACATCGGCATTTCTGCATACAATTCTCTATAAAATTTGTCAAAAAATGATATGAGTTTTAAACGTTTGTAGGTTTTAGTTAGGTCGAATTTTTAAGATTTTTTCTAAGAAAAAATTGAAACTTTTGTAAGAATATCCTTTAATTGTGACTAAACCCGTGCGTCATAGAATTTGAAAATAATTTTACTTATAGAAGAGTATTCAGGAAATTGTATTCTGTAAACCGGAAATCCATATTTTTATTCACATAAAAATTACAGCCGTTTTCGTATGATGAGACATAAACTACTACTTGATCAAAATTTATCGTTTTTTACCTCTCGCCTCATATTCTATAAGAGAGGTATTGTAATGGGTCAAAATTTTCGAGTATGAGTTTTTGGTGGATAAGCACGTTTCAGGGTCTCTAGAATACGAATTTACTATTTTCACGATGATGTCTGTGTGTGCGTGTGTGTGTGTGTGTGTGTGTGTGCGTTTGTATGAACCGACGATTTTTCGTCCACGATAACTTAAAAAGTATTAAACCGTTAATAACCAAATTTCATATTTAAGGTTTTAATAAGTATCTTAACATCGGATAAGATTTTGGTAGAAATCCGCAAACCGGAAGTAGTACTTTTAGAAGTTTGGAAAAGTTTTCCTTAAATATATTGGTACATTATTTATTTATGACAATTTTTGCAATTAAAAATAAAAGGAATTGTGATTATCTATGTGTACAATTAATTATAAATACAAATTGCTGAATCTGGAAGTATATAACAATAAAATAAAGTACAATTAATATTCTATTTTTTTGAAATTCCAGTATCTTGTTGTCCATGATATAAAATTTGTTTCTACATAAAATTTGAATTATTATGACAGTGACAGTACAGTTGACATCTTTTGCTTGCATATTGGTTTACATTATCGTTTACATATTACATGAACATGAAACTATTAAAATGTAAGTAAAACTATTTATTAGATTAGTAGAATAAGCAGAATTAGGCGAGAGGTCGTGTGGTGGCCACAGCAGATTTTTTTCAAAATACATTTGCACGATTTTCTCAAAAACTGTAGGTAGGTACCACTTTCATTTAAAAAAATATGTACCTATACCATTTTATAGCAAATTTTGTGCTCTACAATTTGTTATTAATTGTTTTTTCGTAATATTAATCATTTACGAGATAAAAATTAAAAACAGAGACGGCGGCCATTTTTTCAACATGGCGGACGAAGCTCCAGTCCAATCGATTGAGACTTAGTATGTTGTTGATAAAGGTACTGGAAAGGTGTATACCAATATCCAGCTTTCTACTAATTTTTTTCACTAAAAGACAAAATATCGATGGTTTAAAACACAAATATTGTATGTCACATTTTCATAGTTTGGAGTAAATTGAATTTAAAATTTAAATTGCTTATAGTAATTAAATAACAGGTGGTAATTAATTTTTTACAAAAGTATCATATTATGATATATTTATATAATCTAGAAAATCCTAAATGACAGTTTAAATGTAATAAAGATGTATTATTAATTTAATTAGATGATAATTAAATTGGACATACAACATTTTGTTGTTTAATTAAGATGGACATGGACATACTATATAAATCACAACTAATTAGTTCTAATTTTTAATAAATGGCAAATTATTAAAACATTTTTTATAAAATTTTGGAATGACCACCTGTTTGTAACAAATTTCACGAATTGTTTTTCATTGTTTCAGAAATTGGTTTAGTATTTTTGTATTTGGTTAACAAGTTGATAGAATGTAGAATCCTATAAAAAATTTCTTCCAGGTTTTCTTTAATTATTAATATTTATGTCAAAAAAGGTTTCTACACTTAAATCATAATTCTATTGTATAATAAAATGGTCTTTGCTTAATAAATCGCAACCACGTGATATCAAGCCATTTTACAGATGCATCAAGCGGTTTTTTTTAAATATTAGCCAGAATATCTGTAGCTACAGCTCGAATTATTACTTAAAACTGTTTTAAATATTTGCCACGATTATTGTGTATCATTGTTATTTTTTAAATTAACCTTATCAAAGTAAAAAAAATCATAATACTATTTCATGCTGTTCTGTGCATAAATTTAGGTAGGTATACAAAAAGTCTGCGCTTTCAAGTGATATGTCCTACGTGAAAACAAAATTTCACGTCCAAATATTGTATTTCCCGGACATACAATATTTTGTGGAAAAATACAATATTCTATTCAGTGAATGAGCCCAAAATTTAATTGCACAGAAAATATAAGTGACATGCAACATTTGTGAATTAAATAAAATTGGTCATAGGACATACAATGATTGTGAATAGTCATATAATTTATTTTGTGGACATACATGGACGTACTATGTCTGTCCAGCAGTGGCGGTGCGTCAGATGAGGCAGGTGAGGCTGAGCCTCACCGCGTAAAATCGTAATTTAAATTTTTTTATTTTTATTATAATTTTATTTATTTAATTATTTTTTTTATTATAAATCGACTACATATTTATTTAAAAATAATTATTGTTGCACAATAATGCAAAAAAAGTGTTTAAATAGTGTTATTTTCGCGCGAATCATAAATAATATGTACAATGAGGCTGCCGCCAGAGCGGTTGGTTTCATTCAGCGTCAGTGGGACCGGGCGACGGAGTGACGTGTGTGTATTCTCGTACGTTTAGGCGGCGGAGAGGCCTTGAGTGAGGCTAAAGAAATATCGTCTGTCTTCGCGCAAGGCTACAACAATACACTACGCGCGCGCGCGCACACACAGCTAAATAGACAGGAAGAAACAGGCAAGTTTATTTTTACTTTGTTGTTGATTACTTGTCTTATTTATTGTTGTGAATGCTATTTTATCATTAGTTATGTTTTAAAACTAATAGTTTCTAATAAAAATTATGAATAACAAATAAGAAGAAATGTAAAATCTAACAAATAGAAGAATTGTAACTTGTAAAATTTTGATGTTGTTAATAAATATACTTTTATATTTTTATTAATCTTTTTCATTTTTCTTATAAACAAATACCTACCTAACTAATATTATTTACCTACCTATCTACTTTTTAAATATGTATATACTTTTTGTGGACGTACCTACTGAGTATACCACAAACATATTTCCTGTGCGTTAGAGAAAACAAAATGTAAAAAATATTATTTGCTATTTTTATGGTTATAGTGTTTTATCTTGACTCAAAAAAATGATTTACTTAAGTTATGCAATATAGTTCTGTTGTTTTATTGATTTTATGCGTAAAAAATTGATTTTAGAGCGTTTCATTGAAATTGATACAAAGTATTTAAAGACGTTTAAAGCATTTGACCTTGAACCCAAAAAAAAATTTGCCTGCGGCGCCTTTTTTTTTTAGCCTCACCTATCTTAGATGTCACGCACCGCCACTGCTGTCCAGAACAAAGATACAACTATAAACAAACATTTCGCATAAAAAACGAAAAAAATCAAAAAGTGGACATACAATATTTGTGTTTTAAACCATCGATATGATCTAATTTGACTAGATTATATCCCAGAAAACAAAAGTTTGTTTTTTAATATTATTAATATAGGAACTTTTCAAACTATATTTTTTAAAAGACAGTAAAACTTGGTTGTTAATAAATCCCAAATCAAATACTTTTATTTTTCTTTATTATTTCTCCTATGCATTTTAGCGGACTGCGCCACATGCATGAATTTTTTTTTTGTCATAAAAAGAAACAGTTTTCAAAAATATCTAATATCTAATATAAATTGTATATAAATAAGAGTTTCTTGTTATGTTCATTAATTAAAATGTTGAACAATCGGAAATAATGTTTACAGTTCATTTTCAAATGAAACACAAGTTATAAATCAAAAAAACAATTATTTGCGGCAGATAAAAATTATGGAAATCCAATTGAGATTATACCTGACATGACAGACGAAATGTTAGAAGACTCAAAAAAGAATTTTTCAATTCTTTAATTTTAACAAAAACAGAAATATTAAATTTAGAACAAAATACTTTAAGACAAAGTTCTAACAAAATTTGGAAAGAGACACGATCATGTAGATTAACCGCATCAAATTTTGGTAAAATTTGTAAACTAAAGATAACTACTTCATGTGAAAAACAATTATATCCATGTTATATACAGTCATTTAATTTTTTATTGTATTTATAGTGAATAAATTAATTTCAAATAACAAATAACACGTGATAATGCGTTCTGGGATAGATGGTGAATTATCTAGAAATATTTTACATGCGCTGTTTGTTACCGGAAATAATCGACTCTGGGTATAAAAGAAAAATGCTGATACGAAATCCATCAAGGGAATAAATTTTATTAATTGATTAATTTTTTATATTTAGAATTATATTACTAATTAATTACCTATGTTTTGTATAATAATATACTTTATTTTTTATACCTATTGTTTTTATTGCTAAAATTTTGCAGATCACATCAAAGAATTTCGTACATAAATTATTCAAAGTTGTGCAGCTAAATTATTGTTTTATTAAAAATAGTATCATAATGTGCTAATGGTTTACTCAAAAGATTTACAACCACAATACTGCCCTCCTTAGGAAGAAGGTCCTATCTGCAAATTTTGAGATTTTGTAATCTGCGTAAATTATTACAAATATATACCAAAATAGAATGTCCAGCTGCCCTAAGAAAAGGTAGAATTGATTATTATTAGTATTATATTTATATAAAGCAATTTTAATAGTAAAAATCCGCATAGTTGTTTCCACAAAAAATTTTATATAAAATAATAGCTAAAACAAAATTTTTGCAGATAGGACCTTTTTCCTAAGGACGGCAGAATAAAAGAATTTGATTAGATAGTTCAATAAATTTAAATTCTAGAGTAAATGATTATTACAACAATACGCATTATATGCTCAAAAATCAAATAACAATATGTATGCTGATGCTGATCCTTGCACATGTATTTTGTCAACCCAGGTATAAAGTAAATATAAAAGAGATAGCAGTAATAATTGGGCAATGCTGTGGTTACAGCTATCCAAATAATTTGTTGCAATTTTGGTTCTATCGTATATTGAAAACTTAGGCGTCTTTTTGCTTTGTGCGGTAGAGAGAAAAGATACATTTTAAACATACGAAGAAAAAGATAGAGAACATGGTTTGATGTCCAGAAATGACAGGTCCGTCTGGAATCGGTAAAAGTATTTGACTTTATATTCCCCTTAAATAGGTCGTATACCAAGTTTCAGAAAAATCCACGGTCACATTTTTCCCATGATAATGGTACGGGATTCTTTAAGAACGTCCCCTATTCTACACTTTAGCCAAAACTTGAAGTAAAAATGTAAAATTTTACCCGGACTATTGATTCGTGTTGGTGGGGGCCCCCATGACACATGTGAGTCTGTATTATGCACCACAGGGTTTGCTGCTGGTTGTCTTCCCGAAAACATAGCTACAAAATCTACAAACAACAACAATTTACATTCTTTGTTCATTGTATTATACTTACTTACACTTTACTTACTTAATCCTAAAGCTCTTTCTACCTCTTCAGGTGGAAGGCTTCCATACTTACGAACTCATATTGTGTTCGTACTAAAAAAAAATATGTCCTTGTCTGTTATACATTTCATAAGATTTTATTCGAAACGTCATCACACACTTGCCAAATTGAAAACAAAATGCAGTCAAAAAAAATTTTCGCCTCTTGACACGCTTGACACATCTTGACATAACGTTGAACGTTGACGTCTAAAGTAGGGTTTACATTATGTGATTTATCAAATAATTTCGCATATGATAAAGTCGTGATATCATCTGATCAAACATGTCTATTGCTTCATTGATTTCATGTTCACATCATAATGCCTAGTGCACACGGAGAAACTTTTTGACATGTTTCCTGGAAAAAATTTCCGGAAAGTTTTAACGGCGCCTATAAAAATGAGGCGTTTTCAGGAAACATTGTGAAGTGCAACTAACTTCTTATTTGTCAAATCGTCAAATGTGACATGTGATCATAAACATATTTATTGTTTTATAAAAAATATCTCCATTTTCTGGAAACTTTTTTCAGGAAACTTTGTGAAAAGTTTCCCCGTGTGCACTAGGCATAAGAGTTTATGATTAGTATACTTGAACTTTATTTGACAGTACACAATGGACAGAGATGAAACTTATCAAATGTCGTGTTGCTTTACTCGTCCAATCTACCTACAAAATTAAATAATTCTACATAATTTATTATAATAAGAATAACTATCGATATAGTAGTTTTAGGCACTGATTATTACAATTACTAGGACTATTTTAATATAAAAATACTTTGGCCATTTTTACCTTCCGCTTACCTGTAAAGGAAGGTATTGGAATCATGCAAAAAATCGGGTAGTGAGTTTTTAGTGGATGAGCACGAATTAGGGGCCTTACAACTCATTTTTGATAGTTTGCCGATGATGTGTGTGTGTGTGTGTGTGTGTGTGTGTGTGTGTGTGTGTGTGTGTGTGTGTGTGTGTGTGTGTGTGTGTGTGTGTGTGTGTGTGTGTGTGTGTGTGTGTGTGTGTGTGTGTGTGTGTGTGTGTGTGTGTGTGTGTGTGTGTGTGTGTGTGTGTGTGTGTGTGTGTGTGTGTGTGTGTGTGTGTGTGTGTGTGTGTGTGTGTGTGTGTGTGTGTGTGTGTGTGTGTGTGTGTGTGTGTGTGTGTGTGTGTGTGTGTGTGTGTGTGTGTGTGTGTGTGTGTGTGTGTGTGTGTGTGTGTGTGTGTGTGTGTGTGTGTGTGTGTGTGTGTGTGTGTGTGTGTGTGTGTGTGTGTGTGTGTGTGTGTGTGTGTGTGTGTGTGTGTGTGTGTGTGTGTGTGTGTGTGTGTGTGTGTGTGTGTGTGTGTGTGTGTGTGTGTGTGTGTGTGTGTGTGTGTGTGTGTGTGTGTGTGTGTGTGTGTGTGTGTGTGTGTGTGTGTGTGTGTGTGTGTGTGTGTGTGTGTGTGTGTGTGTGTGTGTGTGTGTGTGTGTGTGTGTGTGTGTGTGTGTGTGTGTGTGTGTGTGTGTGTGTGTGTGTGTGTGTGTGTGTGTGTGTGTGTGTGTGTGTGTGTGTGTGTGTGTGTGTGTGTGTGTGTGTGTGTGTGTGTGTGTGTGTGTGTGTGTGTGTGTGTGTGTGTGTGTGTGTGTGTGTGTGTGTGTGTGTGTGTGTGTGTGTGTGTGTGTGTGTGTGTGTGTGTGTGTGTGTGTGTGTGTGTGTGTGTGTGTGTGTGTGTGTGTGTGTGTGTGTGTGTGTGTGTGTGTGTGTGTGTGTGTGTGTGTGTGTGTGTGTGTGTGTGTGTGTGTGTGTGTGTGTGTGTGTGTGTGTGTGTGTGTGTGTGTGTGTGTGTGTGTGTGTGTGTGTGTGTGTGTGTGTGTGTGTGTGTGTGTGTGTGTGTGTGTGTGTGTGTGTGTGTGTGTGTGTGTGTGTGTGTGTGTGTGTGTGTGTGTGTGTGTGTGTGTGTGTGTGTGTGTGTGTGTGTGTGTGTGTGTGTGTGTGTGTGTGTGTGTGTGTGTGTGTGTGTGTGTGTGTGTGTGTGTGTGTGTGTGTGTGTGTGTGTGTGTGTGTGTGTGTGTGTGTGTGTGTGTGTGTGTGTGTGTGTGTGTGTGTGTGTGTGTGTGTGTGTGTGTGTGTGTGTGTGTGTGTGTGTGTGTGTGTGTGTGTGTGTGTGTGTGTGTGTGTGTGTGTGTGTGTGTGTGTGTGTGTGTGTGTGTGTGTGTGTGTGTGTGTGTGTGTGTGTGTGTGTGTGTGTGTGTGTGTGTGTGTGTGTGTGTGTGTGTGTGTGTGTGTGTGTGTGTGTGTGTGTGTGTGTGTGTGTGTGTTATATCAACAGATGACATGATGGCAGATTTTTACCTCTCGCCTCATATTCTAAGAGAGGTATTGTAATGGGTCAAAATTTTCGAGTATGAGTTTTTGGTGGATAAGCACGTTTCAGAGTCTCTAGAATACGAATTTAATATTTTCCCGATGATGTCTGTGTGTGTGTATGTGTGTGTGTGCGTGTGTGTGTGTGTGTGTGTGTGTGTTTGTATGAATGTATGGACTGACGATTTTTCGTCCACGATAACTGAAAAAATATCAAACCTTTAATAACCAAATTTCATATTTAAGGTTTTAATAAGGATCTTAACACCGGATAAGATTTTGGAAGAAATCCGTAAACCGGAAGTAGTACTTTTTGGAACTTGATATAGTTTTTCTTAATTTTTTGTGTGTGTGTGTGTGTGTGTGTGTGTGTGTGGTCCGGGCCGATGCCATCTACCGAATAACTCAAATACGAATTACCCAAAAATTTTGATATTTGGTATTTTACAATTGTATACGAATAGGAAGAGCTCATTAGATTTTGGTACAAATATCTTCATCGGAAGTGATATTTTTTGAAGATTGAAAAGATTAAGTGTCAAAAATTTCTATAAATTTGGATAAATATAGTATTTATTTGTAATAAGAATAAGAGGAAAAGTTATTAGCAATTTACGTTATAAAAAAATTGTCTTTATCTGGTAGCATTAAAGAACTGCAGTAAAATTTAAAAAATAAATTTATCAAATAAAACGTTGAAATCTTGTAATTCATGTTCGGTTGATTTTTGTTTCTGCATAAAAAATATTTAAAGATGAGACGGGTGACAAGTTGGCATACTAGCGCTATATAAGTCATAAGTGAGCTATTAAATGAGTAACTGAACGGAGGATTGCTTCAACGCAGAAGAGTTTTCGTGTGAATTAATCTTTTGATTCAGGTGATACTAATTTCTGTGTTTCAATATTTTAGATTTATATTTGTATATTTTAAATGGGCACCGAATTGTACGTATACATTTCTGTTTAAAGTCTAGATATGGCGGAAGGTTGTGTGATGGCCACGTCAGATTTTTATTTATATTATCAAATTCTGAAGTTTACAATACCGGATAGCACCTGACATAAACATTAACATAACCTCAATGTCAACTTGTAAACGAAAATCATACAAAAAATCATATGCAAATAGGAACAGTTCTATTTCTGAAATGTAGTTATGTTTCGTTATGACTTATCTTATGAGTTCGCTTATGAGTCGTTCTGTATGACGAATCGAACAGTGTGAACGTAAAAATAAACACTTATGATTTATCATATGCGAAATTATATGATAAAATCACATAATGTAAACGTTTGGAAGCAATTATTAATGAACTTGTGAAACGAAAGAAACTAAAATTTATAATTTTTACACTCAAAGGTTAGTAAAAAAATTAAATGTCAAAATAAACAACCGTTTCGGCACAAAAAATTAGTCTTTATTTAAAAACACGAAAAACCACGAATAATTATTCTAATCGGTCTGCAGCAGTGTCAAATTTTGCTTACTCCGGCATTAAAAAACATTTAATAATAAAAATATGAAGACAGTCCAACGTAAATTTATTAGTTCATATTTTATGTCTGTTTATTTGGGAAAAAGTCTAACAAAATATATCTCGGGTCTCATTATTTTGCAGGTAAAATTATTTCTTAAGATTGTTGCTTATAAGTAACATTCCTCGACAAATTGAATGATAAAATCCCTCGCCTTCAGCTCGGGATTTTGATCATGTCATTTGTCTCGAAATGTTACCAAGCAACAATCTTTTGAAATAAATTTTACCAGCAAAATAATGATCCCTTGATATATTACTATTGATTATGACATGACAGTGACAATAGTAAAATATGCTTTATTTCTTCATCTGCAGTTTAAATAAAATGACTAAAATATATTTGTGAGTATACTAGTATATTTAGTATTATTGAACCTAACAGCAACAAATACAAAGTTACTAGTTGAAATTCCCTATAAAGTTACTAACGTACTTCATGTTGTTTCTGAAGTCAGTTTGAGCGTTCAATTTTTGATTCAGTATTTCCTCAACTACGAAACTATTAGCTTCGTGATTCTACAATGTAATCATCTGTCTAAAAGTTTTAGCGATGCTTATATTTTTGATTGTATACTTTATTCTTGGTTTTTTACCAATGTTTTTGAAGGTATAAGGTATGTTGTACGATACATTTTGTAATAATATTTTTGACTATTATAATTGTGTCTTTTAGCTGATGATGAGAACAGTTTGTTCTCGAAACGTTCTAATAAATAAATAAATATATTTTAATAAAACAAATTTAATTGGATTCTGAAGACCTTCCTACCACTTATTTCATAAAATATAATTTTTGGATCCTTCCAAGTTTTCTACAAATTTATTTATTTATGTGATATGTTTTGCATGAAATCTAGGCTAGTGATACACCATTGTATTTAGAATTATATGTAGAGTTAAAATATGTAAAAATATATATGATGTTTCATTTGAAATAAGAAAGTTGATGTCATTTCCGGTTTATCCGGAAAAGAAATTTTTGTAAATAATATATAGGTATTTTGATGTCTCCTTATGGCTAGTTTATCCATATAAAATTTTATTGTTTTTTCTATTAACAATTTTTTTTGGGACATTCGGTATACAACACTGCATAGGAGTAACTAATAATTAATTAGGTTTCTGATTGATTAGTTAGGTACAATATTTTATTTTTACAACTTTTATTTATTATTTTATTCAATACTAATTTCCATACTTTAGAACCTTTAATAGCTATGTAACAAGTACATAACGAAATAATATGGAAAATTTATAAAGTTTGATTATGTACGAGTTTATGTTTAGCTATACCCATAGATTTTTTTAGATGCTTTATGAAAATACTATATTTGAAAAATTTACATCTACTTTTGTTTAACTATATTTAAAAAAAAATTATGCTGTCAAAATATTAGTGATTAAAATGTTGAATTAAACTCAAGATATTCTTTGCAGGAAATGGAAGATAAAAAATTATAACAGTAATCGTGTTTTATTAAATTACTTAAATAATAACATTCATTTTGACTTCAGATTTGACATGACATCGACAATAGTTCAGTTTTCCTATTTTATATATTGTTAGTCAATAAACAATGTCATAAAGACGTCTTTATTAGACAGTTGAACAATAAATATATTCACTAATGACAAAGATATTAATTTGGTTCCTTTAATTCAATCTGATGCCAATCACCGGCTACTGTCGTAGTTTCTGTAGAACTTTCTTCTATTTTGAAAAACCATAATTTCCTCACAGGAATATGTGCGATCTGATGCAAACAATTCACATCAGAATGTCGTCCATCCGTAAAAAAATTTAAATTCAACTTTTCTTTACTACTTCCACAACAGGTAATAGATACAGGTTCCCTGTGAATTATTCTTCCAGGAAATATAGTAAAATTATCAGATTTGGTGTAGTTTTCCAACCGGTAAAGAGGATAAACAGAAGTAGGAAACTGTTTCTTAAAATCTTGTAGTTGTTTGTTGTGCCACTCGCCAATAGATGTCGCATTGAACATGGAAATGCAGGTTAGGTTACCTTCAGAAGAGAAAATCACGCTTTTATTGTCAAACATCACATAGTTCGTCATCTCCAAAATGTTGTGCGATTCCAATCCTCTAATATTTCTTCCAATAGGCATAAATTTAGTTGTATATCTTTCTCTGACAACATCGTGGTAAGTAGGTTCGGTATGTTCACTGTTTTGGATTCCGTAGTACTGGTGATGGTGTTTGTTTCTCAACAGCTCTTGAAAAGCAAGCCCTGCACTAACCTCACTTCTTTGTATGTCACTTTTATCTTTGTAGGAATGTATTCCGTAAGATGAAAAGCCTGGTGGCGGTGGTGGGGCAGGGGGGTAGTAATCTACTCCTGGAATAGTGAGATATTTTTGGTTTTCTCCGTGATAAACTGACGGTGGAATTTTTGGTTTATGTAAAAATGGGGGTGGTATGTGTGTTCTTCCACTTACAAGTATTAAAGTTGTTGATATTAGTAACACTAGTGTATTTATTTGAATGTATGTTAAATACGACATTGTACCGAATGTACTATTTGTTAATTCTGTTCTTATTTTAAATTGAATTGGGTTATCAAAAAATTAAAGGTCAATGTTATCATTATAGAGGTTAAGGTTTCAGCTAATCATATTATTAAGTTCTACATTTTACATTTTTGGTTCTATTTTTTTTACCTTACGTCACATACCTAAAAGTACCTATTGGGTTGGAACCATGCTAAAAATAGAAATTTTTTAGTGGATGAGCACGAATTAGAGTAATTACCTTACAACTCATTTTTAAATCCTTTATATTAAAGCCGGATTTATGCAGCATTATCATAGTCACAGTCTTAAGCCGGATTTATGCAACATCATCATAGTCACTATCATAATCACAGTCTTAAAGCCTCATTCCCACCTCTATCATAGTCGTAGTCGTAAGTCGTAGTCGTAGTCGTAAGGAAAACCGACCGTTCCCAGCTCTTATCATAAGGGTAATGTTTTGTTCACAACTAAACTAATAAATGAGTCAAATACATTTCAAATAATTGATAATTGAATTTTACTGTTATATCGGAAACAATACTAATTTGCCCAGGAAGAAAATTATAGTATTAGGACAAATAATAAAAAAAAATGTATACATACAATGTATTCAATTGCATGTGAACATACCATGATTTTTAAAAATGTGTAATAAGATATTATGAAATAAATCATAGTAATATTGAATTACCTTAAAAGCTATAAAACATTCAGAAATATTTAAAACAATATTATTTTTATTCATATTTATATTTCTATAACCTTTCTTTCGACGAGTAGTGCAGTGACAGTAGTGAAACCAGCAGCACTACATATCTCCATCTCTTTCTATTTATGATTACGACAAAATGTTTGGCAGAGCCAAATCCTTACGACTACGACTAACGACTAACGACTTGCGACTACGACAAGAGGTGGAAACGCTGTAACGTTGTTTCGTATGTCAAACTCTCAAGGTTACGACTAAAGACTTATGACTACGACTATGATAGAGGTGGGAATGTGGCTTTAGTCATAAGAAATAAAACTTGTTTCTTTGAGGTGATTCGAGCGTTGTAACAAAACCATAAACTTTTAATGAAACATGAAAAAATCAGTTGCTGACACTGTTTTCCATATACATTTCAAATTTCAATCGATTTGACCGTCTCAATCCAGAGATATTCACATTTAAATATGACATTTTTAACATGGTGGGTATAGGAAAAATGATACTTTGCTGAATATATTACATTAAATTCTTGACTCAAACCTATAAACTTTGTTTAAAATACTATTTAATTTAATGTGTGATTATATATGAATACGTATGCGAATTATTATCAAAATTGACTGCCTTGTTAACTCAGAAATAAATATTTTATGTTACGAATTTCCAAAAAATAACGGATTGAAATGTAGATCTTGCACCGTTGCACTCTGCGATAAATTTGAAATACAAAAATTTTGACAAATTAGGTTTTAATGTGGATGCGTTTGTATTTTATTTCTTATTAAATAATATAATAATAATAATCTGGAGTAAACCGTCCAGTATAATTGTAAATTTTGTTCTAATTTAAAGATTTTGACACTTTCTACAGCAAAGTGACAGCTAACATTTGATGCTATGTTGTCAGTTGTCAGACGTAGAATGTTATGTTTTAAATTTTATATTAGATCTTAAATTACTTACAAAAGCTACAGTATATTTATGTGTACATCGATTATTCGTCTATTTAATAATGTTTGCAATATATTTAAAGCTTAAATGATTTTTATAATAGAATCGTTTTGCTTATATATTTTATGTTTCAAAGTTGGTATGACAGTCAAATCAGCAACTTTTAATTGACTTATAAATTATTTACTATATTTACAAATAAATATTATATAAAATAGTACTATGTCTACTATGTGTTGCCATAATTCTTCATAACGGATGTTTGAAACATATAATTGCAATTTTTAAAAGTTACAATACAAAGTTCCATTTAAACCATGATTTGACTAGCCTGAACCGCTCGAATCACCTTAATACATCTGTTTATGCAGCATTGTCATAGTCATTATGATAACCAATTGGATAGTTTCAATTATTAAGACTAAGACTGTGACTATGAAAGTGACTAGGATGATACTGCATAAACCCGGCTTAAGTCTTAAGAATTGACCTGTTTCGTAACACCTGGTCTGCGCGCGCACACTGTGGCGAGCAGGTAACCGAACTGGGGAATTTTGTTTGATCATTTTGTGTTGGCAACCTCATCTGTCAATGTCAACAACAACAAAATACCTCGTGTTTGGAGTTTTCTTGTAGTTTTAATAATGTAGTGATTTTTGAACCATTTTTCCGTTCTCTGTCACGAAGACACGAAGTAAGGTTAACTTATTTGACATTCACGAAAAAAACCAGTTTAACCAACTACTCTTCAACATAACTAGCTACGGCCACAGTATGCGCGCGCAGATTCCTGCTGTCCTCCTTTATCACACAGACTTTAGACATAAGAGTATCTTTGTCATTTCTCACGAAATAGGTCAATTGAAACTATCCAATTGGTTATCATAATGACTATGACTGTGACTATGGCAATGCTGCATTAACAGGTGTAATAAAGAAACAAGTTTTATTTCTTTGACTAAGACTGTGATATGATAGTGACTATGATAATGCTGCATAAATCCGGCTTTATACTTCACCGTCGTCATATCTGTTTACGTACATACTGCAAAAAAACAAAAGCAAAAAATGACCCTCTTCCCGGGATCCTATCGAGCAAAAATTTTGCAAATAGACTTTTGTCACCTAACAATGTACTGTGGCAAAATTTCAGATTATCCGCCATCTTGAAACTAAATGGCGGCTAGCTATCTCAAAATGTACTGCACCGATTGCGGTCAAATTTGGTACAGTAATAGCCAAGGATCTAACGGATGGTATAGATATATTAAAATGTCAGTCCGCTGTCTTGAAACAAAATGGTGGACAGATATCTCAAAATGAAATGTTGGTATTGCGTTCAAATTTGGAACAGTAATAGCCAAGGATCTATAACTTATAATATAGATGTATTAAAATGTCAGTCTGCCGTCTTGAAACAAAATGGCGGACATATATCTCAAAATGTACTGTAAGTATTGCGTTCAAATTTGGTAGAGTAATATCCAAGGATCTAACTTATAATATAGATATATTAAAATATCAGTCCGCCATCTTGAAACAAAATGGCGAACAGATATCTCAAAATGTACTGTAACTATTGCGTTCAAATTTGGTACAGTACAAGCTAAGAATCTGTCTTGAAACATAGGTATATTAAAATGTTAGTATACCATCTTGAAACGAAATGGCAGCTAGCTATCTGAAAATGTACTGTACCGATCTGGTTCAAAAACTAAATTTAAACAAATATCGATCGAGTCTCATATATAAAGGATTTATAGTGAAAAACTTTATTTTTACGGGTTCGTTTTTTAACTTTGTAACATCAGACGGAGTGCAAACTGTATTATCATAAAACATAAATTCTCTAATCATCACAAGCATAAATATTATATGGGTTGTAGAATAATACTCATTTACTGTATAGTTGATTTCTTAACTAAACGGAGCAATCTGAAGTTAGAATGCTAAAACTGATCGTTTTTGATTGGCTGATGTAACACCAATTTTACACCACACAAACTTTGTAATGTAAACAAACGAATGTTCTCCATCTTGTCTCATCAGCTGTTGTCAGTGACTGTATCGAGTTTGTCCGCTGATAGGTCAAATTTAATTTTGCCGCCAAAAAAATCTAGTGATATTTTTTTTAGGGTAAATACGGCGCGGCGAGACAACTTCAGATTGCTCCGTTTAGTTAATAAATCAACTATAATCATCACAAGCATAAATATTATATGGATTGTAGAATAATATTTATTTATGTTGAAATTTATGAATACATAAACAATATACTGCACTTATAAAACTACTTATATCATTAGATACAAATATAGCATTTAATTACATTACTGTGCACAACACTCATCCTATAACTAAATCACTAGGACTATTAGTAACAGCAATAGTACTTTCAGTAGTACCATTGCTATTATAGACTTGCGTCAAATCAACTGATGCTGTGTTATTATTTACCCCTACCGGCGAAAACGTTTGACTAAGATCAACTGACGAAGCTGTTGGTACCACTGCTGGATTAGAAGAGTTAGTCAACGGAGCTAGGGGAGTTGGTGTTGAAGTATTGGTAACAGCAATCTGTGAGACATTGGCCGGAAAAGGTGCGAGAGGTGTCTCTGTCAAATTCGCCGTTGACGTCTCGTTCCAACCTTGTGGAAAAGAAGCCAACGGTGTTGGTGTAGTTGCGTTAGGGCCTTGAAGTTCTACCGGATGCCATGGTCTAGCTGCTGTAGGTGTGACAACTGCACTGGTCTTGATGAAAGTTAGTTTCTTTATTGGAATGTGTCCGGCATGGTTCACACAGTTGACGTTCGGATGCTTTCCGTTCGTCAGCAGGTTCAAATCCACTTTTCCTTTATCAGTTCCACAACAAGTGATCGACACTGGTACCCTGTGAATAGAGGTTCAGCAAGTTAAGTAATGTAACGTTTTTGTGGGGTTTCCACGATTTTTTGTTTTGTTTATATGGAAATCTATATATTTAAATATTAGACCCGTATTTTTTTGCCAAAAAGTTGCGCTAATAAGCCAGAAAAAAATCATAGTTTAAAAGAATAGGTGCCGCGAAAACCGATACCGTGTGTGACGTCATCAGCACTGAGAACGTACGTTCGCCGCGCTGACAAGGGCCGAATACGATATGTAGGTCTTACCATAGAGCACATATTCTTTTTTCTACTCCCTATTGGATATTGGCAACATACCTTCATACTATCATGTGTGGATAGGGATGTCATATCCACACCAGGTGTGGATATGAAATTCAAAGTCAAATACGTCAAAAAATTGTTAATGCGTGCAAATTATGTTTTTATTATGACAAATAATTACTAAAAACATTAAATCAACTGTTATTTAATAATTAATTATGTTTAAAAGCATTATTTTATTGCTAAAAAAGCAAATAAAATTTTGAGATTTTACGTTGGCAACAATTATTCAAATGTCATATGTCACAAAATAATTGATGTAACCCTACTTTTAAATAATTACCTCTCGCCTCATATTCTATAAGAGAGGTATTGTAATGGGTCAAAATTTTCGAGTATGAGTTTTTGGTGGATAAGCACGTTTCAGGGTCTCTACAATACGAATTTACTATTTTCACGATGATGTCTGTGTGTGTGTGTGTGTGTGTGTGTGTGTGTGTGTGTGTGTGTGTGTGTGTGTGTGTGTATGTGTGTGCGTGCGTGTGTGTGTTTGTATGAATGTATGGACTGACGATTTTTCGTCCACGATAACTGAAAAACTATCAAACCTTTAATAACCAAATTTCATATTTAAGGTTTTAATAAGTATCTTAACACCGGATAACATTTTGGAAGAAATCCGCAAACCGGAAGTAGTACTTTTTGAAGCTTGATTAAGTTTTCTTTAAATATATTGGTACATTATTTATTTATGACAATTTCTGCAATTAAAAATAAAAGAAAATATAATTATCTATGGGTACAGTTAATTATAAATACAATTTGCTGAATCTGGTAGTATTTAACAATAAAATAAAGTACAATTAATATTCTATCTTGTTGTCCATGATATGAAATTTGTTTCTATATAAAATTTGAATTATTCTGACAGTGACAGTACAGTTGACATCTTTTGCTTGCACCTTGGTTTACATTATCGTTTACATCTTACATAAACATAAAACTATTAAAATGTAAGTAAAACTATTTATTAGATTAGTCTCGAGATTAGTAGAATAAGCAGAATTAGGCGAGAGGTCGTGTACTGGCCACAGCAGATTTTTTTTGTCATCACATTGAGTGCATTTTATTGCAAAAACCATATTTCGTAGAAAAAATAGGCTGTACAACTCGAGTGGATTGCCTATATCGCACGCGAACGTTTGCAGACACTCCCCCTGTGGGGTCGTGAATGCAAACTCGTTCTCGTGCGATATAGGCATCACATCCACTCTTGTTGTACAATATACTATTATTTATGGTCTTATCTTATTTCAACACAGGTCTTTCGTACTCAAAACGAACAAATCTACTCACGGTTTACTCTCAATACCGTTTGCGTCACACATGGCCCATTTTAATGCACGTTTCAAAAGAGTTACATTTTCATTTTGATAAAAAGGTAATAAATCTATCAAAATTAACAATTATTATCACTTTCCCATAACTTACACCTTCAAAAGTTGGAAAAAGGTGAAATTTTAAACCGCTGTAACTTTTAGACATTTGATCCAAATCACTTAAAAATCACTTCTGAAGCTTAAAGTATTGTCTTTGAAACGCATAGGCTTCAGTTTAGCTCAAGTTCCCTCCCGACCCCACGCCACAGTTTTTAATTTTTAAATGTTTAATATGAAAATTTTGCGAATTGTCACTTTAGTCCAAGCAAAGCGTGCTAAAAAAGGAGGTAACCGTGCATTTTGGGTAGGCAGCGATTTTATTTTTTTGTATCGTAGGGGGTCAGCCGTGATTGTAAAACCGAGTTTTCGGGACGGGGGGTGTTGTCATTCGGCCGCCATCTTGAAATTAAGGGTGTATTTCATTTTTAAATTTATTTCCGTAACCGCAAGGCTGACAAAATTTTTGTCCAGAGCATTTTTATAGCTTATACATTTATCTATAACTTTTGTTAATAACTTTTTCGCATAAGATCAATAATAAAAAATCTGCTGTGTCCACCACAGTACTATAATTTTTAATAACTTATGTTCATAACACCTTTAATTTTATGCTTTATTCAGCTTAAGTTGATAGGTATCAACTTCGACATAATTTAAATAACATGTGAAAAAATCTGATGTGGCCAGCACAAGATCTCTCGCCATACTCTACCCACTCTTTTTAGTTTTTATACTATGAGTATTGAGTACTCACAAATATATTTTTTCCATTTTGTGTAAACTGTAGAGGAAGATATAAACGAAGTGTGATATAAACAAAGTGTGATATAAACGACTGTCACTATCATAATCAATTTAAATTTACGTAGGAACAAAAAAATACCTATAACTTTTTGAGAAACAATTAAATATCGCATAAATGTCATTTTTTACAATTTTTACTAAACTTATCTCCCCGAGAACTTTAAATTGATACCAAACTCAGCATAATTTGAATAATGTATATTAAAAAAATTGACGATCGATTAAATGATATTTTATTTTTCTACTAGAATTATTTTTCCGAGAGCTTTAATTTGATACCACACACGATAGTATTTTAATAAAAATAAATAAGTTATGTTTATAATGTTGGTACCGCAGGTTGAATAAAAAAAATTGAATAATTTTTTGAGAAACAATTGAAAATCGCATAAATGTCATTGTTTACATTTTTACTAAACTTGTCTCCCCTAACGCTTTAAATTGACAGCAAACTCTACCTTGACGGTATTTTTTGTCTTTTTTGCTCATAATTTTTTTTATTATTGATCTTATGCGAAAAAGTTATTAACAAAAGTTATAGATAATTGTATAAGCTACAAAAATGCTTTGTATAAAATTTTTGTCAGCCTCACGATTACGGAGATAAATTAAAAAATAAATTACACCCTTAATTTCAAGATGGCGGCCGAATGACAACACCCCCCGTCCCGAAAACTCGGTTTTACAATCACGGCTGACCCCCCTACGATACAAAAAAATAAAATCTCTGCCTACCCAAAATGCACGGTTAAATCACGCTTTGCTTGGACTACTTATCTTACGAAATATCATTAAAAACTCGTTTTTGAAAAAAAGCTTATAACTTTCTTGCTAATTGTCAGATTTTTGTGTTCTTTTGCGCTCTGAATACGAAATTGTCAAAATTTTCATGGGCTGTAAATCAATTCGTCGTTTGATAACAACTCATTCCCATAGAACACCTTAAGTGTTACCTAATTTTCACCTTCTTGAAATTTAACTGCTTCATTTTTACCTTCCGCTTACCTGTAAAGGAAGGTATTGGAATCATGCAAAAAATCGGGTTGTGAGTTTTAAGTGGATGAGCACGAATTAGGGTCCTTACAACTCATTTTTGATAGTTTCTCGATGATGTCTGTATGTATGTGTGTGTGTGTGTGTGTGTGTGTATGTGTGTGGTCCGGGCCGATGCCGGATGTCGCATAACTCAAATACGAATTACCCAAAAATTTTGATATTTGGTATTTTGCAATTGTATACGAATAGGAAGAGCTCATTAGATTTTGGTACAAATATCTTCACCGGAAGTGATATTTTTTGAAGATTGAAAAAGAAAATTGTCAAAATTTTTTATAAATTTGGATAAATATAGTATTTATTTGTAATAAGAATAAGAAGCAAAGTTATTTGCAACTCACGTTATAAAAAAAATGTCTTTATCTGGTAGCATTAAAGAACTGCAATAAAATTTAAAAAATAAATTTATCAGATAATACGTTGAAATCTTGTAATCCATGTTCGGTTGACTTTTGTTTCTGCGTAAAAAATATTGACAGGTGAGACGGGTGACAAGTTGACATACTAGCGCCATATAAGTCATAAGTGAGATATTAAATGTAGTAATTGAACGGAGGATGGATTCAACACAGAAGAGTTTTCGTGTGAATGAATCTTTTGATTCAGGTGATACTAATTTCTGTGTTTGAATATTTTAGATTTTTATTTGTATATTTCTGTTTAAAGTGTAGATATGGCGGAAGGTTGTGTGATGGCCACGTCAGATTTTTAAGAATGAAGTTACTTGTATTGAACTATTTGACTTGACTTGACTTTCGGATTCTATTGACTTGATTTCAAGTCAACTTAAATAGCTAGAAAACCAGGTCAGTAGTTCACCCACCTGTGAATGACCCGCCCCGGAACAATCGTGAAATTCTCCGCCTTTGTATCATTCTCCTGTCGATACAACGGGAACACCGCCCCCGGGAACTGTTTACTGAACTCCTGGACTTGTTTCTGGTGCCAGTCAGAGACCTCGCGGGCGTTGTAGACCGCCAGGCAGGTCATGTTCCCCTGGGAGGAGTAGATCTGGCCCTGGTCGTCGGGCGTGATGTAGTGCGTCATCTCTAGGATGTTGTAGGCGCCTGGACCAGAGGAAGGCCTAGAGCTGGGGGTGATCCTGGTTGTGTAGCGCTCGCGCATGGCGTCGTGGTAGCTGGGCTGGTATGAGGTGGAGGAGTCAATGCCGGCGTCGGTGTGGTAGTGGTGGTGCACCTGCTGTGGTCAACAACAATCAAACACAAATCTTAACATATCTTGACGTCAAGACTAGATAAGATCATACATTTTTATTTCAAGACAAGACAAGAACGTGAGGGTAAAGATCAAAATTTTTGAAAATTGATATCGGTACCTCAGAACCAGACTAAGTTAAGTACAGAACTGAACCTTAACGTTAGCATACCCCTTGGTGTCCACACCACTGTCTTCCAGGCTGAGATTATGGGGATTATGCAGAGCGCAATACTTGTGAATGAACTTCAGGTTCAAAGCAAGTCAATTAGGATAACAACAGACAGCAAGGCAACTCTTCAAGCTCTCAATGGCTGCAAAGTCACGTCAAAGCTTGTCGAGCTATGTCAACAAGCACTGTCCGTCATATCCAAGAACAATGCCGTAGAACTCACTTGGGTTAAAGGGCATAGCGGTAATGAAGGTAACGCTAAGGCTGATGAACTTGCTAGGCAAGGCTCGTCTTCCCTGCCTTGTGGCCCGGAACTAATACTTCCGTTGGCAACTTCAACTCTTCATGACTTTGTCAAAAACTTAAGCTTTGAAAAATTTTCAGTCCACTGCATGCAGACATGCAAAGAGACTAATTGCGAGGCCAACTATTAAACTGGCAAACTATCTCACTCGACTCTCTCGGAATAACCTTCAACTTCTTGTCGGCATTTTGACGGGACACAGTCGTTTAAACAAACACATGCACCGCATGAAAATCGTCAACAGTCCTTTATGTAGAGGCTGCGAAGAAGAAGATGAAACTGTGGAGCACATCCTATGTGAATGCCCTGCTTTGTCTTCAAAAAGAGGATCCATGCTAGGGGAATTCTGGCCGGACATGGCCACCCTAAGCACAACTCCCGCTGCTGACCTGTTGGCTTTCTTCCTGAGTGTGGAATGGCTTCAGGATCTGTAACAAGGAGCTGTGCTACCCGGAGGATGTACAATGGGCCCGTCTGAGCGGCCTAAGTGCATGTGGACTTTCTACTCCACCCTCCCTTTTATATCCAAGATCCAAGTACAGAATTGCATGTTTTTAGTTTAAAATGTTGTCACATAATTTTTTTTTAATACGTATTTGACGTTTTCTTGTACCGAAAATGGATGAATCTTCAAGTTCTAACAACATTGAAATTTCCTCTTTAAGGACATACAAGTTAATCTAACGCCAAGTTAATTTTTAATACTTTATCTACAAAATAAGACAAACAATAGTATATTGTGCAACTACAGACAAAAATGGCGTACTTTTTCTCCCTAGGGAGGAAAAACCAAGTGTATTCCCTCATAAAGCGGGAGGAAAAGTACTGATTGGTCAGATATTTAATATACAGGTTGGTGGAGGTGAAATGCGAACATAGGGAACATACATGACAATCGAAATTTCATGCCAGGTATCTTGATATATTTTGTAGTAGTGTCACAAAACGAAGTAATGTGAATTTGTGTGGCAAAAAGAGTAATCAATAACAGAAATAATAATAAAATCTAAAAGTGCATGTAAACTTTCTCGTTCTGCTCGTACGCATACATTCTTATGCAAATAAAATATTTTAATGAAAATTAAAATTTCAAATAATATGACAGCTACTTTGACATTGACAGTACTTATTCCACGTATATCAAGATGCCTAGCATGATAACTCCATTGTCATATATTTCCCTATGTTCGCATTTCACCTCCACCAACCTGTATATGGACACATAGAAGCGACTCACAGACAACAGAAGCACAATGAAGAACGTGTGGAACATTTATGACCTCAAAATTGATTTTTTCTTTACTTATACAAAGAAGCCATAAAATAGCGGCGGCTCTATTTCAAAAGCCACACACGCAGTATTTTTTACTGTTGCCTGTGTGTGTACCTTCTATGTGTTCATGTGTGAACAGGGCTTCATAATAGGAACGAAAAGTAGCATTTTCGGTGCAGGTATTGAAAAATAAAGTTCCTATTGCTAGTGATAATGATAGTGTATATCATATAGTATTTCTCATAAGATATCACCCATAGCCACAACCTGATAATAAATAATAAGTAGAGTGCGGATTATATGCATTTGCATATATAAGTATTTTTTTACAAATATTTTAAGCATATTTTTCATATTTCAATATTTTTTACATATCTTATATTTATTAAAAATGCATATACTGCAAATTCTGTACCTTTTAACCAAAAATTTCGAATTAAAAAAAAATTACTTGTATAAAATTTATAATCGTTCAAATTTGATCCCACTTACAGTAGTTTTTACATTTATTTTAAAGGTAGGTAGGTACACAAGTCGTATTGCAGGTTATACGTTGTTTTGTTTATTTTATATGATATTCTTGTGCATTGTTGACAAAATGTAGTATAGTATATTTTGATCATATTTGCCTGCATATAATCTGCACTCTAATAATAAGTATAGGTAGGTGAATCCTCAGCATATTTATCGCCATAATGCGTAATGATGCATATTTCAGAGCTCCTAATTGATTAAAACTATTTTTTTGGTTAAGGTCGCGCACGAAACCGTTTTCAGACAGTCATTTTTATGCACTTTATCTGCATAAATTTCAGCAAATAGGAACAAGCAATATGCATAAATAATATATCAATAGAATCATTAGAGTTTCTAGATTGCCTTATGCTAAATAAGAATACCTAAAAGTAAATATAATTTGCAGTAGAAGTGAAAGAAGAGAGAGCAAAAATCATCAAATTGCAATGAATTTTATGCAAAATGAACTATTATTACAGACATAATTTTTAGAATAAGGCAATTAGGAATGTATATATTTTCATTGTGTAATATAATTTTCATTGTAGGTTACATCGTTTATCCGATATTTATGCAGAAAGCATGTGCAAAATGAGCCATGTAAAAGTTTCAAAGTGTCGCTGACGTGGCACTAGTAGTTACAGAAAAAAATAATATATTTTTTTTAAATTCAATTATGACCTATAATATGATTTTGACTATTAACGGGTTAAAAACATGACCATTACATACTTCGTGTTACGGTTTTTTCATTTTTAAACGTGCTCTTTAAAAAACCCTCTGAAATACGAACCTGCTGCCCGCCAAAGCCATGGTGATGATGATTATGCCGCATGAGTTCCCACAGCGCTAGTCCCGCTACGACGTCACCGCCTCTGATCCCGGACCTGTCCTTGACGTACGTCGTCCCGTACGGACTGAACCCTGGCGGCGGCGGCGGCGGCGCGGGGTAGCTGTACACAGGGCTGTGTTAAATAAGCGCATTTGGCTCATCGCTAAATAAGCTACAGATAGGTATATATACTTGATGTCAGCTTAGAACATAGCGTTGAGTAAGATAGGACGATGATATACTTGAATCTGATTGGTCGAGACGAGAGGTGGATTTACACCAGCGAACATTGGAGAGATTCGCGATTTCATTTCCGTTTGACATTTCAAGTTTATATAACCTGAAAATAGTAAAACAACGTGTGTTTCACGACGAAAATGCAACAATTTCGTGTGTTTCTTTTTACTTCCTTGTACGAAGTAAGGAAGTATTGTAATCGCGAAAAATTTCGGTTCTCAGATTTTGACGGAAATATCCGTTTTGACCTTTTCTGAATCCATTATGACTAGTTTCGACGTGACGTCTGTACGTACGTACGTACGTACGGACGTATGTGTGTCGCATAACTCAAATACGGTTAGACGTAGAAAGTTGAAATTTTGTATTTAGGACTGTTATAGCATCTAGTTGTGCACCTCCTATTTTTGGTTTCAGTCTACAAACCGGAAGTAGTACTTTTTAAAAATATTTCGATAAATATTTAATTTTAGACAATTTTTTTTATTTTAAATGAAAGATTATGTGATTATTACCTACAATCGGTATTTTATAAATATTTTTGTATCTGCTATCATTTAAAAATAATTAAAGTATATATTTATAATTTATAGTATTTCGGTATCTTGTAGTCCATGATTGATTAACATTTGTTACTACGTAAAATTTAAATGATTATGACATGACAGTGACAATAGTAAAATATGCTTTATATCTTCTTCTGCAGTTTAAATAAAATGACTAAAATATATTTGTGAGTATACTAGTATAATAAGTTAAAAGAATTTTTAATATTATTTTACATTTTAGTTATTAAGAAAAGTATGAACACACAAGGCGTACAAGGAAGTCATGTGGTGTCCACGTCAGATTTTTTACTTCCTTGTTATTTTGACAATTTTTATTCATCTATAAGCGACGTTCACCCACGTGACATGACATCACATGTCACGTGTTCTGAGGGCCCGCTGTCACGTCTGTGATTGGTCATCGAAATCTGAGAGTTTTCTTAGGCGGCTTTTGAAACGTTTACATAAGAAATAATATTGTATAAAATAGTTTCTCACTTGTATTTAATGATATATTTTTTCATTAAGAAAACACAAACATAATATTAATTATTAATAAACATTATAATAATGTACTGTATACCTAAAGTCAATTATAATATTGCTAAAAAAGAAACCTCCTTGAACATTAGTCATCAAAACAAAAATTTGGATTTTCGTATTTGTACTTAATTTACAAATTCGTTGACTAAATTATTTAAAGTATTGTTCAACATGTCTTGACTGTCTTCACTTTGTGTTGACATATCTAATAATTTTTGACGTTTTAATTATTTTTTTTGGAATGAAATTAGCTCCAGGCAGGATTTTACGAGTGACTTTGAATAGATAACGTCTGTAACTTGGCGCTTTACAGACAATTGAACAGAATTGCCCTATTTGTAAGCCATGTACTTACAGATCAACCGTAAGCTACAAATTTCCAATTTTACAAATTTACAGGTTTGTGAACAGAATCAAGGAACAGAATCGACCCATAAATGTAAATGTTTCAAAAGCCGCCTAAAAAAACTCTCAGATTTCGATGACCAATCACAGTCGTGACAGCGGGCCCTCAGAACACGTGACATGTGACGTCATGTCACGTGGATGAACGTCGCTTATAGGTAAGTTCGCGCCAAAGTTTAAACTAATAGAATGTTTGGGTGTAGAACGGACTGCATTCACAGTGCCACCTACTATGTTCTAAGCTGAAACAGAGTATAGATGCTTTTGCTTTTGCCGAGTGAAACTACAACTGTGTTTCAGCAAAGGCTACCTGAGATTCCGCCGGGTGTATTTGGCCTTTATCAGTTTTCGCTTATCACATTGGAAAAGCGCATAAAACAACATTGGAAAAGCGCATAAATTGTAGTTGCATAAGCGCAGAAGTACACATTTGAAAAGCACAATGGTTTTAGGTTAGCCTGCGGCGCACTTTAAAAAATAACACGAGTCCAACATAATCCGTTTTTGATAGGTACTCGAAGAGTATTTTGAACAATATTTTTTGAGTTTTTTGAAACTAGAAAATATTCTTGCCTAACATTTTTCTGAACTAAACCCCATCATACTCGAAGACGATCTGGACCATGGAGGTAGAAATTAATGGAGGGAGCATATGACCGTAATATTGGCGAGGGGAATGATGCCAGGTGGGAAAGGACGCAGGCTGGTGTGCATTTAAGAGGGGATATTACCGTCAGAATTTAAATGTATGTCAGTTTTAAAATTCACTTATGAATCCATCGCTTTCAATAAATGTTCATTATATCATATATTGTGTGGAAAATATATTCAAAATTAATAAAAGACGAATTTCAGTAACATTTTTGTCGACTATGACAGTTATTGTCGCATAGTGGTGGGGGGTCACTGGCTTCACTCCCTCCTTAATTCTTCCTACCTCCATGATCTCATTTTCAAAAAATGCGCTTATTCAATGTTACGATCTGCGCTTATTCAATGTTTTGATCGGCGCTTATTCAATATAAAACTGATTATATTTCTGCGCTTTTCCAACGTCTTAATGACTAAAAATGCGCTTTTGCAACTCACCCGTACACAGGACCTCCGTGCTGCACAGGATAAGCTGCATGTCCTCCGGGATACGCCGGCGCACCGTGCTGAGGGTAATAGTGAGGCGGGGTCTGATGCGGAGGGTAATGAAGCGGAGCTTGCCCGGGGTAATGAAGCGGAGCTTGTCCTGAATAAGGAGGCGGGGCTTGACCAGGATAAGGAGGCGGCGCTTGTCCAGGATAAGGGGGCGGGGCTTGGCCAGGATAAGGCGGCGGAGCCTGCCCGGGATAAGGCGGCGGAGCCTGCCCGGGATAAGGAGGCGGTGCCTGCCCGGGATAAGGGGGCGGTGGGTGCGCAGGATGCAGTCCAGGATACGGAGGCGGGGCTTGTCCAGGGTAGGAGTTGTGTGTGTTGGAGATGTGTTGTTTCTGCGCGGCGCCGTCGGTGACGCCCGGATGCCAACCTGGACTTACAGGAGCGGACGGCAGGACAGGGGCGGATGGAGCGTGCGAGGTTGAACCTGGGCCAGGAAGTGGAGGTGCGGAGGGCGCAAAAGGACTGTGACTACCTAAAAGTGATTTTAAAAATATGTAGCGGGTGTTCCAAAATAATGGTACGCTCAAAATAAATTTTAATTAATAAAGCAATTGCAATAAAATTTTATATGGATAAACTAAACATAAGGAGACATCAAAACATATACTTATTATTTAATAAAATATATTTTGATGTCTCCTTGTGCCTAATTTAATCATATAAAATTTCATAATGATTGCTTTATTAATAAAAAAGTTATTTCTAGCGTACCTACCTACACTCGGTATAGCATCAAATCAAAATTAACAAGAACAGTAAGCCAGTTTATCAGTTTCAATATGACAAGAATCAGGGACTAAAAACTACAAATATTTATCGGAACGAAAACGGAATATTTAGTTTTTGTACCAACGTTCTCACCTAAAAATTTCGTTTTCGTTTTCGTGAACCGAAATAGGGTTACAAAAAAAAACGATTGATCGATCTTTTATATAAAATTACGTCCACAAAAGAAGTGTATATAAAAAGGTAATAAATATATCAAAATTAACAATTATTATCACTTTCCTATAATTTACGTATGCTGAAAATTGATATCCAATATCCAATAAGTACTTATTTCTTTAAAAGCCGTAGGCTTGGAAACCCCCATTTAGGACGTCCAAACGTGATAGTAAAATTACGTCTATGGTAGACGTGTATATAAACATAGATTCTACGTCTGCTCGACGTTAAAATATAATGTTAAAATATGACAAAAATATGACTACGGTCAATCATTGTGACTGATTTGGGTAACATTGCAACACTCGAAAATTGTAACGCTGCTTTATTCATGCACTGCTTCATGCATACGTTGCTTTCTCCAATCACTGCTTTGTTCAGACACAGCTTCATTCAAACACCGATTTCTTCTAACACCGCTTTATTCATCGTTCTAATGTAGCATAGAAACAAACCTAAAATAGATGTCGCAGTAATTTATTGGAAATATTGGAAATTACTTATATGCACTATCAATGCTAAAAACATAGCAGACAACAAATGACATGAATTTTAAATTATAAACTTTTAAAATAATATTTCTTATTCAGTATTATGAGTTTAGGTTTGTTTCTGTGCTACATTAGGACGATGAATAAAGCGGTGTTAAAAGAAATCGGTGTATGTATGAGGCTGTGCCTGAACAAAGCAGTGATTGGAGAAAGCAACGTATGCATAAAGCAATGCATGAATAAAGCAGTGTTAGAATTTTCGAGTGCTGCATGCGTTCCCACTGATTGCTACGTACCTGGTGGACGTTGTACCGCAAGTAGGGGGGGTACCACGGCTAAATGCTCAGCGAAGACGGCATGGGTCTTAAGGAGGTGCATTCACTAAATTTTAAGGGCGCCAGTTAGTCGCCATATAGTTCAACCCCCAAGGTTGACTAACAAACACTACGGGTACGAGGTAAACGTAAAATAAATTGCTAGCAGGTTAGGTTAACACAAAATCGTATATTGAGAATTTATTCAGAATAAATGTGAGTATAAATATCCTATAAGATAATGTGAAGTGAGTCGAGTTAAATTTGCTTGAATTAAAATAAGGTTTATTTGCATTGATTCGACAAATGATGAATATAGTAAAGAAAAACGATATTTAACTGAGCACACAAAATTACGTAACTAGATACGATCGGGGATCAGATCAAACGATGAAGTACTAAACAGAATTATCTAAATCGCGTAGCAGGTGCACAGGACAAGCTAACCAGGGCTTCGCCAAACAGTAAAATATGACAGGCGCACAACAAAGTCACGGGGGGATTCCGTTGGTCGACCAAGGGCGTTCCGATGACGTACAGCGCTAAACAAGTGACATACGAGGGCCCTAAAAGCTTAAACCGACGTACCACGAGCTACGGAAAGGTTGCGTCAACAACACGCATTAAAACTGTGAAAATCGATTGATCGGATTTCACACGTGATCGGCTACGTTAAAACGAATACTAAGTACTCTAAGGTAAGGCTTATATACATTAAACTGATGAAAAATATTTCCTTTCAAATAACATAAAAAAATAAATGAAACAGGTGGCTTATCTGTAGTCCTGAAGGCAGACAGTGGCGTGGGAGTGGCAAAATGGCGGCAGATCGAGTTTGGTCCTTGATGGTGGAAGGAAAATGGCGACACAATCTGAATGCTCGTTCGTACGCTTCTCCAGCCCTCTCCGAACCTCAAACTCTCGTACTACCCAGGAAGACGTCCACAAAAGCCTCAGATACCGTTAATGCACTGAGCAATAACGAAAACCAAACGGACAGCAAAAACGGAAAATCAAAACGGAAAATAAAAAGCCTGAAAGAATCATCGTTAGCAATCCACATGTCTACTATGAAACTACCGGCAATAATAATGCATTAATTAATTTCAGCCAACCATTAAGCAACCATTGGCGAGAATAAACGACTTAAATTTTACCTTAGATGTTGTGTGGCTTAAAGGTGACAAAGGAGCGACTGGTGTATAACGATCCGGGAAAATCCCGTGGAAATAAATTCCTAATAAAAATTGTAGCACAAATCCCCAAGTTTGGGTAGCTAAAGAGCTTCTTAAATCCAATAAATAAATAATTTCGAAAACCCAGAGCCAATAACTAACGGTTGCTAAATCAATTTTTTCACACCTCAACGGTCGCTAAAGAACTGACTTAAGTCGTTTAATCAAGCCAAGGTTGCTAATAATTAGCTTTCATTTTAATTAATATCCATTAATTGGGGTGTCTCGTAGACCAGGGTTGCTTACGAGTTCATCTAGTGGCCTACCGGAAAGGGGCATACCATGAAGAAATAAAAATAGACCAAAAACTACGTTCGTTGTACAGAAAAATAAACTATGAAGAGTATTTTAAAAAAATTAGCTAAATATAGAGTTTGTGACAATAATTGTGTAATAATTTTAAATGTAAATATTTTGAAATAAAATAATAAAACAATGAATAAACTACGTGAAGCTAAACGAACGTACTCAAGAATTTATTAATTAATGAAGAGCTGTCAACGCCGATAAACAACAACGGGAAAGTTGAAGTAAAAATACAGAAATAAATGAATAAGATGAGATGTATGACAATTAAATAACAACAATGAGACGAACTACGCCACTTAAGGTAAGGTTTTAACTAAAGCATGACTCAGACTAATAATGTTGAAGTTTTAGGTGACAACATGACTAAAACGGTGCATATGAAAATGACAAAATGAAATTAACATGAAACATGAATGCAAAAGGAAACTAAACCTAAAATTGAGCGTAACAAATCCCCCCTTTACTCCCATGAGGAAAAATTCCCAATTTTTTCTCAAAATTGTTACGTAAACAAACTGCTAAAAATGAACTAATCATGGATGGAGATGCTGTCGTTGTCCAGCGGTGGTCCTTCTTTTAGGTCTTTTATATGCCAAGTGCCGCAATCTTTGCCTTCAGCGTCAACCAACTTATAAATAAGATCAGAAACTTTCTGTTTTACTATGAAGGGTCCTACATACTTCTGCGCTAACTTGCTGGTAAAATATTCAGCTGCGTTTGACAGCTGAAAATTTCGACGCCAAACTCTATCATCGACCTGAAACTGAGCTACACGGCGACGAAGATTGTACTGCGCGCTACTACGAAGGTAAGCCTGATCTAAGCGCTTTCTAATCTCTTCGTAGATTTTTTGGAACCTGCTGGCCGCTGTAGCGCAACATTATCACGGTCGTACTCTACTTTACCGTCGTCCTGGATCGCCTTGCTCGAATATTCTTCGCCCGATAGTACGTGCTCGCGACCAAAATTTACGAAGAATGGCGTAAACCCAGTGACGTCATGAGCAAGCGTCCGGACGGCGCACGTAACCTTTGGAAGATATTTTCCCCACTCTCGCTGGTTATCCTTTACATAACACGCTAGCATTGTCTTAATGACCCGATTGACGCGTTCCGTGGGATTGTTCTGTGGGTGATAAAGCGCATTAAATAAAATTTTCACCTGATAACGGCTACACAGATCGCGAAATTCCCTGCCTCTAAATTGTACTCCATTATCACACACAATGAATTGTGGCACGCCATACATCAAGAATACGTCATTCTCCACGTGTTTGATGATAGCCGACGCCGTAGCAGTTCTCAACGAAAACGTGAGTACGTATTTACTGTAATAGTCGCACACAACTAATATAAATCTACTGCCGTTGCAGGACGCAGGCAATGGGCCCATCAAATCCATACTTATTAGTTGGAATGGACGATACGCACGGGGTTTCGAACCCATGGGACCTGGTGGAGCTTTTTGCACAGCCTTGTGCTCGACACATGCAACGCAGCGTTTAACATACGCCGCAACGTCCGCACGCATTTTAGGCCAATAGTATTTTTGTCCTAACCGACGATACGTCTTAGCCACTCCTGGATGTCCGGATGTAGGAGCATTATGTGCCTCCGCAAGTATGTCGCGACGCTGTTCTTTCGGAACGACTACCTTCCAGCGTTCATCAGGTTCACCACAATCAGGTACAGCTACGTCAACAAACTTATATAATTTCCCATGCAATATACACCATGACTTGTATTTCCTAGGCTGTTTCTGCACTTTCTGCATCATCGCGACGTACCACTTATCTGCAACCGGCAGATTAATCGGCTCTATCGCAGCGGCACTAACTACTGGCACGGATCGCGACAAACAGTCAGGTACTAGATGGTCTTTTCCTTTGCGATGCACGAGCTCAAAATCAAATTGTTGCAGCCTAATTGCCCAACGACACAATTTCCCAGTAGCCTGATTAAAATTCATCAACCATTGCAGCGAGTGATGGTCTGTGATGACGGTGAATCTCACACCCTCCAAATATGGCCGTAATTTTTCCAATGCCCACAACACCGCAAGACACTCGCGCTCAGTCGTGTGGTAATTTTGCTCTGGTTTGGTGAGAGAACGACTTAAGTAGCAGATCACTTTTTCAGAACCGTCCAACGTCTGCGTCAACACGGCTCCCAACCCATAAGCGCTCGCGTCTGTCTGCACGACAAATGGTTTAGAGAAGTCGGGGCAAGTAAGGATGGGAGCAGAGACCAAACATTCTTTGAGGGTATTGAACGCACGTTGACATTCCTCTGACCACACAAATTTTCTACCCTTGCGCGTCAGCTGTGTCAATGGTACCACCATCTCCGAAAAGTTTGGCACAAAGCGGCGGTACCACGACGCCATCCCCAGAAAGCTCCTCACCTCGCGTGCTGATTTCGGAGTTGATATCTTTAAGATGGCCTCCACCTTCTCCGGATCAACCCTAAGCCCTAATTGATCCACAATATACCCCAGATATTTTATCTGCGGCCTACAAAATTGGCTTTTCTCCTGGTTCACCGTTAACCCGGCCTTTAGGAGTCGTGAAAAGATTTTATCTAAAATGTCGAGGTGGTGACTAAATGAATCTGACACAACAACCACGTCGTCCAAGTACACGAATACGTAGGGCTCTAGGTCACTTCCCAGCACGGTATCGATCAGACGCTGCCACGTCGCGGGGGCGTTGGTTAACCCGAACGGCATCCTCGTGAACTGGTATAACCCACGTCCAGGTATCGTGAACGCCGTTATCTCCCTACTCTCCGGTTTAACAGGAATCTGCCAATACGCGGATTTGATGTCGAGCGAGCTGATAAATTTCGCACCACGTAGTCTATCCAAAATTGCCGACACGTATGGGATAGGGTAAGCGTTCTTTTTTGTGACTTGATTCACCCGCCTAAAATCTACACAAAATCTGTAGGTTCCGTCCTTCTTGGGGACCATTAAAATAGGGGACGACCAAGGACTTGTAGACGGCTCCACTATCCCATCTCGCAACATGTCCTCTAACGCGCTATTTATGTGCTGCTGTACCACAGGCGACACAGGGTAGTACCTCTGCTTAATGGGGCTCGAACCCTCAATTATGATCTCGTGCTCGACTAGGTGAGTACACCCTAACGATGAACCCATAAGGTCCCATTTTTCCTTCAAAAATTTATTTAATTGCGCTTGTTCCGTATCGTGCAACGTAACAAGGGGGCGTGAACAAGAAATAATAGAAACTGGTTCATTCGATGAAAAATACCACTCGTTACGACGCAAATCCGGAACAATACCCATCGCGCGCCAAAAATCTAAACCTAGGATTAGCGTGTGACTCACAGATGGAACAACCAGAATATTTATTAAGCTAATTTTATCTAATAGCCGCACAGGCACACTCAACGAACCAATACTCGGACATACGTCTCCACTAGCTACAACACAATTTGGTGAATCGCTGGTTATTAATTGTAAATTTAATTTTTGGATTATATCCCATCCCTTTTTCCCAATAATTGACCGAGACGCTCCTGAATCCAACAATCCCATTAACTCCATTCCCAAAATAGATATCTTCAGGTACGGCCTCTCATCCCCACTTAAATGTGATACAATATAATCCAAAATTACTGCCGTTTGATCCAAATTTTCTCGCGAATCATTTATCGCTATGACCGAATTTACTGCAGGAGACCGAGAACGGTCACTTAACGTCTCCTTGTTCCGTTTCCCTGACACTGTTGACAGTTTCGCGAAGTTACACCCATTTCCCCACATTTATAACAATGTAACCGCGGTGGTTCCCTACATTCCCTAGCATTATGTCCAGATTTCCTGCAGTTCCAACATTGCCCAAGATGTCGTGCAGGAGGATGACTGACTTCATCAATATTTGCGGTCGTTGATGCCAGTTGTGGCTGAGCTACACTGATTTTTGCGTAATGAGATCGCGGCCTATGATATGCTAAATCCGGCTCCAATGCGTGACTAGCAGGTGGTGGTGGTTTGAGTCGTTGTGTGCGCAAGTTAATTGCCTCAAGATGACAACACATTTCATCGAGCTCATCTACTGAATCAAAATGATCCCTACCGAGCCTAAGCTGTAAATATGGATGTAAATTACAGGTGATCAACTCAATGCGTTCGCTCTCCGATGGTTTATGCGACATTCTGTTAAACAAGCCTTGCATGTTGGCTATGAATACTGTCACCCTTTCTTCTGGCCCTTGAACCCTGTTCCTAATTTCGTCTCTAAGACTGGAGTCATAGTTGTACGGCAAAAACGCTCTACGCAACGCACTAACTAATTCCTCCCAACAATGAAACGATTCTCTTTTTGACCGATACCAAGTCAAGGCTGGACCGGAAAAAAGTTCAACCGCTGAATTAAATAATTGCGCTTTGGTTACGCCGCGAGCTAATCTTAATTCTTCGACGCGTTCTAGAAAATTTGATACTCCTGCGTCTCCTTCATATTTCAGGTTCCATTTATAAAGAGCACAATACGGCGTGCGGGATGAAAAGTCTTCATGAGCATCTGGTATACCTAGCGCTGCTGAAAATCTATGCGGAGTCGAAGGTAAGTCACGTGACCTTATATTAAGTGTTGTGGGATTAATTATGTTATTCAGTGCAGCTGGCTTACGCGATTCTACTGGGCTAGACTGATGCACCACTTCCGCGTCATCGGATTCACTATCTGGTTCAATCAGTGACTGCTCATGCGCCGCGAATAAAATGGCTGATGCTTTCGATGAATATTTTAATTTTGACTCGAGTAAGTATTTTTCGCAACGTTCAATAAGTAAGTTTACGGTCGCTTTCTGATCTAGGTCTGCAGATTCAATACGCTTTAACCGTAAGAGCACATGTGTTAACCGAGTACCGATTTTGACATATTCACTCTGGTATTTGTCAATGTCAAAGTTCTGGAGTAGTTTCTCTAACTCATCTAATTTCTTAGTTGTAATTTTAATTTCGGATTCGGGGAGTACTAATAATTTCTCATGCTGTACAGGCTTATCGCTACTATATTCTCGGCTCAACGATTCGCGAAGCCGAACTCGCTTATCCGCAACTATACCGTCATAAGGAAGTCCACGAAGCATCAATTCGTAGGACAACTCGTCGCCTAACAAACGGTGAGCATCCATCCTAACTTCCATCTTAATAAACTACAATTTACTACTAACGGTGAGATGAAATGAAATGAAAATGAAAGAAAATCTAACCTAACTAACCTAACTTTTTAGCTAATCTACTACTGATAAGCTCAAAACAATGTAATAACCAAACTGATTAAATAAACTAATAAGACGTAAGAAGGAAATCAAAATACGATATTGAAAAGAAAAACACCTTTTCCTGGCCACTACAGTTGGGCGCCAATTACTTGCTACGTACCTGGTGGACGTTGTACCGCAAGTAGGGGGGGTACCACGGCTAAATGCTCAGCGAAGACGGCATGGGTCTTAAGGAGGTGCATTCACTAAATTTTAAGGGCGCCAGTTAGTCGCCATATAGTTCAACCCCCAAGGTTGACTAACAAACACTACGGGTACGAGGTAAACGTAAAATAAATTGCTAGCAGGTTAGGTTAACACAAAATCGTATATTGAGAATTTATTCAGAATAAATGTGAGTATAAATATCCTATAAGATAATGTGAAGTGAGTCGAGTTAAATTTGCTTGAATTAAAATAAGGTTTATTTGCATTGATTCGACAAATGATGAATATAGTAAAGAAAAACGATATTTAACTGAGCACACAAAATTACGTAACTAGATACGATCGGGGATCAGATCAAACGATGAAGTACTAAACAGAATTATCTAAATCGCGTAGCAGGTGCACAGGACAAGCTAACCAGGGCTTCGCCAAACAGTAAAATATGACAGGCGCACAACAAAGTCACGGGGGGATTCCGTTGGTCGACCAAGGGCGTTCCGATGACGTACAGCGCTAAACAAGTGACATACGAGGGCCCTAAAAGCTTAAACCGACGTACCACGAGCTACGGAAAGGTTGCGTCAACAACACGCATTAAAACTGTGAAAATCGATTGATCGGATTTCACACGTGATCGGCTACGTTAAAACGAATACTAAGTACTCTAAGGTAAGGCTTATATACATTAAACTGATGAAAAATATTTCCTTTCAAATAACATAAAAAAATAAATGAAACAGGTGGCTTATCTGTAGTCCTGAAGGCAGACAGTGGCGTGGGAGTGGCAAAATGGCGGCAGATCGAGTTTGGTCCTTGATGGTGGAAGGAAAATGGCGACACAATCTGAATGCTCGTTCGTACGCTTCTCCAGCCCTCTCCGAACCTCAAACTCTCGTACTACCCAGGAAGACGTCCACAAAAGCCTCAGATACCGTTAATGCACTGAGCAATAACGAAAACCAAACGGACAGCAAAAACGGAAAATCAAAACGGAAAATAAAAAGCCTGAAAGAATCATCGTTAGCAATCCACATGTCTACTATGAAACTACCGGCAATAATAATGCATTAATTAATTTCAGCCAACCATTAAGCAACCATTGGCGAGAATAAACGACTTAAATTTTACCTTAGATGTTGTGTGGCTTAAAGGTGACAAAGGAGCGACTGGTGTATAACGATCCGGGAAAATCCCGTGGAAATAAATTCCTAATAAAAATTGTAGCACAAATCCCCAAGTTTGGGTAGCTAAAGAGCTTCTTAAATCCAATAAATAAATAATTTCGAAAACCCAGAGCCAATAACTAACGGTTGCTAAATCAATTTTTTCACACCTCAACGGTCGCTAAAGAACTGACTTAAGTCGTTTAATCAAGCCAAGGTTGCTAATAATTAGCTTTCATTTTAATTAATATCCATTAATTGGGGTGTCTCGTAGACCAGGGTTGCTTACGAGTTCATCTAGTGGCCTACCGGAAAGGGGCATACCATGAAGAAATAAAAATAGACCAAAAACTACGTTCGTTGTACAGAAAAATAAACTATGAAGAGTATTTTAAAAAAATTAGCTAAATATAGAGTTTGTGACAATAATTGTGTAATAATTTTAAATGTAAATATTTTGAAATAAAATAATAAAACAATGAATAAACTACGTGAAGCTAAACGAACGTACTCAAGAATTTATTAATTAATGAAGAGCTGTCAACGCCGATAAACAACAACGGGAAAGTTGAAGTAAAAATACAGAAATAAATGAATAAGATGAGATGTATGACAATTAAATAACAACAATGAGACGAACTACGCCACTTAAGGTAAGGTTTTAACTAAAGCATGACTCAGACTAATAATGTTGAAGTTTTAGGTGACAACATGACTAAAACGGTGCATATGAAAATGACAAAATGAAATTAACATGAAACATGAATGCAAAAGGAAACTAAACCTAAAATTGAGCGTAACATGATTTCACTATGCAAAAGTCAACACTTGCTTCAGCATTAGAAAGTTTGCCAAATTTTAAAATCTGTATACAATGGGGTAGTTGCGAGAAAAAAAATCTGACGTGGACACCACATGACTTCCTTGTACGCCTTGTTTGTTCATACTTTTCTTAATAACTAAAATGTAGAATAATATAAAAAATTCTTTTAACTTATTAAACTAGTATACTCACAAATATATTTTAGTCATTTTATTTAAACTGCAGAAGAAGATATAAACGATATTTTACTATTGTCACTGCTACTGTCACTGTCATGTCATAATCATTTAAATTTTACGTAGTAACAAATGTTAATCGATCATGGACTACAAGATACAGAAATACTAAATTATAAGTATATACTTTAATTATTCTTAAATGATAGAAGAAACAGAAAAATTTATAAAATACCGATTGTAGATAATAATCACATAATCTTTCATTTAAAATAAAAAAAATTGTCTAAAATTAATTATTTATCAAAATATTTTTAAAAAGTACTACTTCCGGTTTATAGATTGAAACCAAAAATAGGAGGTGCACAACTAGATGCTATAACAGTCCTAAATACAAAATTTCAACTTTCTACGTCTAACCGTATTTGAGTTATGCGACACACATACGTCCGTACGTACGTACGTACAGACGTCACGACGAAACTAGTCATAATGGATTCAGAAAAGGTCAAAACGGATATTTCCATCAAAATCTGAAAACCTAAATTTTTACTTCCTTATTACTCCGTACAAGGAAGTAAAAAGTTGTCGATTTTTACTTCCTTGTACGAAGTAAGGAAGTATTGTAATCGCGAAAAATTTCGGTTCTCAGATTTTGACGGAAATATCCGTTTTGACCTTTTCTGAATCCATTATGACTAGTTTCGACGTGACGTCTGTACGTACGTACGTACATACGTACGGACGGACGTATGTGTGTCGCATAACTCAAATACGGTTAGACGTAGAAAGTTGAAATTTTGTATTTAGGACTGTTATAGCATCTAGTTGTGCACCTCCTATTTTTGGTTTCAGTCTACAAACCGGAAGTAGTACTTTTTAAAAATATTTCGGTAAATATTTAATTTTAGACAATTTTTTTTATTTTAAATGAAAGATTATGTGATTATTACCTACAATCGGTATTTTATAAATATTTTTGTATCTGCTATCATTTAAAAATAATTAAAGTATATATTTATAATTTATAGTATTTCGGTATCTTGTAGTCCATGATCGATTAACATTTGTTACTACGTAAAATTTAAATGATTATGACATGACAGTGACAATAGTAAAATATGCTTTATATCTTCTTCTGCAGTTTAAATAAAATGACTAAAATATATTTGTGAGTATACTAGTATAATAAGTTAAAAGAATTTTTAATATTATTTTACATTTTAGTTATTAAGAAAAGTATGAACACACAAGGCGTACAAGGAAGTCATGTGGTGTCCACGTCAGATTTTTTGATAAATTATGAAACTTTGGCCAATTCTAAACATGTTTACGTAAAAATCATTTCTAAATTTACAACTTTTCATTCATAATTTCCATAAATTTCGCGGTTCAAACATTGTGACGTATATTGTGCAAAGTGAAACAGTTCGTCCAAGTCTTGGCGACTCCGACTGACTCGTTGTAATATCTCAACAAAGCGAAGTAGTCTACATACCTTAAAACATAATTTTAAACTTATCCCATACAACACAAATACGTCGTTAAGACGTCTTTATAATGTTCATGTCTCTAAAACGTCTGATCCAAATGTAGTCACAAAGACGTCACATACGTGTCTTATGTCCTCCATTCTGGATGTTTAAAAGATGTTATTACCTCTCGCCTCATATTCTATAAGAGAGGTATTGTAATGGGTCAAAATTTTCGAGTAGGAGTTTTTGGTGGATAAGCACGATTCAGGGTCTCTAGAATACAAATTTAATATTTTCCCGATGATGTCTGTGTGTGTGTGTATGTGTGTGCGTGTGTGTGTTTGTATGAATGTATGGACTGACGATTTTTCGTCCACGATAACTGAAAAAGTATCAAACCTTTAATAACCAAATTTCATATGTAAGGTTTTAATAGGGATCTTAACACCGGATAAGATTTTGGTAGAAATCCGTAAACCGGAAGTAGTACTTTTTGGAACTTGATATAGTTTTTCTTAAATAAATTGGTACATTATTTATGTATGACAATTTTTGCAAATAAAAATAAAAGATAATATAATTATCTATGGGTACAGTTAATTTTAAATACAATTTGCTGAATCTGGTAGTATTTAGCAATGAAATAAAGTGCAACTAAGTACCAGTATCTTGTTGTTCATGATATGAAATTTGTTTTTACTCAAAATTTGAATTATAATGACAGTGACAGTACAGTTGACATCTTTTGCTTGCATCTTGGTTTACATTATCGTTTACATATTACATGAACATGAAACTATTAAAATGTAAGTAAAACTATTTATTAGATTAGTAGAATAAGCAGAATTAGGCGAGAGGTCGTGTACTGGCCACAGCAGATTTGTTTTCCATGCAAATGACGTCTATTTAATTTAATATTTTTTCGACAGTCAAATTATGACCAATATACGACTTAATTTTGATTAATATACGAGTAGGTTTCTTGTATGTCTTAACCAAGATGAATTTTGAGACAAATATAGGACTCCTATAATTATATTGTAAGCGGGAGATTTAAAACTGGACAACATAATGACAACTTAAAGACTGCCGCATAAGACGTCTAAAATTCGACCAATACTAGTCTCCTTATGACGTCCAGACGACAGTTGCAAGATGTACGTCTTACAGACGTTAAGGTGGTTGCAGCGATACTTTTAAATCAATTGACAGTCTTCATGAAAAATTGAAAAATGAACTTAAATACATATAATACTGCCGTAGAAAAATATTTCAATGGTTGGAAGAAAACCGTAATAGATTTTTTCCATTTAAAAGAAATATATGTTAATTAATAAAACCTAAAACATTAAATTAAAGTGGAATAAAGTCATTCATTTGACTCCAATACCAACTTTCCGCATAAAAAATTTTATTTAGAAAATTCATTATATATTATATAAGTAGACACAGAACTGTGTTCATATAGGTTATTTATTATAATTTTATATTTTAGAATATGAATTTTTTTTTTATGAACGGTTTCTATCATGCGTAGTTAGATGATAATCGTGGCAACGCAGCACTGTGTTTTTCAACGTGGTACTACTGTACTACGTCAGATTTGACATTTGACGATTAGGTTAAGTTATTTTTTTTGTAACATGTCGAATATGAATGAGCGTTATTTGTACTATTTGATTATTTATCATTATTAATTAAGATTAAGTATTAAATTTAATAGTATCTACAAAATAGCAGTTTGTTTAGATTATTTTGCTTCAAGTTCAAAGTATCTAAGTTAGTACATAGGGAGATTTTTGCAAGTGTAACGTTGCCAAGTTTTTCGGGAAATATACAAGAACTCAAGTTTGTCGTATGTTCAATATTTTTTACGCAATAACCATGTGGTGAAAAATTGCAATTTTTTTTATTTGATTTTTGAATCGTTTAATCTACCTTAGAAAATGTTTTTCATACAACCTACATGGAGGGAACAATATGTATTTTCAGAAATTACGATGTTTTTGCTGGGTCAACATATCCTAGCAGTGTAAAAGTCAATAACTTTGATATCAATTATCTCGGAATCTACATGGTCAATCTGCTTGAAATTTTTAAGATAAATATATTAGTACTTTGGTTACATATTCTGAAAATTTAGTTAATTTAGCATGGACACGGAGACACGCTGAAACCACCTTAATACGATCAATGTGTTGTATGGGATGTCAAATATGAAATTAACAAATTTGAAATTAGATATCTTAAAAATAAAACACTTTTCACTCGTGAAACATTTATTAAAATTAGTTACCTACTTAATGCATTATTTCAGAAAAAAAATTAATTGGAAAATGCGCAACTACTCCATCCTTTGTCTATAATAAGCAACTCACCTCCAGTAGTATTGTGCTTGGCCGAATGCTGATTAGTGACGTGATGTTGCTGCACTCTACCGCCCCCCGCCCCTCCGGTAGTGTTATGTCTGCCCGGTGTAGCATGCGTGTTAGTCACATGGGATTGCTGTACTTTGTTCTCAGTTGGCTTGGGCTGCACTATTGGTCTCGGGGTGTTGCGGTTATAAACCTGCGAGAAAACGTTTTGTTATTTGTATTTCTTAGAGTAGAGTAAAGCTACGTTTCCACCTCTTAACATAGTCACTGTTTTAGTCTTTGTTTTTGGTTTTTTGTCTTAGTTTTACTCAAACCATTTCCAGTTTTAAACATAAGCATAGTTTTAGTTTTTGTAAATAAAATGTTTGTTCACTTTGATAATACAATTTTATAAAAAAGATTAGAGGTGTTTTTAATAATTTTATAATAATGAATACAATTAATAATTACTACTATATTTATAATAGGTGACATCCTTAAAATGCGTTTCTTTAGAAGATAGTTTTTTATTCTAAAATATGACCTAAAACAGCAAAATAAGAGTGCGGAAAAGTGTTTTTAACAAGATTTTTTGAATAAAATGAAGTTTTTGTATGCTAACCTCAACGTGTCAAGATTGCTAAAAATTGAGTAAAAAACAATAAAACTAGTGCATATTCTTGCCTAACATTTATCTGAACATAACTCCATCATATTCGATTTTACAAACATCGTGAACTAGTACTGAACAATGCAAATTTTGCAGTGTTTAGTTGTTTCCATTGTAAAATGAAAATATTTTGGCAGCACTGGTTTAAAATTCTAAATTCAGCGCATGAGTACAACGTAGCTTGCGCTTGCGTTGGCTGTCAAATAATTTCAAAAACTATTAAAATTAGGTAATAAGTCTAAAGCTTGAATTACATTATACTTTTTTCGGCTAGAAAAACGAACTTTTTTTAGATACTTAATTCGGCTAGAATCTAGTTTTAAAATTTGTTCTTGCTGCCAACTGAAATTTAAAAAAAATGTAATTGTCATTGTCAGTTGTTGAGTTTTTAATACCCTGGTAAGGTACTGGTTGCATTTCATACAATTGTACAAGAATTTTTGTTATTTCAGGAGTTCATTTATACCTCATTACGGTTCAAGACTTTACTTTTACTTTTGATTCTGCTGTCACTCAACTTTATTATTTTTGAGGTTATATACAGAAGGTTGGTAATATGAAAATTGGACAGTTCTAGTATGAAACTTTGATCGAAATTTTCTTGATTTACATTATCCAAGTGAGCATTCTAGAATTAAGTATGAAAATTGTCAAAGTTTCTAGCCGAAAAAAGTATAATGTAATTCAGGCCTTATAGCTGCGAGAAATGTATTTGTTTATTGATATCTTCGTTACATAAATGTATAAAAACGTTAAATCAAATATTTAATCTGTTAATCTTTAAAATAACCAGCGTTGAAACTAACCACACATTTTCCCCTAAAAACTGATAAAATCGTAATAAATTCTTGTTTCCGCGGCCTAATTTTGTTTTATTTTAGGTCAGAGAATGTTACTGAACCGATAAATACCAAGAAAACTGATAAAGGATGTAACCTATTCGACACTTTAGCTCCAATGGACGTTGATCCACGGTCAAAGACGATTAGGTTTATCAACTAATAAGATTTTGCCGGTCACCGCCATACCCTCCGTTGAGCAGCGCTGGTGTATCACTGGAGGTAGCTCTATACAGAGCGGACTGGCCATATAAGCGTCCGGTGCAATCACCAGGTCGGTTTGATAGTCCCAATCCGCTCCTGGTCTATATAGAGTTTAAATGAACAACATAAAGGTAAAACAAGATCATTACTAAACGTCAGAATTGACACATCAACAAATTATTTACACGCGCTCTATGGAAACCTACCTCCAATGATACAGCAGAGACATCTATCTAAGGGTACTCATCCTGACCGCATAGAAACAGTGTAAACGGATAGGGAGTCATACAACCTAATCTTCTTAGCAGCCGGCGGAATCTCAGGTAGCCTTTGCTGAAACACAGTTTGTAGTTCCCCTCGGCAAATATAGATGGCATTCTTTCATAAATTATCATATATAATACCACTAGTGTTCCAAGTTATGTCGACAATTTTTGTTGCTGTATCACGAATGGTTATTACGCTTTATTTTCTCAAGCGTAATAATCATGAGTGATGCAGCCACAAAAATTGTCTACATAACTTGGAACACGAATGGTATTCGGAGGACAATTCACCGAATAAAAATGTATTCTTTCTTTATGAAAATGATTTATAAATAGCTTCACTTCCATTACAACAGTTATAACAATAAGATTTTGATTAATAAAGATATATTCAATTGTTTAAAATTGTCGATTGGATCACTAGTGAAAATTGTCGAAAAATTATGTCGCTGCGAGCACTAGTGATAAATTGTCGAAAAAATTCGTTTCAATTGGTGGAAAATTTATAAATCCTCAAAATTGATTGGTCCATTTTTGACAGATGACACATGATTTGAATTGTCAGTAAAAAAGAGAATAATTTTATCAAACGTGCGAAATAATTGTAAAGTAGGCGTTATAAATTTTGATGAAAAGATGAATATTCGACTGGAGAAGTGATGTGGATAAGAAATATTCGGGGATACAGTCAACAAATCTTTATTTCCTACAACGCCGACGTTTCGACACCACTTGTGTCTTCTTCAAGGCTCTACACACATTAAAAACTGTTGTTATACAGTCAAATAATAATAATGAAGCAGTACTTACAGTAGAAAGGTTTAGATATTATTATAACATGTGCATATAATTGATGCACCTAAATATAGTTTAAATTCTGTAGATACAGAATAGTCGTCACAAATATAATAAATAAAACACGTCAGCAAAAAGTGGTACAGGAAACCAACTTCATCTACTAGGTACATCAGCTACCAATCAAGACATCCTAAAAACCAACTTATTAATACAGCCAAAAATCTCAAGCACCGGGCTCTATCCTTAACATCACCTGAGCACCAAAATGAAACGTTGAACACGGTAAAGGAATTATTAAAAACAAATGACTATCCTAAAAGAACTATAAACAAAATTATAAACTTTAACCAAACAATCGCACATGATAATGACAGTAACAACCTTGACAATGCGCCGGTACAAAACAAACTGTATGTGTCCATTCCGTTCATAGAGGGAGTTAGTTACAATATAAAGCGGGTATTGGAACAAAATTTAAATATAAAAGTAGCTATGAAACCAATTAAAACTGTGAACAAATTGTACAGTAAATTAAAAGATTCGATAGACACCTCGTTGCAATCAGGAGTAGTATACAGAATACCTTGTAAAGACTGCGAAAAATGCTATATTGGACAGACAAAGCGTTATGTAAAAACGAGATTAAAGGAACACCAGAGAAGCGCAACTAAATCCTCGTCAAACACCACCAACACCTGTGCTCTAACACAACATTGCAAAGAGCACAAGCACATGTTCGACTTTGAAAATGTCAGCATAATAGACAAAGAAAATAATCTACGTAAGCGTCTTATTTTAGAAATGCTTCACATTCATAAGGAAGAAAACAGTGTTAACTCTCGTAACGACATACAGGATCTTAGCAACATTTATTATAATCTACTTCAATTATTCACGACATAGCTCTAGTTTATTGTTAGTTTAGTTCTCTTTTACAACCATAAATATTTTCAATGTATTTAGTTACTTATATCGGTACTTTGTCACCAAGGATAACATGTATATACATGCTTTCCCTTAAGTTATAGGTTTTAACGGTTATTCTGTGATTTTGGCTTGCACAAGTAACATGCGATTTTTGCTGACGTGTTTTATTTATTATATTTGTGACGACTATTCTGTATCTACAGAATTTAAACTATATTTAGGTGCATCAATTATATGCACATGTTATAATAATATCTAAACCTTTCTACTGTAAGTACTGCTTCATTATTATTATTTGACTGTATAACAACTGTTTTTAATGTGTGTAGAGCCTTGAAGAAGACACAAGTGGTGTCGAAACGTCGGCGTTGTAGGAAATAAAGATTTGTTGACTGTATCCCCGAATATTTCTTATCCACGTTATAAATTTTGTTCACGTTACATTTTTAATTTTGACATTTTCTTAGTGCAAGTATTTCCTTCACTTGATAACACATTTTGACTACAAATGATACTGTAAGTAATTATTTATTATAAATAACAAAACTGCACATTAACATTTCGTTATTAAATTATAGAATTATTCATATGGATACGATTTACGAAAATATATGAATAAAATAAGAATACGAGATTGAGAAACTTACAACTCGGAAGAAAATTCATAATATATCAGCCTTCGCTACGAGTGTGTAAATATCTTAAAATTTTATGTTATTAATTAAAAAATTATCCCGAACGACATTTGGTAAATATACTTTTTTATTATATTTACTTACTTTACATTTGTGTGTGTTATATTTCGAAAGTGCCATGTAGATTATGATTATTTGTTTACTAATAAAACGTTTTTTAAGGTATTATGTGTGTTACTTATTTTTTGAGAACTGCAATAATTTTACAAGTAAAAAATATGAATAACAAATCCAAGCCAGCTATGCCCACGTCAAATTTAGTTCTCCTCGGCAAATACAGGGGCGCTACGAACTGTGTTTCAAGTAAAAGCATCTAGATTCCTATCTTTAGCTTGTTTATCGATGCTTCTTAGACCGTGCGTTGATCTGTTGATATTTTCTATTCTGGAACTCACCTGAGGCCTCGATGTTGGTTTGGGATTCCTAGCCCCCGTGGACAATGGCACAAGGTGGCTGCTTGGGTGGTGCGTGTTGGTGCCTGGTTTTGGTTTAGTGTTGGTAACACTGGACTGCCAGCCGATGTTAGAAGAACCTGGGAATGGTATTCAAGTTGGATTTATAACACGCACAGCGCATAGAAAATAATTTAGCACAACATAGCATATGAATTGGCAATATGGAAATTAGTATATCCATTTACAAGTCGCACAGCGCATAGAATAGTATATTAAAACATAAGTTAGGGAAGGCGACTTTTTCTAGCAAGAGTTCGAAATTCGCACACGAGCGCGTAGGCGCGAGTGACCGAACGAACGAGTGCTAGAGAAGCCTGCCGTAACGAATGTTTATACTATTTTCTCTGTTGAGGCAGTTTTTGATTCAATTAAAATTATTTATTTATTTGACAGTTTGCATTAGGGAAATTTTTTGGTAGAATAATTATGTTGGTGACAGTAATTTGTGCTCGACAATTGATGAGTTTTGTTTGTTGCCTAGGTGCTTTGTATATTATTTAAATTTGTTTTATATTAATCAAATAAATTAAAATTTCAGATAGAAAAATTTATGAATGAAGCATCCGACAGAGACTATTTTTCAATAAAAGTAAGCTAAGTATATTAGTAATTATATTTAAATTATAATTTTAGAACAATATTTTTAGGTTCTGCCATTAACGGGTTATTCCGGCGTGTGCAGAAGGGATGAATTCACTAATATAATGTTAATAGATGAAATTGAGTACAAAATTAATTCAATTTTTGTAACAATATCAAAAACTCAAACGAATGGTCTAAGATAATTTGCAAACGAATGAAGTATAGATTAATTTGATCAAAAGTTATATAAATTTTAAGACCGGCTGTTGTAAAAACAAGATTAATATTATATTTATATTATTTAGTTTATCTTTGTATGAAATATAAATATTAATTCAGTTTGTATGTTTCATTTGATTCAAATTAATAAAATTAACGTCAAAAGTGAATCCCGTTTTGTCAAAATTGTTCGTTGCCCGTTGCCTAGATATTTTGTTTATTTAATGCAGTGCTACCAGGCGCTGATAACAAAATTTCACCAAAAATCGTAGGCAATGAAGCTCATACCAGCATCAAAATTAGAACTGGTATGAACTCATTCTAGTTCCGAAACAGAGAAAATAATTTTTTCTATTTGGCGTTCACAAAGTTAACTTTGTGAAACGCAACTGAATGTCACTATAGAGCTCACTTTGTGACACGCAACATATTTTTATAGAAGGTTGGTATTGCTAGTATCATATGACATTTATTTCAATTGTTAAACGTCAAACTTCAGAATTGACAAATTTCAGTATAACCTCTAAATATGTTTTGCTTAATTAATTACTTTTTATTCAATAAAATTAATGAATCTAGAAATTAAAAACATATAAGTTCAATATTTTCTATAATATCTGTACTTATCACCTAGAATAGTTCAGTAATATATACTTTTGCAGTGACAGTGACAGTTAAATAAATGGCAATATTAATATCCCCAACCAAAATGTTACACACCAAATAGAAAAAATAGTATAAAAAACTCATTTTATAACACTTTTTTCGCACTTGTTCTTTAGTAAACTCGCCCGAGGGCTCGTTTCACTAAATTTGAACACGTGCGAAAAAATTATATAATTATAAAACTTGTTCTTTAATATACTATTTTGTACTAATCACCTAGGAAATGACATATTAAACACGCAATTGACAATCGAAAATGTCAATTTCCCAGGAAAAATGCAAAGTACACTGGTATTTCTAGACATTTCAGAGTAAAATCATCTTAAAAATAATAAAATTTAGTTTATAAAGTGTTACTTCCCGGAATTATAATTAGTGCAGACCACCGAAAACCGCCAATATTTAAAAATAAAACTTGTGCGCAGCGCACCATCTGTCGGTAGTAGTGAGCAGTCGTGAATGGAAAAAACATTGTAACCTCAAATTTAATGAAAGAACACTGGCTTTTTTAGACATTTCAGAGTAAAATCATCTTAAAAATAATAAAATTTAGTTTATAAAATGTTACTTCCCGGTATTATAATTAATGAAAATTATCAAGACTACCTGAAAACCGCCAATATTTAACAATAAAACTTGTGTGCAGCGCGCCATCTGTCGGTAGTAGTGAGTACAAAAAGCATCGTAACCTCAAATTTAATGACAGGACTACAACTACAACTTGAATGTATTTGATTATAGTTTTATTCGTTACAAAAAACATTGTACAAAACCTCTTACGGAAAGACACAATGCCATCATTCGCGTAAATGAAACCCTCGCTCCGCTCGTGTTTCAAAAAAACCGCTCATGTGGGATGAAAATCTTCCCGCATTTGGTTCGTAAATAACTATTGCAGGCCTGAGAGACGTGGCTCTACAAAGAAGGAGCTTGTATATGTATATACTCAGATACAAAAATCGTTGAAAAAACTCCTGTAAAAAAATATCAATAAATAAATTTTCTATTATGTACCTACATAGGGGTAATAATTAAAATTTTAAATAAAAAAATTAAATATAGGTCTAAAATATTCAAAATTAAACATAAAAAGGCGACATTTCATAAAATAGTCCAAATAGGCAAAATACAATAAAGGTGGATTTATAACACGCACAGCGCATAGAAAATAATTTAGCACAGCATAGCATACGAATTGGTCATATGGAAATTAGTGCATCCATTTATAAGACGCACAGCGCATAGAAAATAATTTATCACAGCACACGAATTATTTATTTACCATTTATTCATTTATTATTTATGTCAAAGTCTCCTGTCAAGGTTATTTTTTGTCAAACACGGTTTTATATTATTTTGTTGTCCATTATTTTAAAGAAATATTTGTAAAACACAATAAAAATACACAAAGCCTCCAAATTAAATGTCAAAACAGCTGTGATAACCCGTCAATAAATCTGTGTTTCTGTGTGATTTATAAAACCCCCGTGAAGAAAATGCTGTGCGCTGTGCTGTGTTGTGCTAAATTATGTTCTGTGCGCTGTGCGCAGTTATAAATCCACCTTAAGATCTATAAGTATGAACTAAAATTTCTTAATTCAAATTTTGCTGCAAGTTTTTTCTAAATGCCTGCATTAATAAAGAATAGGCATTTGCCTAAAATCCGGGCTCTACTTATTACCTATACAAATATATTAATATATAAGTACTACACTACTTACTACTACTACTAGGTACTACCACGGTACAAAAAGAGTAGGTAGGGACACGAGCCGCTCTCACAGTGCCACTTAAGTGTTCCAATATGGCCGCCGGGAATGTCTGTAGTGAAGTTAGATGTGAATTGTGACGTGTTGTGACATTTTGTGTTTGACAAGTAAATTGTAACGTAAAAATATGGGAAGATACAGAAGATGTTTTGTACCGGGTTGTAAAAGTGGGTACGACACCTGTAAGGACAAAATAAGTTTATTTAAAGCTCCCAATGAGGCAAGTGAGAGAGAAAAATGGGGAAATATAATTAAAAGAACGGATAAATTATTAACTGCAAATGATGTTCTCTGTGAGAAGCATTTTAGTCCTTCTGATGTAATTAAACACATCGAAGTAAATAATGTTAGTAACAAGAGTAAATAAATACTATATTAAAATAAAGTAATTAATAAATCTATCACGCCTTTCACCCAACTTGGATTTGGCGGCCCACAGATCACTGTGCGTCATCGAAATAAATATTTCTGCCGTGTGTGCGATTATCGGATTAACACCCGTCAACTCACAGATTCATGGCATGAGAGTAAGATTTTAGTTCATAACTTCATCAGATTTACACCTAGTACTGGTGCATATATTAGAATAAATCAACAGTAAAATATAATTATTTGAATTATGTTTAAGTATTATAGCAATACAATATCAGTAGTAGGTTCCATGTAGGTACACAAAAATGGTAAATGTACATTATTTGAAATGTATAACGGGTTTATGCATGTTTGATGTCATAATGTATTTCATACTATACCTAGTAAACATTATAATAATGTATGTATACTTATAATATTGTAAATAAAAAGAATACCTATAGTGAAGATATGAGCATTTGGAACAAGTACAACAATGAAATGCACGTACAATTTGTAGTTTGAACCAGTTTAAAATGACATATTTTTTATGTCAACATAGTAATGACAGATCTGTCAGACATTCTTGATGAGAGCCATCTATGAGAATTTTACTGAAGTACGGCACTTTAGTGGAACTCGGACAACAATGGTATGCAATGCATACGTCGTGTCCCTACCTACTCTTTTTGTACCGTGATCGTGTCAGACGGGCTTTAGGTCATAAAAAGATTGTCTTTATATGGTAGCAATAAAGAACTGTAGTAAAATTTAAAAAATCAATTTATCAAATAAAACGTTGATATCTTGTAATCCATGATCGGTTTATTTTTGTTTCTGCGTAAAAAATATTGACAGGTAATACGGGTCATTAACAGGCTATCGACACGGCAATAGGGCGGCATTTATCAAGTGATTTTACTGCCATCTATACGCGGCACCTGGAACTATAAGCATTCCCGTGATTTTACATGCGCACGCGCAACCAGATACCTATTGTTATTGTTAATTTAAAATGTCACTATTTCGACTTCAATTGTTGAGTGCTGCATGAAAATTTTTGCAATAAGCATATTAATTGAGATGGTAAGTAATAATGATAATTGTATAATATCAAAGAATATGAATTTTAATATACTATTTTTAGTAGTTAGTATTGTTGTTTTGCTTCTGCGAAAATGTGAATTCATTCCAAAAAATCTGATGTGGCCAGCACACGACCTCTCGCCTTAACACTGTAATTTATGTGAATTTGATTTTAGTTAGGCTTTCTTATTATAATTTAGCAATAAATTTACAAACTTTTTGAAAATAATTTTATAGTTCTTAGTTCTTTAATTATCTCTTTATAGATAAAAATTTAACTTTATTATTACCTTATTACATTATGTTTAGTTGTGAATAATATTTACATTTCTTTTAAAATGGTGCCACAAACATTTCAGAAATTGTGTATACGTCTGTTCATCTGTCACATTCAACATATTCATTTTTGTTTTTAATTTTTTTCCTACATTATGATTTACAAATCGTGGTAGGTAAAATTACAAATTTTTGAAAATTAATTTTCCTTTATTGGTAAGAGATATAGAAACGATATTAAATAAATATTGTAAAAGATAATTTGTTCTTTCAAATGTTGAATGACAAATTGTAACTATCGCAGTATTTCCTATATTTTTTGCAAAAAATGTTAAAATTCTTCAAGAAAATACCATTTCCGGTTGACAGATTTTTACCAAAATCTTATCAGCTCTTCATTAACATATATAAATGTATATTGCAAAATATTAGAATTTTATGTTCAGTTGAATTTGAGATAATGAATCAGAACGAAAGACTATAGTAGGCGCACATACACACACACACACACACACACACACACACACACACACACACACACACACACACACACTCACACACACACACACACACACACACACACACACACACACACACACACACACACACAGACATCATCGTGAAAATAGTCAAAATAACGTCCGTATAGTTAGCACCCCCACTTCAGAAAAATAAAAAAATAAAAATGCCATAATTTTGTGCTAATTATGTGCTAATTTTGTACTAACATTAAAAATTTTGTGCTAAATCCGAAACCGCGAAAACGGACGTCACTCTATTGGAGGTGCTAACTATACGTATAGTTGGCACCGCCCTACACTTATTTATCACAAAATGAAAAAATTGTTAGCCTATAATTATGTGCTAATTATGTGCTAATTTTGTACTACCATAAAAAAATTTGTGCTAAATCCGAAACTGCTAAAACGGTAGTCGCTCCAATGGAGGTGCTAACTATACGTATAGTTGGCACCGTCCTACACCAAATCCTATTAATTTATTCTATGAATTATAATGAGAATTTTTAAATTAGTTATAGTTATCAATATTATCGAAATAAAATAAAAATACAGAAAATTAGTCAAATACCACAGTCTGTCACAGTGTTCGTGTTACAAAGTTTCGTATGTATATGTCTATATGAAGTCACCACTATAGCGCTGCGATCTTAATCTTTTTATGTAAACTGCAGAAGAAGATATTAACGATTGTCACTGTCACTGTTTGACACTCTAAATGTCTAAATTATAAACAATAATTTAATTCCTAAATAGTACCATACACAGAAAAATTTACAAATAACTGGGTTCCTAAGATTTGTATTATAACATAACGTTAAATATAAAAATTTGGTAGTTAAATGTTTGTAACTTTTTGAGTTATAGAGCCCGAAAAAATATGTCACATACGACCTAACGCACATACACACAGACACATAAATACTCGAAAATACTTTATTCGTATTCTATGGATCCTAAAACGTGCTTATCCACTAAAAACTCACACTCGACCCGTCACAATACCTCCCCTTATAGAATATAAGGCGGGAGGTTAAAATTTATTCTGCCAAGTTACAATATAAACTAGGGCATGACATATTTCTTAGTACTAAAATGTTCATAATTACTCAGAAAAACACTTTTGTATTATAAGAAAAAAAATCTGACGTGGCCATCACACAACCTTCCGCCATATCTACACTTTAAACAGAAATGTATACGTACAATCCGTTGCCCATTTAAAATATAGGTACAAATAAAAATCTAAAATATTCAAACACAGAAATTAGTAGGTATCACTTGAATCAAAAGATTCATTCACACGAAAACTCTTCTGTGTTGAAGCCATCCTCCGTTCAATTACTACATTTAATATCTGACTTATGACTTATATGGCGCTAGTATGTCAACTTGTCACCCGTCTCACCTGTCAATATTTTTTACGCAGAAACAAAAATCAACCGAACATGGATTACAAGATTTCAACGTTTTATTTGATAAATTTATTTTTTTAATTTTACTGCAGTTCTTTAATGCTACCAGATAAAGACAATTTTTTTATAACGTGAGTTGCAAATAACTTTGCTTCTTATCCTTATTGCAAATAAATACTATATTTATCCAAATTTATATAAATTTTTGACAATTATCTTTTTCAATCTTCAAAAAATATCACTTCCGGGTAAGATATTTGTACCAAAATCTAATAAGCTCTTCCTATTCGTATACAATTGTAAAATACCAAATATCAAAATTTTTGGGTAATTCGTATTTGAGTTATACGACATCCGGCATCGGCCCGGACCACACACATACACACACACACACACACACGCACACACATACACACATACATACAGACATCATCGAGAAACTATCAAAAATGAGTTGTAAGGACCCTAATTCGTGCTCATCCACTTAAAACTCACTACCCGATTTTTTGCATGATTCCAATACCTTCCTTTACAGGTAAGCGGAAGGTAAAAAGTGGTTTTATTTAAACTAACTTTTCTTTTATTATTAATTTGCGACTTGATCTTATATTCATGCCCTAATATAAATTAAATTAAATTTTTGACAAAAAAATATTACATTATTTGGTAAAGCCGTTTTATAGAACACTGCTGTTAAAATTGTTTATTTTTGGAGATATCTTCAATATATTCATTCGTACGCAACCTTAATACCTACTTTAATCAAAAACCTGTAATTACTTCAGATTCATTTAAATAAACATTTAAAATAAATGTTACTACGTAAACATATTTTATAGAAAGTCAACTAGTTTGCATAAAATTTTGTTAATAATAGTGACCAAATTCAGATTGTTATGTACATTAGTCGATAGTCCGTCTTACAGTGTTATGTTTGTCGGGAGAAGGTGCCACGCTCGCCGGCATCAGCTTCATACCGAGCCTGCACTTACTCGTGTACATTTTAATTGCTTATAAAAAGATCTTAAATTTGTTTATAGGTCATAAATGACAACGATTGTGACTCTGTCTGAACACTATAAAAAATTTAATATCAGGACCTATACATACTTCAATTATTTTTAAAAGGTGGATAAAGAAGGCTTTTAAACGTATCTGAAATAATCCTCAAATCATAATAATACATAATAAGTTTCCGAACTGTACCAATGTGCCTGTCTCTCATGATGTAGTGTATAATTTTGGTAATTGTAATCGACTTACCTACCCTTTTATTGAAGAAAATCTTCAGAAAACTTTGTCTCTTATAAAATCCAAAGCAGAAGATGCAAAATACAATGATTAGTGGAGCATGTACCTATGTGCTCAAAATAAAACACAGAAATGATTTGGAGTGACTTAAATCTTCGGAATATTTGAGGAGAGCGCTAGTCAAAAGAATTAGTCACTGTTCTTAAATTACTTAAATTCCCAGATTTTGTATTCTTTTGGAAGAGCAGGTACAATAACTTCAAGGTAAGTAGGTAATAGGAACAGTGTATTAAAATTATCGTTGAAAGTAAGATTAACATAACGGACTGTACACACACTGTACAAACAATATAACTTAAATAAATTTCAAATTCATTCATTTTTACTGCTGTTAAGTTTTTGTAACTATTTTCTTGCCAAAGTTATAGAAAAAACCGCAAATACTGTATATTTTGTATTATATGTAACCCAAACCAAAACATAAGCCGTTAATATAATAATTTGCAAAAAAGTATTCCTGGGTTCAAGTTCTTTTCAAAAGTAAAAACAAGTGTCCACAATTACAAAATAATAATAAAAAATCTGATGTGGCCAGTACAAGACCTCTCACCAGAACTCTATTCTTTTTACTTTTACAAATATATTAATATTATAGGTAGGTAATACTACAACTCACAAATATGTTGTAGTCATTTTATTTAAACTGCAGAAGAAGATATAAACGATATTTTATTATTGTAACTGTCATGTCATAATCATTCAAATTTTACGTAGTAACAAAAAATATTAAACGATCATGGACTACAACATACCGAAATACTAAATTATAAGTATATACATTAAAAAATAAGTACCTACTAGATACATAAAAATCTATAAAATAGTAATTGTAGATAATAATCACATAATCTTTCATTTAAAATAAAAAAAATTATATTTAATTAATTATCTATCGAAATATTTAAAAAAAGTATTACTTCCGGTTTACTGATTGAAACTAAAATTATATTGGGTTATTAAGATCCGTATTAAAACCTAAATATAAAATTTTCAATTTTAATGTTTGATATTATTTGAGTTATCGTTCCCGAAAAAATTGTAACACACACACACACACACATTTCGAAAATGATAAATTCTTACTCTCTAAAACGTGCTTATCCACCAAAAACGCGTCACAATACCTCTCTTATAAAATATGAGGGAACAAAAACAAAAATGTATGATATTGTTCCTAAAACGCGAATAGCACAAAATTTTAAATGTTAGTACAAAATTTGCTTATAATTACACGAAATTATAGACAAATAATTTTTTCATGTTGTGATAATTTAGTGTAGGACGGTGCCAACTATACGTATAGTTAGCACCTTCATAGAGCGACTATGACCCTTTTAGCTGTTTCGGATTTAGCATAAAATTTTTAATGTTAGTACAAAATTTTCACAAAATTATAAGCTAATAATTTATTCGTGTTGTGATTATTTAGTGTAAGACGGTGCTAACTACTTACGTATACTTAGTTAACACCTCCATATTAGAGCGCCTACCGTTTTAGGGGTTTCGGATTTAGCACAAAATTTTTAATGTTAGTACAAAATTAGCAAATAATTAGCACATAATTATAGCCTAACAATTTTTTTCATTTTGTGATAATTTAGTGTAGCGCGGTGCCAACTATACGTATAGTTAGCACCTCCATTGGAGCGACTACCGTTTTAGCGGTTTCGGATTTAGCACAAAAATTTTAATGTTAGTACAAAATTAGCACATAATTAGCACATAATTATAGGCTAACAATTTTTTCATTTTGTGATAATTTAGTGTAGGGCGGTGCCAACTATACGTATAGTTAGCACCTCCAATAGAGTGACGTCCGTGTTCGCGGTTTCGGATTTAGCACAAAATTTTTAATGTTAGTACAAAATTAGCACATAATTAGCACAAAATTATGGCATTTTTATTTTTTTATTTTTTTTGAAGTGGGGGTGCTAACTATACGGACGTGTCAAAATAGGTTCTAAAGGTGCTAAAACGTGCTTATTGACAAAAATCTCGACATCGAATTTTTTCACGATCCCTATACCTCTCTAGGCGAGAGGTAAAAATGATGAACAACTGAGAACATGGTTGACAGCAGCTATTAATCGTCAAAAACAGAACTAGGAACCAACTTTAAAAATAATCAGAAACATCTCCTGATCCTGACAAATGTAATAATGAAGTTCTAAGGCGTGCAGTTTGAAAATGTTGTTCGTTTAGAAACCCAAGATGTTGGTTTCTATTGCAAGGTACCTACTTAATAACATTTTCCAGTAATATAGAAGTCGTAGTCGTACCTAGCTCATACGTAAAATATTTAATTTTTATTATACAAGTTTCAAAATAATATGAACACGCATGATACGCTAATAGCAATTTTTATTTTGCAGGTTATGAAAATGATACCTACATTGCGTAAAATAGAAAAATGATTTCGCAAAAGTCGAAGTTGGTCAGCAGAGAACAGCAAAATGTACCAACTGATCAAAAGAAAGGAACATCTACTGGGAGTAATAAATGCTGCAAGAATTAATAAACAAACAGATATGAGTATTTTAAACCGAAAAGAATTTTTCTATAAATTTAATTCTTTTTTCCCTGCTGTTCAAATTTTCGTTAACCGTAGGCTTCTTCTGCACTCATGTCGTTTCGCCCTATAGGATAAATTATTATTTTTATCTATATACCGATACAGTCTGAAATGGTAGTTCAAATCTTTAAAATCTTTGGTCCACAGGCTTCCTCCTTAACTTTTGCACCATGTACGCGTACCCATACACAATGCTTTATCTAATTATATTTTATTGATTATTGTTATTGTACTACTTTGTTAATATTAACTGATAAATAAATATTTTGTACATAATGCAATGATTTATTATTTCCTTCATAAATTTTAATAATTTAAATAGTTAAATAATTCGCATGAGATTCATATACGCCTGCTACGATCCTCACTACTTGAATTAGTTCATGGTGCCGCGTATAGATGGCGCCAAAATCAACATGATAAATTCAAAATAGCAGGCTCGTGTCTCTTCTTCATACTGTTTCTGTTCTGTGGTCATTAAGTATAGTAATTTATTATACAAGACGATAAAGAGATCATTTATCGAAAAGTGAAAGATGTTAGTTCACGAGTGACGAAGGAACGAGTGGGCTATCTTTCACGTGTCGATAAAGACTCTTTATCGTCGTGTACAATATATTATTTTATTTTGTACTTAATGTTAATTTGTGTAAAAATATTCTTATTTTACTTAAATTTTATTTTATCTACTCAAACTTTACTTTATCTACTCAAATTTTACTTTATCTACTCAAATTTTACTTTATCTACTCAAATTTTACTTTATCTACTCAAATTTTATTTTATCTAAATTTGATGTTAAAGTGATTTTTTATCTACAAAAAATCTGACGTGGACACCACATGACTTCCTTGTACGCCTTGTGTGTTCATACTTTTCTTAATAACTAAAATGTAGAATAATATAAAAAATTCTTTTAACATATTATACTAGTATACTCACAAATATATTTTAGTCATTTTATTTAAACTGCAGAAGAAGATATAAAGCATATTTTACTATTGTCACTGTCATGTCATAATCATTTAAATTTTACGTAGTAACAAATGTTAATCGATCATGGACTACAAGATAAAGAAATACTAAATAAAAAATATATACTTTAATTATTCCTAAATGATACCAGATACAAAAATATTTATAAAATACCGATTTTAGGTAATAATCACATAATCTTTCATTTAAAATAAAAAAATTTGTGTTAAATTAAATATTTATCGAAATATTTTTAAAAAGTACTACTTCCGGTTTATAGATTGAAACCAAAAATAGGAGGTGCACAACTAGATGCTATAACAGTCCTAAATACAAAATTTCAACTTTCTACGTCTAACCGTATTTGAGTTATGCGACACACATACGTCCGTACGTACGTACAGACGTCACGTCGAAACTAGTCATAATGGATTCAGAAAAGGTCAAAACGGATATTTCCGTCAAAATCTGAGAACCGAAATTTTTCGCGATTACAATACTTCCTTACTTCGTACAAGGAAGTAAAAATGAACGCATATAGCCTACTTTTAACATTAAGTACAAAATAAAGATATTAAATGTAATTGAACCTAGGATGACTTCAACACAGAAGAGTTTTCCTGTGAATGAATCTTTTGATTCAGGTGATACTAATTTCTGTGTTTGAATATTTTAGATTTTTATTTGTATAATTTAAAGGGGCACCGGATTGAATACGTAAATTTGTGTTTATAAGTTTAGATATGGCGGGAGGTTGTGTGCTGGCCACATCGGATTTTTAAAAATCGGTTACCGGTTCATTTAAAGAAAAAATATGAAAACCGGAACAAAACCAAACCCTTTAAATCACAGCGAACCTAAAGCGAACCTAAACCGATATTTTGTGCGGTTCAAGTCCTTGATTTAAACTATACAAGTAAATCATAATTATTTATTTCATATTTCAGTATAAACACAAGTATTATTCAAAAAAATCTTTCCATCTATTTCCATTTATTATTTTGATAATCCCAATTTGAAGAAAGTCCACGTACAGGATTAATTTCTAAAATTATCATCCGCTTCAATTGTCTCTCTTGTTGGTCTTCACAATATGAATCGGGCAATTCAGTGTGCCCTAATTTTACATAAATATTAATGTCTATAATGTAAGATTTTTTAAAGAAATAATAACTTACACAAATATTTAATTAATAAACCAAGCCAAATACCAACCGATATCCAAATTAAACCCCATCCTATTGTTGATTTCCATTTTCCAGTAGGGGCCAGCATTTCTGCATAAGTCTGACAAAATGATGCCCGGTACAAAGTTCTTTTTTCTTCCCTTGAAAGGTTTCTCCAATCACCTCTTTCTTTTTCTCGTAAACACTAATTTGAGAAGTTTAATTTAATTAAGGCTTGGTTCACATAGCTTATGTCATGTCATGTCTGTGTCATGTCAATATGTTGAGCACACGGTAAACTAATGAAGTGGTTCACATAGGGTATGTCTCGTATGTTATTTTTTTGACATAACATAACAGTTGATTTGAACTCAACTTTCACTGCTATATGTCTATGTCTATATCTGTCAAAATTACACATTTATTATTAATATAGATAAAAACTTACCAATAAGTTAAGAATAAAGCTTGTATGATAAAATAAAACCTGATTATGAAGATAATAAAATAATAAAAGCAATAAAAAGTAAGTACAATTTAAAATATACCGTTCCCAATTTTATTAAAATGTTTCTTGTAAATTTACTAATACAAATTTATCTTATTTTCCATTGGTAAATGCCTGCGACTCCAAATTAATTTTCTCCGTTGTGATACTTTACACAAAATGTGTATATAATGACATGACACAGACATGACATGACATAAGCTATGTGACCAAGCCTGAAAATGTCTATGTCAATAGAAATAACATATAACATAATGACATGACACAGACATGACATGACATAAGCTATGTGAACAAGGCTTAATAAAAATATCATTGTATACTAACTAAAAGTTCAGGAGTCATTTCACGAAATCGAATAGCAGGAAATGGAAAAGCTGGATGATCAAAATAAGCGTATGAAGAATTTCGTCCATATCCAACTATTTCCCTATCTCCAATTACTTCACTAACCACAACTGGTCTGCATGGGGCACAATAGGGACGAGAAATCAGCCAAAACGGAACTTTAGTTGGTAGCCGTTGACCAGTCAGTAATAAATTGCGCACTAACGCCATTCTTGTAAGAACTGGGTATTTACCTACAATACTGAAAATTATAATATATTAATTTTTGTTCTAGGTACGAAGATATTTTAAGTAAATGAACAAATTGTTTATAAAATACGTTCTTTTGTTACGTATTGTCAAGGAAGAAATTTTTACAGCCTACTGCTTAAAATATTAGTATTAGTAGGTGATTAAAGCCTTCTTCGATGGAGCGAATATTAGTTCTGTGGCTTGGTGCTAAAAGGACCAATGTCATTTTTTTTTAGGTTTTGGAGATTTCGAGGCCAATGTACTTCAAAAGATTCAAATTTGGCACTGTTAAAACGGCCAATGTCTATTTCTACCAGTGTCGCTGTTATTTAAAAAAATCTGATGTGGCCAGCACACAACCTCCCGCCATACTAGACTTATAAACATAAATGTATACGTACAATCCGGTGCCCATTTAAAATATACAAATAAAAAACTAAAATATTCAAACACAGAAATTTGCATCACCTGAATCAAAAAATTCATTCACAGGAAAACTCTTCTGTGTTGAAGCCAGCCGGCGAAATCCCAGGGGTGCGTTCCAAAACCATACTCCAGAGTATAGAGTATGCTCAAAGTCGTTCCAAAAGGTTTGAGTATATCTCCAGTGGAAACTCTGGAGTGTTCCGAAACTGTTCGAGTTTACTCGAAGAGCATACTCTTCGTACCCTGTAAAATAGGAGGGTACAAACGTACTCTGGTGACTTTGGCGCCAAATAGTGCTAAAATTATTACTCTAACGTCTAACCTAAATTGTCTGTTCCATTATATCTTATTATTATTAACTTATAATGGACAACGAATTGGAATCAGCCACACAAACTGACGCAAACGATTATATTATTAAAATTAATTAACAAAAAATCATCATCATCATTTGAAGATGTGTCGTCATCCTCTAAATCATGATAATAAATAAAATTAATATTATTATACTATATTAGAAAACCTTACCAGGACTACATTTATAAATTGGCGCGAATATTCATAAATATTCGCAGTTATAACACTTAACACCCTTCTATTATCCATGATGCAAGATCAATTTTGTATATTAAATAAATGTGGTTATAGGTTATATCACCATAAAATATTTCCTACTCTACGTCGTTCCGAAATCCCACAAAACCCTGGAGTAACCTACTCTTACTCCAATACTTTACTCTGTGCTCCATGGTAAGGTTTTGGAACGCACCCCAGGTAGCCTTTGCTGGCCTCCTATTCTAATTCATAGCGACATGTCGGGTCGCTATCTGTTGACTAGTCTTGATATAAGTTCTGATGTAAGCCCGTATTAGACGAATATTATATTATTAATAAAAGCATTTATAAATGCGCTTATGAAAAAATATTTTATTTAATTAATAAAAAATTAACAATGTGAAAACCCGAATTATGTTCATATTGCAAATTGTCCCAGAAAATAAAACATAATAACTTGGCAGCGAAATATAAATCGTCTATAGCATGCTTTATATGATACTTCCAAACAAAATCCGCTAGAGGGATAACAAGATCCTCTTGGTTTATCAAGTTGTTATATGAATTAGAATAGAGGCCCTGAAACACAGTTGTAGTTCCCTTCGGCAAATATAGATGGCATTCTTTCATAAATTATCGATAAAAAAGATAATTTTTTATCAAAAATGAGAAATAATTGTAAAGTAGACGTTATAAATTGTGTTCATTTTGACTACAAATGATATTGTAAGTAATTATTTATTATAAATAACAAAACTGCACATTAACATTTTGTTATTAAATTATAGAATTATTCATATGATAACAATTTACGAAAATATATGAATAAAATAAGAATGCGAGATTTAAAACTACTTCCGTAGTGTCTGGCTCTCGCAGTCAGTCTCAACCGCTCTGAGATGAATCTTCTATTCTTTGTTAAATATTTTACATTGTTTCGCTGGCACCATATTATCTCACAGGTATATTTATATAAAAACTATTTTAATTGTCTGTATTTGTTATAAGTTGTTCTTCATTTTTTATTTGTAGCACTGATGAAGGTTAAAAATTAACTGAAATTTATGCAGAGGAGATGAATTGAAACAATTGTTGTTTTATTATCCAAATTCCGTCTAAACATCCTTATCACTATATTTTTTGGATACGAATTCTACTAAATAATTAATTCTACGGGACTATTTCGACAATATGGGTTTCTTCCACAACATCTGCATCCAGTTCGGAGACGAACCAATGCACGTGCTCAAGGATTGGGCGAACAAATTAAGAAAACTCATAGATTTCAAGAATAGAAGATTCTTCTTATTGCAATGTAAGACTAATAATGTGATACCGACACATATACATAATTGTGTTATGAAACTTTTTTACTTACTAGAAATTAATAATCCGTGTTTGCACGAATTGAATTGATTTTACCTGAATTGTAATGGAGTATATGTGGGGCAGACGAGACTATGTTTAAGGTGTAGATTTAACACCATAACATCTTAGATTGGTTTAACGAATTTTTTAAATTATCGCGCCTGTTCACTGATGAACTTCATTGCTTCAAGTTGGCGCTGCGCTATTTAAAACTACTTCCGTAGTGTCTTCTGGCTCTCGCAGTCAGTCTCAACCGCTCTGAGATGAATCTTCTATTCTTTGTTAAACATTTTACATTGTTTCGCTGGCACCATATTATCTCACAGGTATATAAAAACTATTTTAATTGTCTGTATTTGTTATAAGTTGTTCTTCATTTTTTATTTGTAGCACTGATGAAGGTTAAAAATTAACTGAAACGTATACATAGGGGAGATGAATTGAAACAATTGTTGTTTTATTATCCAAATTCCGTCTAAACATCCTTATCACTATATTTTCTGGATACGAATTCTACTAAATTATTAATATAGAACAAAACTAAATAACAAAACATATTAACCTCAAAATTTTATGTTGACACTTGACACAACAAGAAGGAGAAAATTGACAAGTTGTTAGCAATAAACAATAAATGGTATATAGCTACCTTTTTGAATATAATAGAAAACAATAATATGTAAGAAAATATATTTCATATAATGAATACTATATGACCTATATGAATAATAATTGTTCTGTCTGCTACTGCCGTTAAGGAGGTACACTCGACATTTGAAATAATGAGAGAGTTTAATGAAACTTTGCAAAATTAATCAAAACATTGTAAAAATGTTACCTGAATTTTTTCATAATTTTTCACCACGTAGTTTATCCAAAAATAAATATTAAAAAACTACATTTTACATGGCCTCTTATGGGACTACTTTTAAATCAACGTAAAAAGCATTTAAGGAAATGAGAGAAAATTCCAATTGCTTTTTTAAATCGTACATTATTATCTCATAGACCGGATAAAAGTAATACAAGCATCATTTACCACGTAATTAACAAGAATTCTTAATCGAAAGACTGACGTTTATCCTACTGGAGATTATTGGCGAGAACATAATATAGATGCGGCAACGTTGAAAAGCGTGAAATTTGAATTTAACCAGAAAAAAAAACATTATCTATCTATAATCACAAGTTTTTCACAAGAATGAAAGGTAATATGCACAAATGATAAATAATAATCCATACCCAACGATTTAAATGAAATTTCAAGTGCAGAATTCTCTTCAGCTTACATTTTTACTATCTGTCAGATTGACATAAGACCGTGAAAAATGACATGTACAGCACAGCGTTGCCGTAGTTTACACTGGTATTTAGCCGAATGAAATCTTATAAAATAAACAATTTTTACATAACAAAAATATATAATATTCTGAATTCAGTTATTTAAATCTCATTTTATTAGCAAAAATTCAAATAGACTGCGTTTACATACAATAAAAAAAAATTATTTTTATTTTTTATAAGTTGAAACCCTGATATGAAATACATTGCGAGTATAGGAGATGCCCCTAACCTCCCACCACTCGAGTGTACCTCCTTAAGACACAAATTGATAAACCCCGCCCCTTATGACATACGATATGCGTATAGATTTATACGAGTAAAATGTGTTAGAAAGAGATAGCTTATTTAGTTAACGTTACAGAGACTCGATAATAGACAGTGTGGCCATGAACATGAACATAACGGCCGCCATTAATCCTCCAAAATCAGTTAGACAAGTAATATTTGATTCTATTTTAATTAAAAACAATTTACCTATATATTTATTAATTTTATTTGTCTGATTAATGTGATAGGTCATATTAAAAGCATTATAAACCTATTTCGTTGATACATAATATAAATAAATATATTACGCCAAACAATGTTAGATGACAGATCAGTGTGGCCATGAACATAACGGCCGCCATTAATCCTCCAAAATCAGTTTGACAAGTAATATTTGATTTGTCTGATTAATGTGATAGGTCATATTAAAAGCATTATAATCCTATTTCGTTGATACATAATATAAATAAACTGGTAAATAACATCAAAGTTTGAACAACACAACGTTTATCGTGCAGTTTTTGGAGGATTAATGGCGGAATTTACCACGTGACAACTACGACCAATGAAAACTGTGACCACACATGGCCACACTGTTCATTATCGAGTCACTGTAGTTAACGTGTCGGATAGAATTTATTTGATATGACGTCTCTCCTATATGGATTTAAATTGTCTTTGCCCAGGTCTTAACTACGGTTGCTCACATAACACTATACTTGATTTCTAAACTAAACGGAGCAGTCTGAAGTTGTCTCGCTGAGCCGTATTTACATTGTGTAAATACGAGAAAAATATCACTAGATTTTTTTGGCGGCAAAATTAAATTTAACTTATCAGCGGGCAAACTCGGTACAGTCACTGACAACAGTTGACGAGGCAAGATGTAGAATATTCGTTTGTTTACATTACAAAGTGTGTGGTGTAAAACTGGTGTTACATCAGCCAATCAAAAACAATCAGTTTTAGCATTCCAACTTCAGATTGCTATGTTTAGTTTAGAAAGTAAATCCAGTACCAATAACATTCGTACTTACCTGACCCTGACTGCGATCCATATCCAGACGATCCGCTTCCCCTCGATCCAGAACTCGAGTAACTCGTCCCACCCGAGTACGTTCCCCTCCCCGAGCTCGAACTCGAACTCGAGCTGCCCCAGCTGCTCGAGCCACTTCCCCTCCCCGAGCTCGAGCTAGAGGAGCTTCTGCTACCCCCTGACGACCGGCTGCCTCCTCCGCCCGACCGGCGGCCCGACGTTACCATGACAACCGCCAGCAGGCAGAACACAAACAAGTGCAGTGTGAGACGCATTGTTGTTGGACACACACTGCTGTGAAGTGTGGCTGGCGTTGTGGTTTGGTTGATCTGGGCTGGGTTATCGTTTGTGAGTGTAGGTTATCGGGCTAGCGGCGTAGAAGACGAACTAAGTGCCAAATTATTTTGTTTTTATAATTGTACTGATATACATGGTGTAGATTTTTTTCTGACCTATAGGAAATACAATGTTAAAATTTTAATTTCACTCTAAGTTTTTATCTACTGATTTTAGAGCGAAAGTGTAAATACAAAAATAAGAAACTGCATCGAATAAGCTTATATTAGTTGTTCAAATCGATTTCTTTTACAAAATGAAATAAAAACTAACAATTTAGGCTAATTTCAGACTGCCATATAAAATTAAACAAAACAATAGTTATTTACTTTACAAGAGGGCAAAGTAAGGAATTACCCACGAGGGAAATCTTAATTTTCTCGAGTGGGTCATTTCTTTTTGCCCACGTGTAAAGTATAACGTTTTATCCAACACATCTTAATAACTGCTTAAATATCTTAAAAATATTAAGTTTCAACCTAAAACATCGTTTCTATAGTGACTTCCAACAAAAAAAGTAACAATTTACCCACAAGTGGGTATAATTTTGATCAAAGCCACTTGTGGGTAATTTTTTACTTTGCTTGTTTAAAATCACCATAGTTATGATGCTTTTATTAAGAGGTGTTGGATAAGAATATTTATTACGTCAGTTGACAGATTTGAAATTGTTGTTATAATTGATTTATTTGGACTATAAGAAGGATTCACTAATCAAAAACGAAATTAACAATTTTCTTTTCCTACTATTTCTTCCTAAGATACATTTTATTGTAATTAATTGAGTATTTTTTTGTATCTAATTCGCTTTATTGTCCATGGCAAATGGACAGCTCAAATGTGGAAAATTTAATTTACGTTTATCTCGTGACAGGAACGTTTTATATCCATAAATATATATATATCGTTAGATAAATCAATTATAACAACAATAATTTCAAATCTGTCAACTGTCAGAGTGATGGAATAAATATTTTTGTTTTGTTTACATGGCAATCTGAAATTAGCCTAAATTGTTAGTTTTGATTTCATGTTTATTTTGTGCAAGAAATCTATTTGAACAACTAATATATGCTTATTCGATGCAGTTTTTTATTCTGAACATCTTTTGTATTTACAGTTTGACTCTAAGCTGGATTCACATAAACCGTTTACACCGTTCGTTTTGCGGACTTAACGGCCGCAAAACACGTTGGTATTTCACATGAGACGTCAACGTTTTCAGAGCTGCACACTACTAGAAATGAAAAATGAAATACAACCAAAATTGTTTGGTTATGTTATATTCTAATGTCACTTGTGTTGTTTGTTGTGATCAGTGTGTAAGTAGCGATAAGTAAGAAAAATGGATAATTTTCCTAAAATTTTAATTACCGAAGTTCACAAGCATTCCTGTCTCTATAAATCCCGGAGATAAGGATTATAAGAATATTACTAGGTTGGTATTACTACAAATCTCCGCATGCTCCGTCGCAGAGCATGCGCAAATGGAAATGACGTTCACAACGGACCGTCAAAGCCGTCAAAAGTTGAAATATTTCATTCTCGCCGTCAACGCTCAGACCGTTGAGAACGTTCAGTAGTCCAGTCAATCTGTAACAAAAATTCGACGTTTATGGAAAAAAATCGCAAAGTCAATTTTTTTTCATAAATTGTTAGAGGGGCATGCAAGGAGCTTAAAACTGAGTTGTCACCCCCCTGGGACTTTGCAATTTTTGGGAAATCCAAAAACATTTTGGATTTGATTTTTCGCGAAAACGGTAGGTTGTAGGGAGAAATTTTATTAACAAATATTGTTAAGGACAGTATTATCTACAATTTATGTCATTGGGTCACTGCTCTACGACGAAAAGTGCAAAAAGTAGAGGGCGCCAAAGTTGCCAAAAATCACTTTTTTCACTTTTTCACCGCGAAAAATTGTTTTTTGATCTTTAGTGCAAATGGAAAAGTTGTAGAGCACAAAAAAACTTTCTAAAATGAGTATTCAACGTTTTCCCTACGATGAACGGTGACTGAGATATAACGCGGGAAAGGACGCATCGAAGGTCGCGCTGTGGCGCTTGCTCTTAACAATAATTTTGTACGCCAAGTAATATTGTGCATTTGATGGAAAAAAAATCGCAAAGTCAATTTTTGTTCATAAATCGTTAGAGGGGTATGCAAGGAGCTTAAAACTGAGTTGTCACCCCCCTGGGCCCCTGCAATTTTTGGAAAATCCAAAAACATTTTGGATTTGATTTTTCGAGAAAACGGTAGGTTGTAGAAATAAATTTTGTTTAAAATATTGTTAAGGACAGCAACGTACGCACGTTTGATGAAGAAAAAGAAGTAGACATTGACGAACCTCCCTCCCAAATTTTCCGTTTTGAGGATTACACTAATAACTAATAAGCCAACCTCATCTCATGTCGTTCAACAAGCAGGCGCCGCCGAAGAACCGCCAATGAAAAAAAAATGACGAGTAACAAAAAAATCCCTCGGAAAATATGAAATTTCATTTACACTAATGGCCGTTTTACACTACGCTAAATATTGAACAAGAAATTGCGCAACAAATTGAGCAATAAATTGCTTTGTTTTTAATGAATTCTGTTTTATACTGAGACATTTTTATGTACCTTCCTACAATATTTGGTTTGTGCAGTTCGCATACAGTAATAATTTTACAGCTGCGCTTATCTATTTTTTCAGTCAATTTACGAAGCAATACAATATTTCACACAATTTGCTGTATGATACTACACAATTTGAAAAATGAACAATATCTTGTTCAAGATTTGGTGTAATGTAAAACGGGCTTATGATGATCCTTTGTTCCAATGTCAGTTATTTTGTTTTTTAAAATTTTGAATAAAAATTACAATTAATCGACCTCAAAAACATAAGCGTACTCATTTTCATAACATTTTCTCAATATTACTTCCATTTTGAACAGTTACCACGTTATATCTCAGTCACCGTTTATCGTAGGGAAAACGTTGAATACTTATTTTAGAAGGTTTTTTTGTGCTCTACAACTTCTCCATTTACACTAAAGATCAAAAAACAATTTTTCGCGTCGAAAAAATTAAAAAAGTCAGTTTTGGCAACTTTGGCGCACTCTACTTTTTGCACTTTTCGTCGTAGAGCAGTGACCCAATGACATAAATTGTAGATAATAGTTACTGTCCTTAACAATATTAAAAAAAATAAATTTCTACAACCTACCGTTTTCGCGAAAAATCAAATCCAAAATGTTTTTGGATTTCCAAAAAATTGCAGAGGGCCAGGGGGGTGACAATTCAGTTTTAAGCTCCTTGCACGCCCCTCTAACGATTTATGAAAAAAAATTGACTTTGCGATTTTTTTCCATCAAATTTTACAGATTGACTGGACTACAGTGTCAACCAATCAGGCTACGGAACGACGGGAACGTTACGGCGGTAACGGCTCATGTGAATTCAGCTTAAAAGCAATAGGTAAAAGCGAAATAAAAATTTTAACATTGTTTTCCTATAGGTCAGAGCAAAATTCTACACCCGGTATATTTTGATTTGCCTTAAGTTGTACTACAATTAGTTTGGCCAATAAAGATTTATTTATTTATTTACGATAACTATAATCTGTTCGCGATATGGTGACGTCATCAAACATTTTCTTATGGGTTAAATGTTTTAGGTGGGGAAAATTAATTGACGTCATAGAGGTTCTCAACCAGTCACTCATGATGAACAAGAATTATAAGTAAATTTAAACTTTAAATTAAGAATTATGTAATAAAAAATTAAATAGTCATAAATTTTCATGTTATTATCATTATAAATTACCTAAAATAGTATATTGTACAACAAGAGTGGATGTGATGCCTATATCGCACGAGCCCATAGGGGAAGTGGAAGTGTCTGCAAACGTTCGCGTGCGATATAGGCAATCCACTCGAATTGTACATGTACAGCCTATTTTTTCTAAGAAATATGGGTTTTGCAATAAAATGCACTCAATATGATGCCAAAAATTATTTAAAAGTAGGGTTACATCAATTATTTTGTGACATATGACATTTGAATAATTGATACCAACGTAAAAACTCTAAATTTTATTTGCTTTTTTACCTCTCGCCTAGAGAGGTATAGGGATCGTGAAAAAATTCGATGTCGAGATTTTTGTCAATAAGCACGTTTTAGCACCTTTAGAACCTATTTTGACTATTTTCACGATGATGTCTGTGTGTGTGTCTGTGTGTGTGTCTGTGTGTGTGTATGAAAGTCTGTATGTACGCCTACTATAGCCTTTCGTCCCGGTTCATTATCTCAAATTCTACTGAACATAAAATTCTAATATTTTGCATTATACATTTATATATGTTAATGAAGAGCTGAAAAGATTTTGGTAAAAATCCACCAACCGGAAATGGTACTTTCCTTGTAGCACTATAACATTTTTTGCAAAAATTGTATAAAATAATGCGATTGTTACAATTTGACATACCACACATGAAAGAAGAAATTACATTGTACAATATTCAATCTTACTTGTTTCTATATCTTTAACGAATAAAGAAATATAATTTTTTTAAATATATAATTTTACCTACCACGATTTGTGAATCCCGAAATAGAAATAAAATTTAAAACAAAAATAAAAATTGTCAATGTGACAGATAAATAGAAATAATATAATGTATGATTATTTTATATTATTATATCAAATGTTATACGGTGTTGTTGTATTTTATATAAATTAAAGCTTAATATTTGGTTAAATACGAGGTTAAATAATAATACTTCAATGTCAAAGCGAGAGGTATTGTAACGGACACGTCAGATTTTTTGCAATTAAGGAGGTACACTCGACACTTGAAATAATGAGAGAGTTTAATGAAACTTTTCAAAATTAATTAAAACATTGTAAAAATGTTACCTGAATTTTTTCATAATTTTTCACCACGTAGATTATCCAAAAATAAATATTAAAAAACTTCATTTTACATGGCCTCTTATGGGACTACTTTTAAATTGCTTTTTTAAAACGTACATTATTATCTCATATACCGAATAAAAGTAATATAAGCATCATTTACCACGTAATTTACAAGAATTCTTAATCGAAAGACTGACGTTTATGCCTACTGGAGAATATTGACGAGAACATAATATAGAAGCGGCAAAAAACATTATCTATCTATAATCACAAGTTTTTCACAAGAATGAAAGGTAATATGCACAAATGATAAATAATTCATACCCAACGATTTAAATGAAATTTCAAGTGCAGAATTCTCTTCACCTTTAATTTTTACTATCTGTCAGATTGACATAAGACCGTGAAAAATGACATGTACAGCACAGCGTTGCCGTAGTTTACACTGGTATTTAGCCGAATAAAATCTTATAAAATAAATAATTTTTACATAACAAAAATAAATAATATTCTTAATTAAGATATTTAAATCTCATTTTATTAGCAAAAATTCAAATAGACTGCGTTTACATACAATAAAAAAAATTATTTTTATTTTTTATAAGTTGAAACCCTGACATGAAATACATTGCGAGTATAGGAGATGCCCCTAACCCCCCACCACTCGAGTGTACCTCCTTAAATAATGCTTTTAAACATAATTAATTATTAAATAACAGTTGATAACAGATTGATGTTTTTGGTAATTATATGTCATAATAAAAACATAATTTCACGCATTAACAATTTTTTGACGTATTTGACCTTGAATTTCATATCCACACCTGGTGTGGATATGACATTCCTACCCACACATGATAGTATGAAGATATGTTGCCAATATCCAGCAGGGAGTAGAAAAAATTTATTGACGTCATAGAGGTTATCAACCAGTCACTCATAATGAACAAGAATTATAATTAAATTTAAACTTTAAATTAAGAATTATGTAATAAAAAAATTTAATAGTCATAAATTTTCATGCTATTATCATTATAAATTACCTAAAAAATGAATTCTGAATATTCTTAAATTTCCTACAAAACATAACCTGAAATGATAATCAGTGTTTGGCATATCTCTTGACGTAAAAGTATCGTTCTCTTTTTAACTATACTAGTGGAAATGAGATAAACATAAGACAGACGTAACATTAATCAATGAATGAACAAGCATACATGTGACAAAGAGAGATATACATAATGCCTGTTTATTATTAGTTCAAAAATTAATGACGTATCGGTCACCATATCGCGGACAGATTTTATTTTTTTTGTGTGAACTATCAATTATTATTAGGCTGAGGATTTTTTGGCTTTTGCTTACACAGTTGGAAAAAATCCGATGTGGCTAACACATGACCTCTCGCCATCTATCTTATATACTAAAAGGCTAGGTATCACTATATTTTCAGCAGCTTAGCAACCGTTTTTCGCATCGCCTACAGCCTGAACGGTTCAACCGATTTTTATGAACTTTTTTTTATTTGATAGAGGTTCATGTGAAGTAGTGCCTTTTGGGTATATGAATATTGTAGATGGCGTGGTAGTCGCAGAGAAGTTGAAAAACCGTGATTTTTTGGAGTCCTTGGATACGGGCATTATACGTTATTCGATTGTTTTTTACCTCTCGCCTCATATTCTATAAGAGAGGTATTGTAATGGGTCAAAATTTTCGAGTATGAGTTTTTGGTGGTTAAGCACGTTTCAGGGTCTCTAGAATACGAATTTACTATTTTCACGATGATGTCTGTGTGTGTGTGTGTTTGTGTGTTTGTGTGTTTGTGTGTTTGTGTGTTTGTGTGTTCGTGTGTTTGTGTGTTTGTATGAACCGAGGATTTTTCGTCCACGATAACTTAAAAAGTATCAAACCGTTTATAACCAAATTTCTTATTTAAGGTTTTGATAAGTATCTTAACACCGGATAACATTTTGGTAGAAATCTGCAAACCGGAAGTAGTACTTTTAGAAGTTTGGAAAAGTTTTCCTTAAATATATTGGTACATTATTTATTTATGACAATTTTTGCAATTAAAAATAAAAGAAATTGTGATTATCTATGTGTACAGTTAATTATAAATACAAATTGCTGAATCTGGAAGTATTTAACAATAAAATAAAGTACAATTAATATTCTATCTTGTTGTCCATGATATGAAATTTGTTTCTACATAAAATTTGAATTATTATGACAGTGACAGTACAGTTGACATCTTTTGCTTGCATATTGGTTTACATTATCGTTTACATATTACATGAAGATGAAACTATTAAAATGTAAGTAAAACTATTTATTAGATTAGTAGAATAAGCAGAATTAGGCGAGAGGTCGTGTGGTGGCCACAGCAGATTTTTTCATTTGACATATAGGTAGAGAATGAATTTGACTATATTTCTATACATGTTTCAACCCAATATTGGGTATATTAAGAAAGTTATTAAGAAAAAACTGAAAAATGCACGGAACGCAAATGGGAGCATGCCATGGAATTTTTGTTTTCTTTTTGATAAAAATGATTTTTTTGTCTAGTGTCAGATTTGACGTTTCCAATTTGAAATTTTATTTGGATTTATCTTTTATATTTGATAAGGTAGAAATATTTTGAAAATTTTATTGAGTATTTAAAGATGGAGCACGCATTATGTTTACATGGTTTTGTATAAATTTGTAATATATTTTTTGAAAATTTTTATTCAATTTAACAATGCACTGTGAAGTTGAATCATATTTTTATTTATTACTGTAATATTTATAGTAATATATTTTGACCCAAGTGTAAATATTCAATAATTCAATTAAAATTAGGTATCTATATCCAATATCCGTGGATAATACTATTTCTCAGTAATTTACGGAAAGTTTTAAATGTCAAATTAATATACAAATTTAACAAACGTGTTAAAAATGGTGTCCGATAATCGGGATTTTTATCTATTGTACTTGAGTTTGGGTTGAGTTTGAGTTTGTCCTGCCCAATCCGCCCTACTGGGATATTTATCCTGGATACGCCCACTAACTAACAACTGGACAAGCACGAGACACGACGCGGACTAGAGATGATCTACATTGTTATTGCACTTGTATCAAATCTGTTTTTACAAAAGTATATATGGTATTAATTAGCACCAAGGGGTCAAAATATGGCTTCAAGGATCAGCATTTGTATTTCAATATAAATTTAATATAATTATGATTGGTATCAAACTTATCGTCCAATGTTTTCCAAAATTATGGCTGTTTACTAAGAAAAAATTTAAATTGCACTCGGTGAGCGGAATTTGTTTTTTCTGAATATTTTTTAAACTATATCGCGATTGATATCAAATTAAAGGTCTTAATAAGGACAAAAAATCTACAGTATGCATTAAAATGACTTTCGACAATTTGGCTTTTGTTTTTAGTCGGACAAAAAGTCTTTTTTTAGTTTTCACAAAATTTTGTTATTTTCTTTTTAAAACACTAATGACTACCTACTTGGTATATTCCGATAATCACATCAAAAGACGTCAGAAAAAACTTATTCAAATGGTAAGTCTAAATGCAAAAGTGGATTTATGTGAGGCACGAAGTGCCGAATTCTCCTACATTCAGGATCCACGTAGCTTGAGCCCCGCGAAGAGGGGCGATCCTCTTTGTTCCGCGGCAGCGGGACCTAGTATTACAATTGAGGAACGAAGTGCCGAATTGTCCCACATTCAGGGTCCGCCGAGCGTGAGCCCGCGAAGCGGGCGAATCCTCTTTGTCGCGCGGCAGCGGTAGAGTCTAAATGTTAAAATCGTTATAATTGAGGCACGAAGTGCCGAATCGTCCCACATTCAGGGTCCGGGGAGCTTGAGCCCGCGAAGCGGGCGAACCACCCTTGTCGCGCGGCAGCGCGACCTAGCTGAAGGCCCGCGTAGCGGGGCCTGACGCTAGTATATACTAATTAGCTTAATTCACTATGTTTTCATCTTGTTAGCAACCAAACTTTTTTTTCTTCTACACGTTTTATTGTTGGATTGATTTTAATCAAACTTTTTTTATATTAATAAGGATTATTTTCACTAGTGCCTTTTGTATATTTCATTGTTGTAGGGGCTTTAGTTTCAGTGAGAAATGAAAAAAACTCACTCTTTTTTCACTCCTTAGCAACGGGTATTATACTTTGTTTGATTGTTTTTTTCATTTTAAATATAGGTAGAGGATGTTTTTCACTATATTTTTAATACATGTTTTGTACCAATATTGTCTATATTAAGAAAGTTATTAAGAAAAAACCGAAAAATGCACGGAACACAGCTGGGAGTATGCCATGGAATTTTTGTGTTTTCTTTTTTATAAAACAAGATTTTTTTGTCAATTCGTGTCAGATTTGATTTGACGTTTCCAATTCGAAATTTTATTTCGATATATTTTTCATAATTGATAAGGTAAGAGTGTTTTGAAAATTTTATTAAATATTTAAAGATGGAACATATGCGTTATGTTTACATATAGGTAGTTATGTTAAATTTGAAATATAATTTTTGAAATTATTTTATTCAATAACAATGCACTACTGTGAAGTTGCATCATGTTACTATTTATTACTATATTTATGTCATATTTTGACACAAGTTTAAATTTTAATTACAATTAGGTACCTATATATATTAAATATGTGTGGCTAATACTATGTATAATTCGGAGTATTTTACTGACTATTTCCCACATATTAATTAAACCATTCATTTGCTTCAATTTTTAAAATTCTAACCAATGACGTACAAAATATATCGGCAAAAAATGTAAAAATTCCCTAGGGATTGTTCAAGTGACAATTTACCCGTCATACATAGCTATGACAATTTTATTGATTTTAATTGAAATTAAAAGTGTCAAATGAACCTTTTTGTGACAACTTCTTATAGACCATGGGCCACCAATATGAACCCCCCCACCCCCGTGGGAATTTATGACTTATACTTTTTTTTGTTGGTATTACCTACCAGATTAAGAATTCAGTTGTTTGCCTTTTTTAAATTACAGCATATTCCGGAAAATAAAGAAAAACAAATGAAAATTGCAAAATTTCAGAATTTTAAATATTTGTTTGTGTATTTCGGCTTATAAAAAACTCTTCAAAAAAAACAGTACAGTGTATCTTACATAAAAATGTCTGAGGAATCCAATGCCGCAAACCGGAAGTCGATATCTTTATCCGTTCAGAAACTAGAATTGATTAAACTCAAGAAAAATTCTAAAATAAATAAAAATAAGAATTCTAAAATTTTATAATTTTCTTTTGGAGAAAATCATTAAATTTCGGCTTATAAAAGGCCCTTCAAAAATAAATTGTACGATGTATCTTACATAAAAATGCCTGAGGAATTCAATGCCGCAAACCGGAAGTCAATATCTTTATCCGTTCAGAAACTAGAATTGATGAAACACAAAACTTTAAGAATTCTAAAATTTTAAATTTTTCTCTTGGAGAAAATCATTAAATTTCGGCTTATCAAAGGCCCTTCAAAAAAATAGTACAATGTATCTTACATAAAAATACCTGAGGAATCCAATGCCGCAAACCGGAAGTCGATATGTTAATCCGATCAGAAACTAGAATTGATTAAACACAAGGAACTATAAGAATTCTAAAATTTTATATTTTTCTCTTGGAGAAAATAATTAAATTTCGGCTTATCAAAGGCCTACCAAAAAAAAATGGTACAATGTATCTTACATAAAAATATCTGAGGAATCCAATGCCGCAAACCGGAAGTCAATATCTTTATCCGTTCAGAAACTAGAATTGATTAAACACAAGGAACTATAATAATTGTAAAATTTAATAATTTTCTATTTGAGAAATTCATTAAATTTCGGCTTATTAAAGGCACATTTAAAAAAATTATACTATGTATCTTACATAAAAATGTCTGAGGAATCCAATTTTGAGAACCGGAAGTCGATATCTTGATCCGTTCAGAAATTAACGTTGATTAAACACAAGAAACTTTTAAAATTGTAAAATTTTACAATTTTCTCTCGGAGAAAATAATTAAATTTCGGATTATTAGAGGTCTTCAAAAAAAATAGTACGATGTATGTTATATAAAATTGTCCGAGGAATCCAATGCCGCAAACCAGAAGTCAATATCTTTATCCGTTCAGAAAGTAGAGTTGAGTAAACACAAAAAATATCTAAAATTTTGAAATTTTGCTATTTTCACTAGAAGATAATAATTTAATTTTGGGTTATCAAGGGCCTTACAAAAATTTAATATAATGTATCTTACGTAAAATTTAATAAGGAATCCAACGCCGCAAACCGCAAGTCGATATCTTTATCCGTATAGAAATTAGAGTTGATTAAACACACAAAAATTTAAAAATACAAAAATTTCTTTGTTTTTACCTCTCGCCTAGAGAGGTATAGGGATCGTGAAAAAATTCGATGTCGAGATTTTTGTCAATAAGCACGTTTTAGCACCTTTAGAACCTATTTTGACTATTTTCACGATGATGTCTGTGTGTGTGTCTGTGTGTGTGTCTGTGTGTGTGTATGAAAGTCTGTATGTACGCCTACTATAGCCTTTCGTCCCGGTTCATTATCTCAAATTCTACTGAACATAAAATTCTAATATTTTGCATTATACATTTATATATGTTAATGAAGAGCTGAAAAGATTTTGGTAAAAATCCACCAACCGGAAATGGTACTTTCCTTGTAGCACTATAACATTTTTTGCAAAAATTGTATAAAATAATGCGATTGTTACAATTTGACATACCACACATGAAAGAAGAAATTACATTGTACAATATTCAATCTTACTTGTTTCTATATCTTTAACGAATAAAGAAATATAATTTTTTTAAATATATAATTTTACCTACCACGATTTGTGAATCCCGAAATAGAAATAAAATTTAAAACAAAAATAAAAATTGTCAATGTGACAGATAAATAGAAATAATATAATGTATGATTATTTTATATTATTATATCAAATGTTATACGGTGTTGTTGTATTTTATATAAATTAAAGCTTAATATTTGGTTAAATACGAGGTTAAATAATAATACTTCAATGTCAAAGCGAGAGGTATTGTAACGGACACGTCAGATTTTTTTAAACTGTGGCTCAAGTAGGACCATTAAAACGGTGGTTTGATCCCGATAAACAGCGGATTTTTAATGTTAAAAGTGATTCAGTTTTGCTGTACGTAATTGATTTCAATTAAGCGGTTGATTCAATTTACCAGTGATCCCAGAAAGCGGCGGCCACTGTATATATCATTTATAGTAGTTTTCATTATATTTTTGTGTTTTTTCCGGGATATGCTGTAATTCGCGAGTGGCAAACACCTAAAACCTTAAAGTACATGTCAATACAAACACAAAAATGTATGTGTCGAAAATTCCCACGGGGGGGGGGGGGTGATGGGGGGTATACACCAGCCTTCGCTCTATTACGATGAAATAAAAAATATATCAAATAGAACACCAAAAAATACAGTTACGTCAAAAACCTTAGTTTGGAACCAATTATTAATGAACTTGTGAAACGAAAGAAACTAAAATAAAATTTTGACACTCAAAGGTTAGTATAAAAATTTAATGTCAAACTAAACAACCGTTTCGGCTCAATAAATTAGTCTTGATTTAAAAACACGAAAACCCACGACTAATCATCATCATATATACTAAAAGGCATAGTGTGGTGGAAGATTCATCACCTTAGCAACTATACGTTTTTTTGCTCTAAAATTTGTATGGTTTGTACGATTTTAATGAAACTTTTTTTATACGATAAAGGGTTATTTTAACTAGTTCTTTTTCTATATTTTATTATTGTAGGGAGCACAGTTTGCGTGAGAAATAATAAAAACTCACTGTTTTTTCACTCCTTAGCAACGGGCATTATACTTTATTCGATTGTTTTTTTCATTTGACATATAGGTAGAGGATGAATTTGACTATATTTCTATGCATGGTTCAACCCCATATTGGGTATATTAAGAAAGTTATTAAGAAAAAACCGAAAAATGCACGGAACGCAAATGGGAGTATGCCATGGAATTTTTGTTTTCTTTTTGATAAAAATATTTTTTAGTCTAGTGTCAGATTTGACGTTTCCATTTTGAAATTTTACTTGGATTTATCTTTCATATTTGATAAGGTACAAATATTTTGAAAATTTTATTGAGTATTTAAAGATGGAGCATGCATTATATTTACATGTTTTTGTATAAATATGTAATTTTTTTTTTGAATATTTCTATTCAATTTTACAATGCACTGTGAAGTTGCATCATGTTATTTATTACTCTCAAATTTATAATAGGTATATTTTGACCCAAATATAAATGTTCAATTAAAATTATATCAAATTTCCGTGGATAATACTATGTATAATTCCCAGTATTTTAAATTTAACAAACGTGTTAAAAATGGAGTGCCATAATCGGGATTTTTTAATTGTACTTGAGTTTGGGTTAAGTTTGAATTTGGCGCACCCAGACAGAGGATTAGGGGACAGCACATTAACAACCGAACAATCACGAGACACGGCGCGGATCTAGATTGTAATTATTGCACTTGTATAAAAAAATCTGTTTTACACATAAGTATGTATGGTATTAACTAGCACCGAGGGGTACAAAAATGCTTCAATGATCGGCATTTGTTTTAGATTTAACAACTATGTGAGCACTAACTTTATAAAATTGTTGAAAATGGCGGCCAACGATGGTCAATTGTTTTTATCAAAAGATTATGTAAGTAATCATAATCATATCGCGTTTGATATCAAATTCAAGGGCTGGATCAGGGCTATATAATTAATAAAATTATTTAAAATGGTGGCCGAAGATTAGAATTTGTTTTTATAAAAAACAATATAGCATTTTATAAAATTAAGGGATAAATATAGGCTACTTCATTAATAAAATAATTTAAAATGATCAGAGGTGATCACTACTTTTCAAAATTGTTGAAAACGACAGCAAACGATTTTCGTTTGTTTTTACCAAAAATTATTGAAGCAAATCGAATTTGATATCAAATCAAAGGACTAAATAGAGGCTACTTAATTAATAAAATTACTTAAAATGGTGACCGGCGATTGCCATTTGTTTTGATCAAAATCAATATAAAATTATATCGAGTTTGATGTCAAATGAAAGAGTTAGATAAGGGTTAATCAATTAATAAAATTATTTAAAATGGTGACGGTAACGACTGCCATTTGTTTTTATAAAAAATGTCAGAATCCTATTGAGTATGATATCAAATTAGATGTCTTGATGAGGGCTGATATAAGATTGTTCAAAATGGAGACCGACATAAAATTGTTAAAAATCATATTGATTTTTATTTGAAAGTAAAAGTCTTGATGATGAGGACTGATGTACTCAATAAGTGATGAAAATGATAATGCGTGATTAGCTTCAGTTTTTTTTTTCATATTGAGTTTGATATCAAATTCAAGGGCTGGATAAGGGCTACATAATTAATAAAACTATTTAAATTGTTGGTCGACGATTGTCATTTACTTTTATCAAAAACAATATAGAATTATATCAGTTTGATATCAAATTAAAGGGCTGGACATGGGCTACCTAATTAATAAAATAATAAAAATCGTTCAGGTGAGCACTAGGTACTTTATAAAATTGATGAAAATAGCGATTGTCATTTGTTTTTATCAAAAAATTATTAAATTAAATCGAACTTGATTTAAAATTAGAGGGTTTAAATTAAAGGGTTAAAGAAAGGTTAAGGGTTAATAAAATTATTTAAAATGGTGGCAGACGATTGACATTTGTTTTTATTTAAAAAAACAATATCGAGTTTGATGTTAAATTACAGAGCTAGATGAGGGCTAATTAATAAAATTATTTAAAATGGTGGTTGACGATTGTCTTTTGTTTTTTAAAAAATATGTTATAATCATACTTATTGAGTATGATATCAAATTAAATGTCTTGATAAGAGTTGATACAAGATTGTTCAAAATGTTTATTATTTTAAAATTATAAAAATCATATTGATTTTAATATCAAAGTAAAAGGTCTTTTGATGACGAGGAGTGATATACACAATAAGAGATAAATATGATTGTGGGTGATTAACTTCGCGTCTTTTGTTTTTAGTTGGATAACCAAGATATTTCTTTTATTACACATACTTATTATGTTATTTTATTTTAAAATTTTAATGGCTTAACTAAAATTTATATTGAAGAAGAAAGATGAATAATTTGAAGTTGTAATTAAATAATTATAATTTCAACATACAATTTTTTTTCGGTAGAGTCTAAATGTTAAAATCGTTATAATTGAGGCACGAAGTGCCGAATCGTCCCACATTCAGGGTCGGCGGAGCTTGAGTCCGCGAAGCGGGCGAATCCCCCTTGTCGCGCGGCAGCGCGACCTAGCCGAAGGCCCGCGTAGCGGGGCCTGACGCTAGTCTTCTTATATACTAAAAGGCTAGGTATCACTATATTTTCAGCAGCTTAGCAACCGTTTTTAGAATCGCCTACAGCCTAAACGGTTCAACCGATTTTTATGAACTTTATTTTATTTGATAGAGGTTCATGTGAGGTAGTGCCTTTTGGGTATATGAATATTGTAGATGGCGTGGTAGTCGCAGGGGAGTTGAAAAACCGTGATTTTTTTGAGTCCTTGGATACGGGCATTATACGTTATTCGATTGTTTTTTTCATTTGACATATAGGTAGAGAATGAATTTGACTATATTTCTATACAGGTTTCAACCCAATATTCGGTATATTAAGAAAGTTATTAAGAAAAAACTGAAAAATGCACGGAACGCAAATGGGAGCATGCCATGGAATTTTTGTTTTCTTTTTGATAAAAATGATTTTTTTGTCTAGTGTCAGATTTGACGTTTCCAATTTGAAATTTTATTTGGATTTATCTTTTATATTTGATAAGATAGAAATATTTTGAAAATTTTATTGAGTATTTAAAGATGGAGCACGCATTATGTTTACATGGTTTTGTATAAATTTGTAATCTATTTTTTGAAAATTTTTATTCAATTTAACAATGCACTGTGTAGTTGAATCATATTTTTATTTATTACTGTAATATTTATAGTAATATATTTTGACCCAAGTGTAAATATTCAATTAAAATTAGGTATCTATATCCAATATCCGTGGATAATACTATTTCTCAGTATTTTACGGAAAGTTTTAAATGTCAAATTAATATACAAATTTAACAAACGTGTTAAAAATGGTGTCCGATAATCGGGATTTTTATCTATTGTACTTGAGTTTGGGTTGAGTTTGAGTTTGTCCTGCCCAAGCCGCCCTACTGGTATCTTTATCCTGGATACGCCCACTAACTAACAACTGGACAAGCACGAGACACGACGCGGACTAGAGATGATCTACATTGTTATTGCACTTGTATCAAGTATCAAATCTGTTTCTACAAAAGTATGTATGGTATTAATTACCCCAAGGGGTCAAAATATGGCTTCAATGATCAGCATTTGTATTTCAATATAAATTTATTAATATAATTATGATTGGTATCAAACTTATCGTCCAATGTTTTCCAAAATTATGGCTGTTTACTAAGAAAAAATTTAAATTGCACTCGGTGAGCGGAATTAGTTTTTTCTGAATATTTTTTAAATTATATCGCGATTGATATCAAATTAAAGGTCTTAATAAGAACAAAAAATCTACAGTATGCATTAAAATGACTTTCGACAATTTGGCTTTTGTTTTTAGTCGGACAAAAAGTATTTTTTTAGTTTTCACAAGCGGGACCTAGTATTACAATTGAGGCACGAAGTGCCGAATTGTCCCACATTCAGGGTCCGCCGAGCGTGAGCCCGCGAAGCGGGCGAATCCTCTTTGTCGCGCGGCAGCGGTAGAGTCTAAATGTTAAAATCGTTATAATTGAGGCACGAAGTGCGAACCCCCCTTGTCGCGCGGCAGCGCGACCTAGCCAAAGGCCCGCGTAGCGGGGCCTGACGCTAGTACTCTACTATTTTACTAAAGTGTATACCATTGTAGAAGTCGGGAATTGCAGTTTTATAACATTATTAAAGTTTATTATGACTAGAGATGGGAATTTAGTGATTTTTCCTATTTTTCTACGTGAGTACTATTTTTATGTGTCATAATACAAAATCCGTTTTGAAGAAAATGCTTTCATTTGAACCCAATATGATTTTACCTATTTTTCCTAAAATCGTGGTTTTTTAAAATTTGGACCTATTTTACTATCTTTGTACCTAAATCATATTTTTATGTTCCTAAATCGTGTTTTAAATATTTTTCTTTTTTAAAAATTTAACATTCACAGATATTTGTATTTTTTAGGTTGGCAATTTTGATTTTTGTACTTCTGCACTATTTTCTTCGCGCATTTTAAAAAGTATTTGAAACTAAATACAGCTGTCATCTAGCGGTCGGTGCGAAAACTAAAATTTTAGTCACGTGATGGTTACAGCAGTTCGTATACGAGTCGCACCGCACTGGCTGTAGTCCTGTAGTGTAGATTGTGCTTGTGCTGTACAAGTGTTAATGTGGTTGAATATTTAAAAAAAAAATCATGCCAAGAACGTCACATAAACTAAAACTGTATGAAGAATGCTACAATTAAAAGGGCAGGTGTTTATTTTAAAATTACTTACTACATTTCATGTTACATAAATGGTTTTCTAATTTTAAGGTAGTACTTACTGAAGTTTCAAGTTGAAGATTTGAATGAATTAATGTTTATTTATATCAATATAATAAAATATTTAAAAAATTTATAACCTAAAATACTTTTTTTGGATCCTAATTTTAGATATTTTGTACCTAAAACGAGAATTTTATTAACCTTTTTAGGAACCTATTTTCACAAATTTTAAATCCTAAATTCCCATCTCTAATTATGACCTTGTAATAATAAATGACATTTCATATTTTCCATTTCAATTTGCCAAAAGTCAAAAACTTTATATGACATTAACACTCAAATATTTTATTTTTTGTTTTCATAGGTAGGCAGATAAACATGGGCGTCGTTAGGTTATTTCCTAGGGGGGGCAAAATATTTTTTGGACCAGTAATGTAGTCCTATAAAAAAAAATTTGGTAGGGAGAAAGAAAAAAATCTGACGTGGCCATCACACAACCTTCCTTCATCTAGACTTTAAACAGAAATGTATACGTACATTTGAGTTATGCGACTAACACCCGGCCTTGACCACACACACACACACACACACACACATACACACACACATACACACAGACATCACCGTGAAACTATCAAAAATGAGTTGTAAGGACCCTAATTCGTGCTCATCCACTAAAAATTCACTACCCGATTTTTTGCATGATTCCAATACCTTCCTTTACAGGTAAGCGGAAGGTAAAAAGCCTGTTACAATAAATCATTTTGTGACTTTGGTTTTGAAATCGATGACCTCATATTTTATAATGATGTACTTATAGGTTGTGCTTACATGGCTAAAGAATGAAATTTACAAAAAAACCTTGCCGTATTTTGTTAAATAGGTAATTTCTAAAAATTACTAAAAATGCGAGTTTTACATTAATTATCAGTCAATGGGTTAACTGTTTAACAAAATTTCTGATACCCGTCGTCCACAAGCCCCGAACCCTCGACTAGTTGATTTGACTTTTCACACGAAATTATTTTAGATTTTTTTGGTTCCGGTCTGTTTGCTTGACAAATGTCGCAATTTTTCACAAAATTTTCAATTTCATTGTCAATGGAAGGCCACCAAAAATAAGATCTCGCATTTTGCTTCATTTTAACTATACCCTCATGAGTATTGTGCAATTCGTTTAATAGTTGATTACGCCATTTTTCTGGTATAATTACTCGATATCCCCACATTATAACTCCCTTCTCAATAGACAGTTCCTGTTTACGTATAAAATATGCCTGCAATTTATTATTATCGTTATTTTTTGGGAAACCATATCGGATATAATTAAAAATTTGTCCTAATTCCGAATCTTTTCTAATTTCCGATCTGATCATATGTAAATCTATGGGTAAATATTTTTCAATAAAATTTACATATTCTCCTGTACCTATCAGTCCTGATATTTAACTTTTCATCTAATGCCCTGTTCACACGTTGCTACTTTGAAGACACATTCGTGCTACTGTAGCAAGAAAAAATCTGAGTCGCTTGTCAAATAGCAGCGCTGCTAATTTGTAGCATCAAAGTATCAAGAACTACTCGTTGATAATTTCACATCGTTGATCGTTGTGTGTGTAGATAGCGATTTTTTGCGGTAATTGTTTCGATTTCAATTTCTTTTCATGCTACAGTAGCACGTATGCGTCTTCAAAGTAGCAACGTGTGAACAGGGCATAATGGCAAACGTGATAATGCATCGCCATGAACATTATCTTTACCATCAATTACTTTTAAAGTATAATTAAATTGAGATAAATATAATGAATATAATGACCATCGTTGCAATCTGCCTGCTGCCATTTGTGGAATACTTTTATTTTCCCCAAAAAGTGCCTGCAATGGCTTATGATCAGTCAATAATTCAAAATGCCTACCCGTAAGATACTGATAGAATTTTTGAATTCCCCAATAAATAGCTAATGCTTGTTTGTGTATCATAGAATAATTTTTTTCGTGATCATTAAAGACTCTAGATGCGTAGCCAACTGGACGTACGGATCCATCTTGCATTACGTGAAATAATACAGTTCCGATACCGTTTTTTGTTAAGTAGTTCATGAACCAGCTAGCCAAATTACTAATTTTCCTTCTTAACACCAGTAAAATCCATGATTGCCATCCTCAAGTGGTAGCTAATAGAAATAGCGATCCATACAAAATGGCGGACGTTGGGTTTTAAAATGCGATCATCGGTCCGATTTCAAAAATCTTTTTTTTTAAATAAAAACTTAAAATGTGACCTTTATTTATTTCTCATAAATTTTTCAAATTGTGAACCGTTATTGGAATATGATGAATTACTAAAAATTTCGATAATAGGGTAGTTTACCATTTTTTTGAAAAGTTTTTTATTGAAACTTCATGTTATTTGAAAGCGATTGAGAGTACTGATAAGCCTTAATTGTTCTTAATAAAGCTGTAATTAATTTTTAAAGTTTGTGTGACGTAGATGTATAGGTGGCTGAAAATCTTCTCAAACAATTAAGCTGGAATTAAAATGTACTCCATGTAAAATCAACTGTTTCTAAATGTTACAAAATATACAATTTGGTAGTTTCTTTATTTCTATAAGTAAGAATACACGTGAAAACGCATGACTATGACGTAGATGTATCGATACGTAAAATCTCAAATATTTAAAGAACTATTAACTTTTTAAAAACTTTTTTCATGGCAATAACTCATTTTTGAAGTCTCCTTTCAATATAATTGACTGGATTGCTAATTTGCTACTATGGTAAAGTACCCTATTGAAACGATTTTCTATGTTTATCATAAATTAACCAAAAAGCCAGACATCTTAAAAGATAATATTTACAATTATTATTTTAGTATAGGTATACTTCGCTTTTTTAATATTAAAATATAAATACTTTCGTAATATTAATCTGAAAATCTTAAATTACGTGAATTTAATTTTCTTTTTACCTTCCGCTTACCTGTAAAGGAAGGTATTGGAAATTGGAATCATGCAAAAAATCGGGTTGTGAGTTTTAAGTGGATGAGCACGAATTAGGGTCCTTACAACTCATTTTTTATAGTTTCTCGATGATGTCTGTATGTATGTGTGTGGTCCGGGCCGATGCCGGATGTCGCATAACTCAAATACGAATTACCCAAAAAATTTGATATTTGGTATTTTAAAATTGTATACGAATAGGAAGAGCTCATTAGATTTTGGTACAAATATCTTCACCGGAAGTGATATTTTTTGAAGATTGAAAAAGATAATTGTCAAAAATTTATATAAATTTAGATAAATATAGTATTTATTTGTAATAAGAATAAGAGGCAAAGTTATTTGCAACTTACGTTATAAAAAAATTGTCTTTATCTGGTACCATTAAAGAACTGCAGTAAAATTTAAAAAATAAATTTATCAGATAAAACGTTGAAATCTTGTAATCTATGTTCGGTTGATTTTTGTTTCTGCGTAAAAAATATTGACAGGTGACATACTAGCTTCATATAAGTCATAAGTAAGATATTAAATGTAGTAATTGAACGGAGGCTGGCTTCAACACAGAAGAGTTTTCCTGTGAACGAATCTTTTGATTCAGGTGATGCAAATTTTGTTTGAATATTTTAGATTTTTATTTGTATATTTTAGGGACACCGGATTGTATACGTATACATTTATGTTTATAAAGCCTGTTTTACATTATACTTTTTTCGTTTAGATTCATGCTAGATTTCTCGTTTGATTTCCATCCGAGATCCGTCCGGTTTTCATACTTCTTTATTTCCAAACTATTCGTATACAATCGGAATTCTTCGATTTTTTCCGAAAGGATCCAACTTAGGCAACTTCAAAATAATAAATAATTTTCTTAATTATTCTGACAAGTGACTACTTAAGATTTGGACGTTAGAATTTATAGTGGAAAAAATATTAACACAACTTGAATAACACGTACAAGTGCACAACTCATAAACGTCAACGAGAACAAATCAAAACAATATCAAAACTTTTAAAGGTTGGTCAAACTGACTCCAGATTGAACTGCGCATGCGTAGACAAATCTAGTATGAATCTCGAATAGAAAAATAGAGCCGGGCGTATATTTCTATACTAGAAAAAATCTGCTGTGGCCACCACACGACCTCTCGCCTAATTCTGCTTGTTGTACTAATCTAATAAATAGTTTTACTTACATTTTAATAGTTTCATGTTCATGTAATATGTAAACGATAATGTAAACCAATATGCAAGCAAAATATGTCAACTGTACTGTCACTGTCATAATAATTCAAATTTTATGTAGAAACAAATTTCATATCATGGACAACAAGATACTGGAATTTCAAAAAAATAGAATATTAATTGTACTTTATTTTATTGTTAAATACTTCCAGATTCAGCAATTTGTATTTATAATTAACTGTACACATAGATAATCACAATTCCTTTTATTTTTAATTGCAAAAATTGTCATAAATAAATAATGTACCAATATATTTAAGGAAAACTTTTCCAAACTTCTAAAAGTACTACTTCCGGTTTGCGGATTTCTACCAAAATCTTATCCGGTGTTAAGATACTTATTAAAACCTTAAATATGAAATTTGGTTATAAACGGTTTGATACTTTTTAAGTTATCGTGGACGAAAAATCGTCGGTTCATACAAACGCACACACACACACACACACGCACACACACACAGACATCATCGTGAAAATAGTAATTTCGTATTCTAGAGACCCTGAAACGTGCTTATCCACCAAAAACTCATACTCGAAAATTTTGACCCATTACAATACCTCTCTTATAGAATATGAGGCGAGAGGTAAAAAGTATGGAAATCGAACGAAACTCGGATGGGAATTTCTGATTTACATTATACTAGAAATGGCTAGGAACTTCTCGGATGAATCTCGAACTAGAATCTAGACGAAAAAAGTATAATGTAAAACAGGCTTAAGTCTAGATATGGCAGAAGGTTGTGTGCAGGCCACTTCAGATTTTTTTATCATGAATTAAGTAATCAATACCCAAGTATTATTTTGAGACATTGACGTATAAATGACATCTGGTAACAGATATATGGTCGAAATATGACTGTCACAAAATAACCTGAATACAATGTCTTCAGACGAGATGTAAAAGTCATAATATGACTGTCACAAAGTGCCTTGTATAGGACGTTTGCAGACGTGATAATAATGTGACAATATGACCGTCAAAATTTATCTATTTAAAACGTCCAGGACTAACTATTCTAACATTGTATAGGATTGATAGTTGGATAATTTGAAATAAGTATAACAACCAATCTCACCTTTTTCAGTGCCTACAATAAAACACACCTTGTATTACAATACAGTATGGTAAGATTATAACAAAAGTAAAGTATGAACATGATACCATACCTAGAGATAATAGATTTACAATAAATTATAATTAACTATGGAAGTTGAACCTTCCTTCTACAATGACCAAGACAATGACGAGTGAGAACTGTCAAAATGCTCAGCTGTTTCATTGATAAGAATGTGAACATAGTTGTTATTAATTTAATTTTTCCGTTGATCGTTTATTAATGAGTATCATTAATGTAAAAAAATCATACATTTATGACCCCTATAAATGCATGATTTTTTATTAATCAACGATTTATTGGATGCGTTCAATACACGTAATATTGTATTATATTGACCAGCTCTAAGTTTTACCAAAATACAAAACAGAATTAAAAGAAATTATTTTCACACTTCTAGGCAGGGTTGTTATGTTTAAAACAATTTGTTTTAAACAAACTGTTTTAAACATGTTTTAAACACGGCCTAATGTTTTAATGCATGTTTTAAACTGTGTTTTAAATCAGGTGTTTAAAAATGATATCGAAATCCATTCACGACGCATAACACAAACAAAACAAATTCAACTACCGACCATCGGTGACTCCTAGCTACGCAGATAGAGCGATGTAAATCCCCGTCCTCGCAGAAAAAGTAGCATGGGCGACATATTTCGATGGAAATAATATTAATTTAAAACAGATATCCGGTTTAAAACATGTTTTAAACATGCTTTTTTGTTGTTTAAAACATATTTTTTTGTGCAGAGTTAAAAACATGTTTTAAACCAAAAAAACAGTTTTAAACAGTAAAAAACAAATGTTTTGTTTAAAATTGAAAAAAACATGTTTTTTTTCAACCCTGCTTCTAGGTAAATAAAATGTATGTAGAATTGCTTTAAAATGAATATAAAAATAATAACAATATTTTAAAAACGAAAAAACCTTAGGATTTAGTACTGCTAATCAATATTAAGTGAACTTAATGCACCCGCTTCTCCCTGAAAACAGTTGATTGTTATTGTTGAGTTGTCTATTGTTGTCGATCCAATTGTGGTGAACATTTAAAGCGATCCTAATTTGTTATGGAATAAAATTGAAATTTTTTCAAATTAAAAAGGTATGACCAACGGAAAAATATTGTAACTAACTCATGTGTTAATAGGCGATTAATAATCTCAACAATTAACGCGTTCGCTTCTCTCACGCGTTAAAAAGTCTCAATTATTAATCGCCCTCATTAACACACTAGTTTGTTAAATAACTATAATTTAACAAAGTTTTTATGTTAATTCATTAACAATTTTGCTTGTTGAAGATTAACTATAGTTTGTTAAATTAAACCAAAAAAAGTAGTGGATCTGCTCTGGAACCATGTTTTTTGTTCAAAGTGTGTTAATTTTTTTTACTGTGTAGGTGCCCAACCAAAAACTTAAGCGGCCAACAGTACACAGTTATACTTGATTTCTAAACTAAACTAATATTAATCTGAGGACTATACCGAGTTTGCCCGCAGATAGGTTAAATTTAATTTTGCATCCAAAAAATCTAGTGATATTTTTCTCGTATTTACACAGTGTAAATACGGCTCAGCGAAACAACTTCAGATTGCTCTTTTTAGTTTAGAAATCAAGTATAGTATAATTTATTTCGTTTATATTTTTTTCATAAAATTATTTAGTATTAAATAATAATATTTATTCATCCACAAAAAAATTATATAAATAAGACGGATAGATAAGAAGAACACCCCAAAATATAGAACAGAAAATTAATTAAACCCAATAAGTATGCTATTTGTGTAAAGTATCATCTAAAATAAAGTCATCTGCGGTAAATGAAGAAGTATCTTTTAATTTTTTCCTGAAAAAGCATTTTATAAATAAAGTAAATTTGTTTTAGATTAATTAAATATAAAATAACTGTACCATATTAAGTCTTCGACAACGAAGTACATATCTGGTTTAGGAAATCCATTAAATTCTGAAGCCTTGGAAGAATAATCGCCAATGTTATGAAAAATTAACCATTCGCCTATATCCATTTGCGGTAACATCATTTCACAAATTTTATCTTTACTATCACAAGTGGGGCCCCAAACAGTACTTTTGAGAAATACTGGATTTTTGTTATTCTGCAACGAAATATTATAATATGTGTAATATCATATTTCTTAACTAAACGGAGCAATCTGAAGTTGTCTCGCTGAGCCGTATTTACACCGTGTAAATACGAGAAAAATATCACTAGATTTTATTGGCGGCAAAATTAAATTTGATCTATCAGCGGGCAAACTCGATACAGTCACTGACAACAGCTGACGAGACAAGATGGAGAACATTCGTTTGTTTACATTACAAAATTTGTGTGGTGTAAAACTGGTGTTACATCAGCCAATCAAAAACGATCAGTTTTAGCGTACCAACTTCAGATTGCTGCGTTTAGTTAAGAAATCAACAAACTGTAATATTACCACTTATTGATTTAAAGAGTATGAAAGGCTTACTGGTTCGTGCGACGAAAAAATAAAAATAAAATTGAAGTGTCGAAAGGCAACTCCTTCCTAGAGTAACATCGAGAAGTAATCTTCTCATGAACCAGTAACGCATTTCACAGTTCACCCAGAAATACAACAGACGGAGTACAGTCGGCCTGTTAGACCTCATCAGTACGACTCAACTCAGAACTCAGTGTCTGGAGACCTATTCTGTGAAGTTATCACTTATCAATAATTGTGATACGTTGATGACGTCAGCCGGTGATAATTTAAATGTGATAGTTTAGTTTCTTTTGAATGGTTAGGTTTCGCAGTAAAATATTTAGGTTGGCAATACCTTCAAAATATGAAACATTCGGCTTATTTGTTTGGCTTTTGTCTGTGAGTATATAGCGTTTTGTAATTTCTTTGCTTTGATCAATTTGCCTTTTTGAAGACTATTATTGTTAATAGTGTTTTGTTTAGTTTCACTTATTTATTTTTTTACCTTCCGCTTACCTGTAAAGGAAGGTATTGGAATCATGCAAAAAATCGGGTGGTGAATTTTTAGTGGATGAGCACGAATTAGGGTCCTTACAACTCATTTTTGATAGTTTCACGATGATGTCTGTGTGTGTATGTGTGTGTGTGTGTGTGTGTGTGTGTGGTCAAGGGTTGTTAGTCGCATAACTCAAATACGAATTACCCGAAAATTTTGATATTTGGTATTTAACATTTGTATATAAATTGGAAGAGCTCCCTAGATTTTGGTACAAATATCTTCATCGGAAGTGATATTTTTTGAAGATTGAAAAGGTTAATTGTCAAAATTGTATATAAATTTAGAAAAATATAGTATTTATTTGTAATGAGAATAAGAGGAAAAGTTATTTGCAACTTACGTTATAAAAAAATTGTCTTTATCTGGTAGAATTAAAGAACTGCAGTAAAATTTAAAAAATAAATTTATCAAATAAAACTTTGATATCTTGTAATCCATGATCGGTTGATTTTTGTTTCTGCGTAAAAAATATTGACAGATGAGACGGGTGACAAGTTGGCATACTAGCGCTATATAAGTCCTAAGTAAGATATTAAATGTAGTAATTGAACGGAGGATGGCTTCAACACAGCAGAGTTTTCCTGTGAATGAATCTTTTTATTCAGGTGATGCAAATTTCTGTGTTTGAATATTTGAGATTTTTATTTGTATATTTTAAATGGGCACCGGATTGCACGTATACATTTCTGTTTAAAATCTAGATATGGCGGAAGGTTGTGTGATGGCCACGTCAGATTTTTTTTACCTTGTTTTGTGTTAGTTTTGTTTGTTTGTTTCTTGTTACTCTAGTCATCTGGGTTACTGTATTGTTATAATTTGTAGTTTAATTGTAACAAAATAATACGAAAACTACCACCGTTGATAAGTCTATAACACCAACTACTGAGGTGGTGGTAACTCTTACACTTGACATGACGTCATACCGAGATTTCGTACTCAATTCTCACAGATTGCAGCACAACTATCACCATTCACCAAAATACTTATCAATTCACTGGTGATAACTTCACAGAATAGGTCTCCTGGTTCACAAAAAATAATAAATTTCATACTACTTACTTTCAGTGGTGCTATAAGACCAAATGGATTGTTGTGTGTCAGCCACGAACTAAAACTTCCATAATATCCATCATTTATATAATACATGTTGTGTAGACAAACATTTCCTGAATCGTCGTACTCCTTAACAGTGCGCAGTGAGTGAACATTGGCAGCAAGTGTTCCACTAGTCGAAACGAAAAATGTTCCTGGCTCAGAAATTATTTTTATTTTTTGATCAGAAAAGAATTCCTCGAGCGCAGCGTTGATCACATTTCCAAATAATTTAAGAAACATCCTTGAAGCACTAGGAAATCCGCCGCCGATATCCAAGGTATCAAAATTGAATTCAAAACTCTCGGCTAAGTTGAAAATGCTTCTAGCATAACTTATAGCAGAGTAGAAAATGTCTGGATTGTTGCAGCCTGCACCAACATGAAAAGAAACTCCAATAACATTTAGGTTAAGTTCTCGGGCAACTTTCAAAAGTTCCGGTGCTTCAGTGTCCGGATCGCAGCCAAATTTTAATCCAAGGTTTGCGTTTGCTGTTTCATCGTCACATCGGATTCGTAGCAGTAATCTAAAAAATACACATTTTATTATACTGTATTTTTTGGGAATTCCCTTACTTAATTACTTAATCCTAAAGCCTATCACCTTTCAGTTTAAGGCTGGATCTCTCTCTTAGTACGCTTTTGATATACTATTTGCATGACGAAGCCGTAGTTACGGTTGTCGCGTCGCCGTACGTAGGGGAGACTAGGGAGGGTTGACACGTAGGGAGGCTTGATACCCTATCATATTTACCGCCAGGAAGTTAGTGGGGAGTCGACTATTTTATTACACTATCGTCCAATAGATTGCAGTGTTTGGTGAATATTTGACAGATCTGTGATGATGAACAGGTGTTCTATACATAAAAATCTGACGTGGCCATCACACAACCTTCCGCCATATCTAGACTTTAAACAGAAATGTATACGTACAATCCGGTGCCCATTTAAAATATACAAATAAAAATCTCAAATATTCAAACACAGAAATTTGCATCACCTGAATAAAAAGATTCATTCACAGGAAAACTCTGCTGTGTTGAAGCCATCCTCCGTTCAATTACTACATTTAATATCTTACTTAGGACTTATATAGCGCTAGTATGCCAACTTGTCACCCGTCACACCTGTCAATATTTTTTACGCAGAAACAAAAATCAACCGATCATGGATTACAAGATATCAACGTTTTATTTGATAAATTTATTTTTTAAATTTTACTGCAGTTCTCCGATTTCTTTTTGTTTCTAGCCCTATAGATGGCACTGTCGTCGAACATCAGAAAAAATATTGAGTAGCTATTGTAATTTATGCTCTATAGATGTCGTAACAAAGTAGTTTAGATATTTAGCATAGAGGGACTCTCAATTTAGCAGCGGCTTTCGGTAGATAGAGGGCGCAATATTCTAACCTTATTTTTCCCGGGAATTACAAAATCCAAAAGTTTTTATTGTACTTTCCGCATAATACGTCACATGCACAAATAAGTATGTGTGTATTCATCATCTATAAATATAAATGGATATAACAAAACATAAAAGAGTTTCTTCCAAATAATACATAAGATAATTTAAATAAATCCAATAATGATTGTAAAGACATCTAAAGTGGCGAAATTTGTAATCTATCTCATTCGGGCTGGTAAAGAATGCTATTTTTTAAATGAAAAGTAACTTATTATATCATATTGTATCTCGCTGTGGGAAGTAATGAAAAAAAAACATTTATGTTTATAAGGTCATGGCATAAAATTTGTATTTAAAAAAATATAATAAAATAACAACAATGAACTAATATAAATATTCAAGTAAGAATGGCCGTCTATAACTGGTAAAAGATAATAATGAAAATATAAGAAGGGCGGAGGGGGATAGAACCCTTGCAACAATGTAACAATAATATTTGAGCTGCTTCAACCAACAAAGAACGTAAGAAAGTAGGCAAAACGTTCCAAGAATTAAATATTTAAATTGATATAATTTCACCTTATTGTTGTTATTTCTCTATATTTTGATAGCTTGTAGTATATTTGTCAGTTTCAATACAATAAAAAGTATTCTTATTTGAAGTTGTTATCCTAAACAATTTTTGTAGGGGGGCGCTATTGCTTATTTTTCAATTATCTGTTGCTGCTACGTATAAAAGGCAATTATGTAAAATATAAAATTTTGTAGTAAATTGGCGGTCTGATTTTAGAAATACTTTCAATTAAAAAACGGATTACTCAAATTATGTTTTGACTGACAATTTTACTTTCTTATACACAGTATACATAAATCATGTATCACAGTCTAGGTATCATGTAAAAATTTCGGTACCGGGATTTTCACGGAAATATAATTTAGACTACCTATGAGGCGAGAGGCAGACGCGGACCCAATATTGGGCCGATTGAGAAGCCGATCAAACTGCACTAATTCTTGTAAAATATAATCTCTCCGTATAAAATTGTTAGCGTACGGCCTTGATTGATATTTTTCTTTTAAATATTTACACATAAATTTTTATTACAAAATGTGACGTAATATGGCTATAAAAATCCAAAAAAATATTTAACTCAAAATATCTCTGAAACCAGACCCCCAATATTTAAAAAAATTTTATATGTCATACAGTTACTATTCCCGAACGTATGGATGTAAAGCTTTTAAAAAATAATCCTCAGGGTCACATATAAAAAATATAAAATACACCAAAAATTGTTTTTTTTCAAATTTGGCATTTGTGTTGAGTGCATTAGTTTATATGAGAACATTGTAGTTTAACAATGTTTTTTGTTTTTTATTCTGAACTTTAAAATAGTTCAGAACATTTTTTTTACAAAACCGGACCCCCAATTTCATTCTAATTTGTATAAATGTTGTCTAATACTATTGCACTTGAAACTCTTCAAAGTTTTATCAAAAGTAATCCTAACTAACGGATTACGCTAATTATGTTTTGACTGACAATTTTTAATTTTTTCGAGCGGACGATATGGTTTATTTTGCATTATTTATATTTAATTATACTTTTAAAGTACAAGTTTAACGGATTTCGTAAATTATGTTTTGATTGAAATCCTTCGAATTCAAACAAGTGTAATAAAAAGAGTACCTACCTCATATTCTGAACATATCCAGCGTAGTTTCAATAAAATGTGTAAAACTTGTTCTTATCTTGTTTATCTATTATTTATATTTTTCTTTTAAATATTCACACAATAATTTTAATATTGTTAAAACGTATTTTACAATATTGTAATAATGTGACGTAATATGGCAATTAAAATCCAATAAAAATATTTAACTCAAAATATCTCTGAAACCAGACCCCCAATATTTTTCAAATTTTTATGTCATACAGTTACTATTCCCGAACGTATGGTTGTAAAGCTTTTAAAAAATAATCCTCAGGGTCACATCTAAAAAAAATTAAAAACACCAAAAAAATGTTTTTTCCCACATTTGGCACTTGTGTTGAGAGTGCATTAGTTTATATGAGAACATTGTAGTTTAATTTTTGTTTGTTTTTTATTCTGAACTTTAAAATAGTTAGAACATTTTTTTTACAAATCTAGACCTCCAATTTCATTCTAATTTTTATAAATGTTGTGTAATTACACTTAAAACAATCCAAAATTTTATCAAAAGTAATCCTGACTAATTTTTGAAATACTTTGAATTTAGGCAAATGCAACGGATTACGTAAATTATATTTTGACTGACAATTTTTAATTTTTTAGTGCTGACGATATGGCTTATTTTGCATTATTTGTATTTAATTATACTTTGAAAGTAAGTACAAGTGTAACGAATTTCGTAAATTATGTTTTGACTGAAATATTTCGAATTCAAACAAGTGTAATAAAAAGAGTAACTACGATTCTGAACATTTCCAGCGTAGTTTCAATAAAATGTGTAAAACTTGTTCTTATCTTGTTTATCTATTATTTATATGTTTATTTTAAATATTTACACAATTATTGTTATTATTGTTAAAACGCATTTTACAATAAAATGGACGTAATATAGCAATAATATTTAACTCAAAATATCTCTGAAACCAGACCCGACATATTTTTCAAATTTTTATATGTCATACAGTTACTATTCCCGAACGTATGGTTGTAAAGCTTTTAAAAAATAATCCTCAGAGTCACATCTAAAAAAAATAAAAAACACAAAAAAAATGTTTTTTCCCACATTTGGCACTTGTGTTGAGAGTGCATTAGTTTATATGAGAACATTGTAGTTTAATTTTTGTTTGTTTTTTATTCTGAACTTTAAAATAGTTAGAACATTTTTTTTACAAAACTAGACCTCCAATTTCATTCTAATTTTTATAAATGTTGTGTAATATTGCACTTAAAACAATCCAAAATTTTATCAAAAGTAATCCTGACTAATTTTTGAAATACTTTGAATTTAGGCAAGTGCAACGGATTACGTAAATTATGTTTTGACTGACAATTTTTAATTTTTCGAGCTGACGATATGGTTTATTTTGCATTATTTGTATTTGATTATACTTTTAAAGTACAAGTGTAACGGATTTCGTAAATTATGTTTTGACTGAAATACTTCGAATTCAAACAAGTGTAATAAAAAGAGTACCCCATATTCTGAACATTTTCAGCGCAGTTTCAATAAAATATGTTAAACTTGTAGTAATATTGTTTATCTATTTATATTTTTCTTTCAAATATTTACACAATAATTTTTATTATTGTAAAAACGTATTTTACAACAAAATGTGCCGTAATATGGCAATAAAAATCCAATAAAAATATTTAACTCAAAATATCTCTGAAACCAGACCGCCAAAATTTACGTTTCGTGAAATAGTCAAAACATTATCATCTCATGATATTATCCTTGATGATTAGAATTGAAAATTTTAATAGGTATCTATTAGTATGTACCTATTATACAACAGGTACAAATTGAAAGAACATTGGTGGCTTCTTGTCAGGAATGGTTATGTATTTTTAGTTAAAAAAGAATTTTTTGATAGGTATCTAGAATTTAACTTAGGCAAAAACGTATTCATATCGGCTATCGATCGAAGAACCTTGTTTTAAATTAAAATTCTTAAATTTAAAAAACTTCTTATTAGATTATTCTGTAATAAAATAAATATTCCTATCTTTAGAAAGCTCTACATTTCTACTAGTGCTAATATTTAATTTTTTATGAGAAAAAAATGTATTTTTTGACAAAAAAAACAATGGAGTAAAAAACTCCAAAATGCTTTACTTTTATTGCATATGAGTCGTTAAAATTATAAATTCACAAAACCTTTAATTTATAAAAAATATAGATTCTTATCTCAAAGAATATTTTCTTTGTAGTAATGATGTATAAAATTAACTTATTTGGAATATACAAATGGAGAATAATATAGTATAAACTAGCTTCGATTTCGAATCATCGTGCCGGGCGAAGCTAATACCTGACCCTCTTTCTTATCTTTTACTGAGAATTTTCGAAGGAGAACATTTTCTACAATAGTCGCCGAAACTCGCGCTCATAGTAGTTCGTCCTTTTAACACGGGTCCAATATGTCACCACCAAACAGGCTTACGTACATTGCAGTTTGTCAATTGTTTTAATAATTTATGTTAATGTTTTCATAAGAGAAAATCATGAGACAAAAATTAGAATCGCTTAAATATTACTTATTCTATGTAAAACAATGTTTGACACAAACATTTTCTTTGCTGTCTGTTAGATAAAAAATATTATTTGCATTTTTTCTAAATATCTCCTGTGTGTTAAGTTTACTTTTAACTAATTTTTTTTGTGTAATAATTGAAGCAATATTACACAACATATATTAATTTCAACGAAGTTGGGGGTCTAGTTTTAGAAATATTATTTATTTTAGAACTTTCTAAAATTGATAAAAAAAAATAAAAAACATAAGTATACTACAGTGTCTTCGTACATATCAACGCATTTCAGGTAAATTTGAAATTTGAAAAAAAAAATTTGTTTAGTGCGCGTTTTATTTTTTTTAGGGATGACCCTTGTGTTCCTTTTTGATCAGTTTGATATCTATATATTGGGAAAGACCTATTATACAACATATAAAAATTTGAAGAAAGTTGGGGGCCTGCTTTTAGAGATATTTTGAGTCAAAAGTTTGTATTCGACATATATTGTTATATTACGTCACGTTTTTTTATAAAATCTGTATAAATCAATGAAAACAATTATTATGTAAATATTTGAAGAAAATAAATAAATAAATAAGTAACACATACGTCATAAACTAAATTTTGTTGAAGCTACGCTCGAAAGATTCAGAACGTAGGGTACTCTTTTCCCTTAATGCTACCAGATAAAGACAATTTTTTTATAACGTAAGTTGCAAATAACTTTTCCTCTTATTCTCATTACAAATAAATACTATATTTTTCCAAATTTATATACAATTTTGACAATTAACCTTTCCAATCTTCAAAAAATATCACTTCCGATGAAGATATTTGTACCAAAATCTAGGGAGCTCTTCCAATTTATATACAAATGTTAAATACCAAATATCAAAATTTTCGGGTAATTCGTATTTGAGTTATGCGACTAACAACCCTTGACCACACACACACACACACACACACACACACATACACACAGACATCATCGTGAAACTATCAAAAATGAGTTGTAAGGACCCTAATTCGTGCTCATCCACTAAAAATTCACCACCCGATTTTTTGCATGATTCCAATACCTTCCTTTACAGGTAAGCGGAAGGTAAAAATGTGTTTTTGTGCCTGACAATGTAAGTATTTGACTAACATTTATAGGGTTTGAATTTTAATAGTAGGTATAAGGTTTGTGCAAAATGAATTATTTCGTATAAAAGTATGTGTCTCCAATTTGCGTAGCTTAAAATGTAAGGTTAAGATTGTTCTGCATGTTTTTGTAATTTTTGGTACTTGGGGAGGTTTGATACTTATTAGTCAGAGACACTTGATACATGGAAAATCTCGAATTTTGAAAAAGTTGTGCGAAAATCTACAAGGGAAATAAAAACAATAATATCAATGAAGACGATACAGACAGTGACGAAAACGAAATAGAAAACCAATATGATGATGATGATGCTGTAGCATGTAATAATTGCAACTCATTGTACTTACCATCTAAACCTAATGAATTCTGGTTTAAGTAGTGTCAGATCTGTTCCACGTGGTCGCATACGGAATGTATTGGGGTGGATAGAAGAAGTAAGATATTTATTTATGACATTTGTAAGGAGTAAATATTTCAAAATAAAATTTTGTTTTACGTCTCAAGCCTCCCAGTGTACGTCTCATCCCTCCCGTAGAATGGGAGGCTTGATACGTTTTCTTGTTTTTAAAAAAAATTATTTCTAAAAGTTGTATTTATATAAGTTAAAGACTGTTTATTTTATTTTTGTTTGTCAATATATCAATGAGTAGATATATATTATTAAAGTATTCAAATTGTGTTTATTTTTAATTCTACGATGGTTTAAAGCCAAAACGTATCAACCCTCCCTAATCTCCCCTATATCAGGAGTCGACATTGTGCTCTATTCATCCATTCATCTTGGTGCAGTCAGAATCTCAATCCGTGCGGCGATCTGTGGTTTGCAACCTCAGCAGCAGCGGAGATATTCTTTGTGCCGAGCTTTGTGCAACCAGGACTACATTTAAGGTGTACAAGAGAATAGCTTGTAACACCCGAGTGTGATTGAATGCCAAACCGAGGGCATTTTTTTTATTCAAATCACACATTGTCACACATTGTCGCCCGACGGAGACTCGAACCATCGATCTCACGTTGACTGACGTCACAGCACGGTAGCCGGTAGTAGCCAGATAACGCACTGGACCACGCTGTCGGGTAAAAATAATACTAATAATAGTAATGTGTAATGTAGGGTGGGGCCAAACAACCTCCCTAGTTTCAATAAAGAATTGTGAAGCGAGCAGAGGTTGTAAAAGGATGGGAATGGCGTGTATAGCGGCCGGTAGATATGCCGTTTGCGTTACAAGAGGATTCAGTCTTGGATCTTGGATCTTGGATATAAAAGGGAGGGTGGAGTAGAAACTCCACATGCACTTAGGCCGCTCAGACGGGCCCATTGTACATCCTCCGGGTAGCACAGCTCCTTGCTACAGATCCTGAAGCCATTCCACACTCAGGAAGAAAGCCAACAGGTCAGCAGCGGGAGTTGTGCTTAGGGTGGCCATGTCCGGCCAGAATTCCCCTAGCATGGATCCTCTTTTTGAAGACAAAGCAGGGCATTCACATAGGATGTGCTCCACAGTTTCATCTTCTTCTTCGCAGCCTCTACATAAAGGACTGTTGACGATTTTCATGCGGTGCATGTGTTTGTTTAAACGACTGTGTCCCGTCAAAATGCCGACAAGAAGTTGAAGGTTATTCCGAGAGAGTCGAGTGAGATAGTTTGCCAGTTTAATAGTTGGCCTCGCAATTAGTCTCTTTGCATGTCTGCATTGAGGTGTGGTAGTCCAGTGGACTGAAAATTTTTCAAAGCTTAAGTTTTTGACAAAGTCATGAAGAGTTGAAGTTGCCAACGGAAGTATTGGTTCCGGGCCACAAGGCAGGGAAGACGAGCCTTGCCTAGCAAGTTCATCAGCCTTAGCGTTACCTTCATTACCGCTATGCCCTTTAACCCAAGTGAGTTCTACGGCATTGTTCTTGGATATGACGGACAGTGCTTGTTGACATAGCTCGACAAGCTTTGACGTGACTTTGCAGCCATTGAGAGCTTGAAGAGTTGCCTTGCTGTCTGTTGTTATCCTAATTGACTTGCTTTGAACCTGAAGTTCATTCACAAGTATTGCGCTCTGCATAATCCTCATAATCCCCATAGGATTCAGTCGTAAATATAATGTGGACGAACGAGCAACGCGCTTTTGTCGTGGAAACATACATACGCGGAAACGAGTCTGTTCCGTATTCGATTCGAAATTCCCTGTCGTCAAGCAGTTCCGGACCGAAAATCGATTACGTTGTGGGTAACAAACTTTCGGGAAACAGGATCTGTTGTCAGGAAGAGAGGTGCACGACCTCGAACTGCTCGAACACTGTGTTTAATCAAATGTAATTTCTGAATGAATTAAGATAGAAACTTACCTAGAAGACGGATAATAAGTTTTAATTTTATGAAGTTCTTGTTCTCCATCGAATGTCATTAAAGAAATATTGCAAGATGAAGCGTGACGAATATGTGGTATAAGCTTTGCTGTATTTGCGAAAATGATACGATCTGTGTTTACACCTAGATCCAAAATTTTGTCAATTTCAAGTTTGGAACTGCAGTCAAAACCAGCACCTAGGACACTTAATGTCTTCAGCACCAAAAAATTGTCATTCGCTTTCACGGCTGAAAATAATATCAACAAATTAACTTTTTTACCCATCACCTAGGAAATGACATATTAAACACGCAACTGACAATCGAAAATGTAGTATGTTAATCTGGAACAACCCCATTAGCAGAACCGGCCAAAACCAAAAGCAATAATTAGTACTCGATTATTACTAATTAATTACCCTAATCCCTAATTTATTACTGTGTTTTTTTTTTTAATTAACGAGGGTTTCACAAACCCGAGTTTGTGGGCTCTAGTATACGGTTTTGTTAGCTAAGTGTAGTAAAAACAAAAACCGAGTTTGTGGGGCTCTAGTAAGGTTTTGTTAGCTTTGTTAGTGTAGTAAAAACAAAAACCGAGTTTGTGGGGCTCTAGTACGGTTTTGTTAGCTTTGTTAGTGTAGTAAAAAAAAACCGAGTTTGTGGGGCTCTAGTACGGTTTTGTTAGTGTAGTAAAAACAAAAACCGAGTTTGTGGGGCTCTAGTACGGTTTTGTTAGCTTTGTTAGTGTAGTAAAAACAAAAACCGAGTTTGTGGGCTATAGTACGGTTTTGTTAGCTTAGTGTAGTAAAAACAAAAACTGAGTTTGTGGGGCTCTAGTACGGTTTTGTTAGCTTTGTTAGTGTAGTAAAAACAAAAACCGAGTTTGTGGGGCTCTAGTACGGTTTTGTTAGCTTTGTTAGTGTAGTAAAAACAAAAACCGAGTTTGTGGGGCTCTAGTGCGGTTTTGTCAGTTTTTTTTTTAAACCACAGAAATAAATTAGGGATTAGGGTAATTAATTAGTAATAATCGAGTACTAATTATTCCTATTGGTTTTGGTCGGTTCTGCTAATGGGGTTATTCCAGCTTAACATACCTTCGAAAATGTCAATTTCCCAGTGTAGTCAATCAGGAAAAATGCAAAGAACACTGGCTTTTCTAGACATTTCAGAGTAAAATCATCTTACAAATAATAAAATTTAGATTATAAAGTGTTACTTCCCGGAATTATAATTAGTGAAGACCACCGAAAACCGCCAATATTTGAAAATAAAACTTGTGTACAGCGCGCCATCTGTTGGTAGTAGTGAATAGAAAAAACATCGTAATCTCAAATTTAATGATCAGACTACAACTACAACTTGAATGTATTTGATTATAGTTTTATTCGTTACAAACCTCTTGCGGGAAGACACCATCCCAGCTTCGCGTAAATGAAACTCTCGCTTCGCTCGTGTTTCAAAAAACCGGTCATGTGGGATCAAAATCTTTACACATGTTACTTAAACTATGTATCACAGAAAATCACACACACACATACAATAAAAAATAAAAATAAATTATCTACCTACCTACTGTTTTTATGATTTTATAGCGTTTTATCTTGGCTCAAAAAATGTCTAAAAAAATTTGATTTTTAAAACCGGAAGTCGATATCTCTATCCGTTTAGCAGATACAGTTGGTTAAACACAAAATTTAGAAACATTTTAAAATATTCTATCGAAGAATTTTTTTAACAGTGCTTAAACTGTAGGTCCAAATTGTTTTAAAATAATGTTTCTTATTAAAAAATGCTCTAAAAATCGAATGCTGAAATCTGGAAGTGGATGTTGTAAACCGTAAATGAATGGTAGCTATTTTTGTGTGATAAGATAAAATTTTACTGTATTTAAAACAATTGAAAATTGTCCAAATATATTTTTATAATTTTCTCGAATACAATGCGCTTTGATGAAAATCGCTTATAACCTATCTTAAAGAGAATTTTCCGCTCTACAAATTGGTCTTTTGATTTTTTAATTAAATCTTAAAGAGAAAGGTTTAATATAAAAAATGTGATTTTCATCCACTAAAAGGGGCAGTGAAGCACAGGGGGTAGAGCTCGGGATGTTGGCTATTCTTGAAGTAGATGTCAATACCTATCTTTTAAAGCAATAAAATTTTCGTCCTCAATTTTTGTGGAATTGGAGCAAATTTTTGTCTTATTTTACTGGGCTATAACTGGTTCGAATTGTTAGACAAAGCTATTTGTTAAATACTCACACATAGACATCGCAAAACTATCATTACTGAATTGTAAGGACAAGTACCCTAATTCGTGCTCATTCACTTTAAACTCACTACACAATTTGAATGATTCCAATACTTCCTTTACAAGTATGTAGCAGGAAGTAAAAATAAATTTATTGTGACAAAATATTATTAATTTTTTAAACTCACCAAAATAAGGTGTTATTCTAGGAAAAACAGTGGTCCACTGTTGATATCTTTCCACAACATCCCCAATATTAAAAACAATAAATCCCTTTTCCAAGTCACTATTACGTGCTACATTTTGAACAAAAGAATTCACGTTGGAATTTTCCTTTAAAACATAAATTTTATTATTTACACATGCCATTTTTACAAATACTTTAAAAATGAAATAAAATAAGTTTGAATATGTACAAGCCAATATTGTAGTTATCTTAATAAGCAGTTAAGTATTACAATAATTACCTTTGTCGAACAATGTTCAAAATAATTATTTTAATTATTAGTATATCAATTTGAAGTTGAAATTAAATACTATAGATAAGATTTTAAAATAATTGTACGTACACATCATAGGGTTCATCACCATAACAACCTTTGACCATATATATGGTCGAAGATAACAACAAATTAGATAATATGCAGTCAATTATATTGAAAGGAGGCCTATACAGGTTGGTGGAGGTGAAATGCGAACATAGGGAACATACATGACAATCGAATTTTTATGCCAGGTATCTTGATATATTTTGTAGTAGTGTCACAAAACGAAGTAATGTGAATTTGTCTGACAAAAAGAGTAATCAATAACAGAAAAATAAATCAAATCTAAAAGTACATGTTGTATGTTAGTATAGCAAAAGTAATTATTGTGAAAAGCTAGCAGGAACATATTTATTTTAATTGTTAAATAAATTATAAAGCTAGAATTTACAATAAATATTCAAACAAATTTCCTCTCTCTGCCAAACAGTAGCCTAAGTAATTGTAAAATCCAGTTCTAACATAATTTAACATTTGTGGTATAATTGTTGCAAATGCATCTAAAATTTGTAGTTCATCCAGGGTTGTCGCTCTTTCTTCTTAACAACTATAAATTTTAGATTTAATATAACACCACAAGAAAAAATCTTGCGGAGCTAAATCCGCAGACCTATCTGGCCAAGGAATTATTCCACGAGTAAAATAAAAATTTCAGAAATATGACAGCTACTTTGACAGTACTTATTTCACGTATATCAATATGCCTAGCATGATAACTCCATTGTCATATATTTCCCTATGTTCGCATTTCACCTCCACCAACCTGTATAGTAATTTATATATCTATGCTGTAAACAGTGGCGTACCCAGGATTGCATCTTGGTGGGGGGGGCTAAGAATAATATTTTTATGAAATCTGTAGTACGGCACAAGAAAGAAATGCGCCGCAGCCAATTTTTTTTTATAGTTCAAGGTCAAACACCTTTAAATTGAAAGTATAATTTTTTAAAAGATAAACAGTTGCACGTTTTACTCTCTTTCTTGTGCACACACATTGTTTTTTCGGCAGCTCTCTTGATATAATTTCATAAGAACGACTCTGAGCAGAGTCATGTCAGTTATATAAAAAAATTGAATTTAAGTAGGTAGGCGTGCATCACGGTTACTAGACAACTAGGTTGGGACACTTGAGCTATCGGCGTGGCAAAAAACAGTCACTCTCTAGTGTGCTATGAGAAGAGGGATGATGCAGTAGAGACATCTATTGATAACCTCATTAATTACAACTGACAATAAAAATGTCAAACTTTTGACAAATTTCTTAAACATGACTAAATTGGTATTAGTATCATTATTTGTATCAATAATAGGTGCGACTGGCACTATCGGAGGATTTTGATCAGTACATATAAGATTACTGAACCGTGGATTACTGTTAGTACTTTTGGGCAATTTTGAATTTCTCTCATAGCAAATAACATATTTTCTTTTCAATGATAAATTTTGATTGTGTCTCTAAATTATCACCATCTGATATCTACGTGACTAACCAGGAATTTTATACTCGAAACAAATCTGCATAATAAAAAGTACATTATTTAATATTTTCAAATACAAATGTATAGATGTAAAATATACTAACATCTCCTGATTTCCAGTGTTTTAATATTTTGCACATTATTACGTGTTTATTTGTTATCAGTGATACAGCTTGCCTCCACTGTTCCAACCTTTCACTGCATTTTGGTACACAAAACACAAAATAGTGCGAATTTATTCATTTTATTAAATATTATTTATTCAAATTGTGACATTAAATGTCAAAATATGAAAATTTGTCATTCAATTTATATAAAAATCAAATTTGAGCATAGATATCTTTGATAAACGCTGATAAGTCGAGAGGGGTAATGCACTAGTGACATCTATTGAGCTAATTTCAGGAGGAAAATTTTTGACCGCAGTTTATAATGGTAACTATAGGGAAGTGTCCCAACCTACTTCTCTTTTACCGTGGCGTGCATATTCTATACATGCTAAATAATTATGAATATGTTCCAATAACATATATTTTAATTTTAGTTCATATTTAATGTATCAGTTCTTTCTTTCATCTTTTTAGTTTCACTCCCAAGTGCACCGCTGTTTAAGTTCAAAATTTTACCACAAGGTTCGCATTCTTATTAAAATATCCCAATAATCGTATACATGCGTTATACGGAGTGTATATTATTGTATATTTTAACTATTTGAGTTTAAGATAATCATAAAAACAGAAAAAAGGCGATTATTTTTAGTCTTCAGTGAACTTAAATAATCTTACATAATGTTTAACATGTTTAATGAAAAAAATTGAAAAAAGTCCAGTCGTCTGGGGAGGGCTCAAGCCTCACGAGCCCTCCCCCTTGAGTGCGCCCTGGCTGTAAAGAAGGATTTTTTATTACGAATGTAGAATATTATTTTTCGAGTCGCCAGTCGAGAAAAATAACCACGTGAGTAATGTATGACAATGACAAGAATAACTGCAATACTTATCTATTATCGTCAACATTATCAACTTTAGAATTCAAGTAATTTCAAAATTCAGTTTTTACTTTTTAGATATTTTAATATACCGTAAAGTGGGGCTACTTTGTAACGATTTTGGAAGTTTTTTGAAAATATCTCATTGGCTATTGCTCCAAATGCTGTAAAACTTACATGGATGGAAAGATTGAACCTTCTGCTTTCATTTGCTATACGATTTGTTAAAATATATGTTGCACAAAAAAAAATATTCGCATAATAAAGTGTCACAATTTAACCCCATGTGCTGGGGTTACTTTGTGACATTCATATTTTTCAATGATAACTTTGTGAAAACGCAAGTATGAGACAAAGTAACCCCTGGGTAACATAGATTAAACTAAAATACGAAGCCAGGTACTTAAAAAATATTAAAAATCGTATAAATGGTTACTGAAATAATAAAATGAAATTTGGTTGCAAACTATTATTATTTATTTAAAAATATACATTAATAGAATAGAAAAACATTTTATATAACGTAAAAGTCAAAAGAAAATAATAATAAACAATATTTAGAACAATTTTATCATTGTCATAAAATATTTTATTTTTTGTTCGAGGCCATTTTCAATTGGGACGCTTTTTAACAGGTCACAAAGTAGCCCCTGCATTCTTTCATTTTTATAATAACCTATAAAATAATCATTAAAAAAAATATATTCATAATTTCTGTATAGTGGGAAATAATAACATGGAACTATGCAATATATGGTACTGACTTGTTTCTGAATACCTGCACGCGTTTATCTTCACCAATAGAAAGTATCCGGACTTTTATGCACAGCTGATTTTTCTTGAGATCAAATATGGCTAAAATAGACAAACCTACACTGTAGTTAAGATTACGATATTTAGTACAATGTGGTATTATTCCATCTAGTAGCTATATTTTATTACTAGAATTTTCAAAGATTCAGTATTAATCACTGGACACATTTTTGTTGTTCGAGAACGCACTGTCCCAAAGTAACACCCACTGGCACAAAGTAGCCCCACTTTACGGTATATAAAATTTAATAAATTGACCATCACTAGGTACCATCGCTACCGGCCCACATCCAGTCGGCCCATTGGGAAATTTCCCGGATTTCCAGTGGACTATCCGCCCTTGATTGATTATCCTAGGTAAATAAATAGAAACACAACAGATAAAAGGAAATAAAAATAACATAATGCAGGAGTATCGAAAAACACTCATTATTTATTTCTTATTAACCTTTTAAAAACAAAGAATAAGCATAACGCTATAAGACACCAACCAATAGTAAAATTGACCCAAGCTTCGTGTTGAATACCTTTGTTTTTATATATCGTATATTCCAAAAGAAGAACATCAAAAACATGAAAAATAAGTCCAAAAGTAATTGCGTTTGTGTTATAAAAAATCTGCTGTGGCCAGCACACGACCTCTCGCCAAATTCTGCTTATTCTACTAATCTAATAAATAGTTTTACTTACATTTTAATAGTTTTATGTTCACGTAATATGTAAACGATAATGTAAACCAAGATACAAGCAAAAGATGTCAACTGTACTGTCACTGTCATAATCATTGAAATTTTATGTAGAAACAAATTTCATATCATGGACAACAAGATACTGAAATATCAAAAAAATAGAATATTAATTGTACTTTATTTTATTGTTAAATACTATCAGATTCAGCAAATTGTATTTAAAATTAACTGTACCCATAGATAATTATATTTTCATTTATTTTTAATTGCAAAATTTGTAATAAATAAATAATGTACCAATATATTTAAGAAAAACTATATAAAGTTTCAAAAAGTACTACTTCCGGTTTGCGGATTTCTACCAAAATCTTATCCGGTGTGAAGATACTTATTAAAACCTTAAATATGAAATTTGGTTATTAAAGGTTTGATACTTTTTAAGTTATCGTGGACGAAAAATCGTCACATACGTCCATACATCCATACATACATACGCACACACACACACACACAGACATCATTGTGAAAATATTAAATTCGTATACTAGACCCTAAAACGTGCTTATCCACCAAAAACTCATACTCGAAATTTTTGACCCATTACAATTACCTCTCTTATAGAATATGAGGCGAGAGGTAAAAACCATGTCTCCAGTGTACAAATAAGGCGCGAATACAAATATTAAACCGAAAACAAATGATGTCATGAAATCATTCTTAAATGTTCTTTCTTGTTTATTTATGTTGGTATTTGTAATCCTGTATACAAAAATTCCGATATAAAGATGTTAGGTAAAGTAACCCAAATTAATAAATCATATTCACTATATTCTATAACTTCGGCGAATACGGTTATTTTTCTAGCTAAAAAATAAATAAATGGTTAAAAAACAGACTTAAGTCTCATTTCACCGACTGTTTTAATACTTAAGAACTATGTTTAATGCATAAGTACTAAGAGCAACGCATAAGAACAAAACTTTGCAAACTCCAAACATAAGGCGTAATGCAGAAGCATAATGACTGAAATGTGTCAAATTTATAATTTGTTTCGATTTTTCAATTACTGCCTGTTTCTAAATATGGATTTAAATACCTTACTTATAAAATTAACAGTTCTTCCATTGCTTAATATCGCAAAAATGCCGGTAATGATTAAATTACAAAACTTCGACAACAAATGTCATCTCTGTCGAATTAGTCCTCAAACAAAATAGGTGGAAATGGCCATCTAATAAATAATAATTATGCATTACGCCTTAAGCTTGAATTACATTATACTTTTTTCAGCTAGAAACTTTGACAATTTCATACTTAATTCTAGAATGCTCACTTGGATAATGTAAAGCTTGAATTACATTATACTTTTTTCGGCTAGAAACTTTGACAATTTTCAAACTTAATTCTAGAATGCTCACTTGGATAATGTAAATCAAGAAAATTTCGATCCAAGTTTCATACTAGAACCGTCTTTTTATATAACCTCAAAAATAATAAAGTTAGTGACAGCAGAATAACTAAATTGTAGGTACATAAAACTTCATCACGTTGACAACCTCAACTGACAATTACATTTCTTTTTAAATTTTCAATGGCAATATTGGTCGATGAGCTAAATAAAATATGTCAGTGCAAGAACAAATTTTAAAACTAGATTCTAGCCGAATTAAGTATCTAAAAAAAGTTCTTTTTTCTAGCCGAATAAAGTATAATGTAATTCAAGCTTAAATCAAGAAAATTTCGATCCAAGTTTCATACTAGAACCGTCTTTTTTCGTCTTAAAAAAGTGCTCGGGACCTATATTTCATCCAATTTTCATACTAGACTTGCGCAGTGGATGTACATTTTGTGTCACCAACCTTCTGCATATAACCTCAAAAATAATTGTAGTGTATTCAATAAAAAAGACTTGTATTTTATTACACTTTTATTATAAGATATGGTTATACATGAGTTCAACGTTTTTCTCTGTTTGTTACGATTACATACCCCTCAACTGTTCTGGGCTAAAGTGTAGAATAGGTGTTTAAAAGGAATTTCATTCCTATTCTCTGTCCTAGAATAAAGCAAAATTTTGCCGCGGAAGCAAGGATTAGGGCCGATTTTGTTAGTTTTTAGGGTAAAATTTGGGACAACTGTCAACACTGGTTATGCTGAAAAATTAACAGATTAAACATGTGATTTAACGTTTTTATACATTTATGTAATAGAGATATCAATAAATAAATATATTTTTCACAGATATAAGGCTTTTTATTATACTTGCTTTTCTTAGTTTTCGAAATTATTTGACATAAATACAATATTACATTTGTTTTAGATTAATATAAATTTCAATAGTGTTTGCCATGTTAAAAACATGAATACAAAAAAAATGAGTTTGTTTATAACAACCATTATTTCATTGTTGCTTATACAGTTTATTGACAGAAAACGAAACTAGGAGGACCAGGTAAATTATTTGTAATATAAATTTATTGCTTTTTAATTAATGTATGATATTTCAGGACTAATAGTCGAGATTGACGAGTCCAAGTTTGGAAAGCGCAAATATCACAGGGGTCATCGAATTGATGGCCAGTGGGTATTTGGTGGTTATGAGCGAGGAACTGGCAGGGTTTTTATGGTTCCGGTTGAAAATCGGTACGTACAATGTTTTGTCATTATACTATGCAAATTATTGATTATTGTTTTTTAATTTTAGTGGGGCGGATACCCTCATTCCTCTGATAGAGCAATGGATTGAACCGGGAACCACGATAGTGTCGGATTATTGGAGGGCCTACGACTGTCTCGACAGACAAGGGTACATCCACCTAAAGGTTAATCATTCGATTACCTTTAAGGATCCTGACACCGGTGCTCACACCAACAGCATCGAGTCATCGTGGAGGGCTGCCAAGGCGATCACGACTCTTTCGGGACGGAAGAAGGCACATATTTTATTCAATTTTTTTGCAATTTTGACACATTGAGGTTAACCAAAAAAATTTCATTTTCTTCAAAAAACATATTAAAAACACTCTTCCGCGGCCTAATTTTGCTTGTTTAGGTCATATTTAGGCATAATAAACGATCTCCTGAAAAAAAAAACGCATTTTCTCTTAAACACATATTCTACATTCCAGCCCAACGTTGGTTTGCAAAAAACTTTCACTGAATTTTCCCATGACCCATCTGTAGTACAGTTGCATGGGTTACAGCTACAGTTACATACAGCTTACTATGCACAATATAAAACAAAACACCAGACTACGCATTGCGGAACAAACTAAATTAAGATTTAAAATTAGGCATAATATATCTTTTATCATTACCGCAATTATGCATGCTATTTTCTTTTCTTTGTCAACAACCAACGTCAAATATTGTGGTTGCAGTGATTCATTATTAAGGATGACGATACATTTTTCTTATTTCTTAGCAATATTACAATATGAATGACATCAATATTCTTGTACGTCTGGGCCAAAAATCACTTAACATTGTATTTTTGATATAATGTTTTTATTGAAAATGAATAATTTTGATTACAAAAGATAGTTTTAATCATGAAGAGTTTTTTTAAATTAATTTTTTTAAATAATATCTTTTATTCAATTTCGACGTTTTAAACTGCTATTATTAACTCCATAGCAACAACTTTAAACAATTGTTTATTCACAAGTGAATTAATTTTTTTTTAAATCACTCAACACATTTTTAAATCACTCTGCTGTTTTAAACTGTTATTTCAAAAATGCATAAAAACAATGACAACTTGCCACTGACGACTACTTTGATTAGTTTTTTATGTTATGTCAAAATAAATTTATAATCCATATACCTATTTGAAATAATTTCGTCAAAATTGAATAAAAGATTGTATAAACCACGTGAGATACGAATGTTTATTCACTCGAAGAAATTATCCCACTCGCCCTTCGGACTCGGGGGCTAAACTTTCATCTCTTGAATAAACATTCATGTATCTCACTTGGTGTATAAATATCTAGTATAAACCACGTGAGATACGAATGTTTATTCATTCGAAGAAATTATTCCATTCGCCCTTCGGGCTCGGGGGTTAAACTTTCTTCCCTTGAATAAACATTCATGTATCTCACTTGATATATAATAGATATTTATACACCAAGTTTAAACGTCAAAATTGAATAAATACTATTATATGACTGCCATCAGCCTCTTCGCAAGCTGTTGCTCCATAACTGAAGCCAAAACGGTTGATCAATCGCAAATAATTTAACATCTCCAAATCGTGAAACGATACGGTTGCCAAAAACCGTTCGCAGAAAATTCATTGTTTCTCTTGCAGTATGGGACGTAGCTCCGTCTTGTTGAAACCACATTTCTGGACCAGGTACAGCAAAGAGCAGCAGCTTGCGAAGAGGCTGATGGCAGGCAACATGTTACCCTAATATTTTATAACGATTTTATTACACTATGTAAAATATGACACTAAGTTTTTTTTTTTTTTTTTAAATGGTAACCAACCTACAGAATTAACTTCCAATTACAGGATGGTAGATGTTATTATAGTGGAATCCAACCACTCGGGCCCAGTGGTATTATTGTCGGTTGTGCTGGGAATCGAACTGGGGACCGCTAGCATGCTAGGCGGACCCTCTACCGCTGAGCTAACCACTGGCCGTGCTAGTTTTAGTGTACATATACCACATGCGTAGTATAAAATATAAGTAGGGTTTTTTAACGAGATTTTAGTATGAAAATTAACACTAATTTTTTTTACCAAAGGCACATGTTTAATTTATACGCATATATTTTTTAAAGTGTCTTTGAAAATAGTATGGGATATTTAATTATCATACAGGCTGTTTCATAACTTCGAGTACATACGTTAATGGTCTATGTAGTTTGATATGCTGATTACGAAACTAAAATAATTTTTTAAATTCAAAAAATTAAGAGTTGTTTACCTAAAACATTTTTTGTTATAGTACTGCACTGGATTCGTTTTCCTATTAAATACAAACAATAGAAGTAGGTAATGAACATCTTAAATTACATAATACTAATAAATAACAAATTAAATTTAATTATTTTTTAAGAAACCATAATTACTCCACCCCAGTGGCAGTGGCAACGAAAAATTTTGGACTGGGAAATATGGAAAATAATTTTGCGATTTTTAAAAAAATTCTTTTTGATTCGTAATCAGCATTAACAAACAACATATACCATTAAAGTATGTACTTACCTGAAGTTATGAAATACCCTGTATATTTATATATTGGTTAAAGAACAATGAATAATGTGACACAAATAAACGAGTTTTTATTCATAACAGAATAAAAAACATAACCCTTTATCTAACCTTTCTAGAGTTAGTGCAACTGTGCGTTTACATGTATTAGATACCTAATCTAACCTAACCCTTATCTAACCTTTCTATAGCAAGTGCACCTCTGTGCTTACATAAATCTAGGTTTAATTTTTAGTAAAAAAGTTCTAATTTGCATGGGCTTAAAAGTAACTTTGGTTCCATCAAAATTTGGTGGGTTTTCTTCGTTTTTGTCTGTAACTTTGGTTTTTTCTGTATCTTCTGATTTCCATTGCAGTCTTTTAACTTCAGACAGTAATTGGTTTGCACCTAAAGCCATTTCTTGTATGTCCAAAACTTTGAATGTAGATAACAACTCCTACAAAAATAAATGTATCCATAGACATATTCATAATTCAATTAATGGCCATTTGCACAACTTCGATTTAGCGCTAAAGGTGGATTTGTAAATAAAAACTAACATTAGCACTTGCACTAACATTAACATTAAAATTAAGAGGAGGCATTTATGCAGACTTACATTACGCCTGCGCAATTGAAGTATTCTTAGTTTGACACATGTGATCAGTAGGTTAACCTATTTGTTTTCATTCGTAAGAGTTGTGTTTTTCTGTCAATATAATTAATAATTGATACCACGGTAAAAGAGAAGTAGGTTGGGACACTTCCCTATAGTTACCATTATAAACTGCGGTCAAAAATTTTCCTCCTGAAATTAGCTCAATAGATGTCACTAGTGCATTACCCCTCTCGACTTATCAGCGTTTATCAAAGATATCTATGCACAAATTTGATTTTTATAAAATTGAATGACAAATTTTCATATTTTGACATTTAATGTCACACTTTGAATAAATGTTTCGTGCCCCAATAGTACAATCCTGGTAACGAAAAATTCCCACTATTTTCTGTACCAAATTTCAGTGAAAGGTTGGAACAGTGTATCACTGATAACAAATAAAATTTTAATACCTAAACACTTAATTTGTGCAAAAAACTTCGCTGAAAATGATATATTAAAACACTGGAAATCAGGAGATGTTAGTATATTTTACATCTATATATTTGTATTTGAAAATATTAAATAATGTATTTTTTATTATGCAGATTTGTTTCGAGTATAAAATTCCTCGTTTGTCACGTAGTGCAATCCCTACTTTTTTAATATCAGATGGTGATAATTTCGAGACAAAATTTATCATTGAAAAGAAAATCTGTTATTTGCTATGAGAGAAACTCAAAATTGCCCAAAAGTTCTAACAGTAATCTACGGTTCAGTAATCTTATATGTCTTATATACTGATCAAAATCCTCCTATAGTGCCAGTCGTAGCTATTATTGATACAAATAATGATACTAATACCATTTAGTTATGTTTAAGAAATTTGTCAAAAGTTTGACATATTTATTGTCAGTTGTAATTAATGAGGTTATCAATAGATGTCTCTACTGCATCATCCCTCTTCTCATAGCATACTAGAGAGTGACTGTTTTTTGCCACGCCGATAGCTCAAGTGTCCCAACCTAGCTGTCTAGTAACCGTGATTGATACTAAATAATAACAATCGCTAACAAGCAAGCAAACTAACCAAACAAACATATAAAAAACACTCGAAAAATAAGAATTCTACAAGTGACGTTTGTAGCGCTTGCGCAGTAGTGAAACCAACTAACATTAAATTAAGAAAGTTGGAAGTTGGTCATCTTTCTAGTTCCGTTTTGGCTAAAGTGTAGAATAGGTGTTTAAAAGGAATTTCGTTTTTTCTGTGTCAATCGGTTCATTCCTATTCTCTGTCCTAGAATAAAGCAAAATTTTGCCGCGGAAGCAAGGATTAGGGCCGATTTTGTTAGTTTTTAGGGTAAAATTTTTGACAACTGTCAACACTGGTTATGCTGAAAAATTAACAGATTAAACATGTGATTTAACGTTTTTATACATTTATGTAATAGAGATATCAATAAATAAATATATTTTTCACAGATATAAGGCTTTTTATTATACTTGCTTTTCTTAGTTTTCGAAATTATTTGACATAAATACAATATTACATTTGTTTTAGATTAATATAAATTTCAATAGTGTTTGCCATGTTAAAAACATGAATACAAAAAAAATGAGTTTGTTTATAACAACCATTATTTCATTGTTGCTTATACAGTTTATTGACAGAAAAACGAAACTAGGAGGACCAGGTAAATTATTTGTAATATAAATTTATTGCTTTTTAATTAATGTATGATATTTCAGGACTAATAGTCGAGATTGACGAGTCCAAGTTTGGAAAGCGCAAATATCACAGGGGTCATCGAATTGATGGCCAGTGGGTATTTGGCGGTTATGAGCGAGGAACTGGCAGGGTTTTTATGGTTCCGGTTGAAAATCGGTACGTACATTGTTTTGTCATTATACTATGCAAATTATTGATTATTGTTTTTTAATTTTAGTGGGGCGGATACCCTCATTCCTCTGATAGAGCAATGGATTGAACCGGGAACCACGATAGTGTCGGATTATTGGAGGGCCTACGACTGTCTCGACCTTCGAGCATATACTGACTAGAGAAGTAATTCCCTATACCAATGCATAGCTTGTTGTGATCGGCAGATATGCAGTAGGGGGGACTTGCGGGGCTGGAAGTCATGGTGTATTGCGGGCAGCGTTTTGATGTTATTCTTTGTTACTTCTTGTCACACATGTCATTTTACTATAACCCTAAGTTCTGCGTTTACTTTGTGAAAAGTTTAATGAGGTTGTGTGAGTATTATTTTACTTTGTGGAATAATACTAAGAAATTACGCATCCCTCAATACATCACGGCTTCCGACCCCGCTAATCTCCCCTACCGCATATCTTCCGATCACAACAAACGCCGTAAGGCGGCCTCTAGTCAGTATATGCTCGAAGGTCTCGACAGACAAGGGTACATCCACCTAAAGGTTAATCATTCGATTACCTTTAAGGATCCTGACACCGGTGCTCACACCAACAGCATCGAGTCATCGTGGAGGGCTGCCAAGGCGATCACGACTCTTTCGGGACGGAAGAAGGCACATATTTTATTCAATTTTTTTGCAATTTTGACACATTGAGGTTAACCAAAAAAATTTCATTTTCTTCAAAAAACATATTAAAAACACTCTTCCGCGGCCTAATTTTGCTTGTTTAGGCATAATAAACGATCTCCTAAAAAAAAAAACGCATTTTCTCTTAAACACCTATTCTACATTCCAGCCTTAGTTTTAATGTTAGTTGAATGCGTAAATCAGTTCGTACACTTGTGTATATTTAACTTCTTAGTTTTAATGTTAGTTTTAATCTTAATTTTAATTGGGACTGCATAAATCCTCCTTAAACTGTAGTTAAAGTGTTGGTTATTATGAATAAATTTTTAAAAAAATTTGGACACTGATTACTTACGTAATTTTATTTTGGTGTGCAGAAATAATTGTGTTTCGCCGATTAATCAATTACTTATAGCACTTCGAGTATTTGCGACTTGTGGATATTTGATAAGTACCTACAGCAGATTTTACAGGGGTCCATATCTCAACAGTATCAAGAATCGTGCGAAAAGTTGCAGAAGCAATTGCTGAGTTAATCCCTGTTCGCACGAGAATTCTTTGAAGATTCTGATTCCTGGAAAATAAGTTTTTTCTTTCCAGTGATAATTATCTGTTAAATTTTGCAGTGTCTCTAAATTGAATCTTCAATGAGTCTGGGAAATGAAGAATTTATAATTTATTGATTCCTTCAAAACCACGTAGGGGAACGGGGGTACCCTGAGACAGTGTACACAGTGAGACATTTAAATTTATTATTATACGTGATAAATATTTGGCGATAGGTGCTATCGCTAGGTTTCATCTACAAAATTGCTACCAATATTTGTATTACATTTTGTGTGAAGATTTTATACCTTGTCGACAGTGTATCCAATGTCGGTTTGCCATGCTGCAAAAGTAAATATTGACAGTAAATTGAAAATGTTGTTACATTTGCAATTTACTGGTAAGTTGATTAATTTTATATTCTGGTTAATGTACAATTTGCCAAGATAATAAATCTGTATTGTCAATATTATTATTACAAGTAGTTTTTTCATGACCTATAAAAATATGTTTTGTTTACATTGGGCAACAGTGAGACATTTTACAAAAGTAAACAGTGAGACATGTCTCACTGTACGACTGTACCCCGTTTTATTCACTTTCATTATGCTATGTTATGTCATCCAAAGATGATTACGTTCTAGCCTTTTACCTTTATACTCACTGGTTCTAGTCAAGTTTAATACCAAAAAAAGATATTAAATATTATTTTGCATTAGTTTTAAATATTGCAGTCAATGCTGAATACGAAATTTCATTTTTTTGAAAATCATTGAAATCAGACGGGAAATATAATATCATACATATACTACCGAAATGCATGGACAAACAAAAAGACAGTTATTACAAGTTTCTTTCAGTATTAATTAAAGCTATTATAACAATAATTAATACTGTCTCACTGTTCCCCAATCATGGTATACAGTGAGATAAATGTTGGCAATACAAATAAAAATTTTATAGTCGAATATAGTTTATTTTATATTTTTCGATATACTAATATGTAATTCATATGTTTATCTAATGATAATTATTTTTGTTTTCATTTAATTTGATCATAAACAAACATAATTTTCAATTAAATTTTTTGTGTCTCACTGAACCCCCCGCTCCCCTAGACGTAATTATCACTAGAAAGAAGAAAACTTATTCTTTTCCAGGATTCTGAATCTCCGTAGAATCTTCAAAGAATTCCCGTGCGAAGAGGGTTTTTTAGCGCCGGAATATATACAATTTACATCAATACCTGATAAAATAATAAAAAACCAAAATGCATTTTATGACATTGCTTCATTTCCGAGAGTTTCAGACATAATTGCGGTTTGTAAAATTACAAATTTCATATGCAATTCATGTAGGTGTATAATGTAAAGAACAAAACAATATTATGACAGCAATAAATACAAATTACAGCAAAAATAACTTGATTTCTACAAATATCTCTTAAATTCTCACCATTTTTAAATCCTTTATATTAACTTCACCGTCTTGTCGTGGTCAAAAAAACAAAAGTCAAAAATGACCCACTTCCCGGGATCCTATCGAGCTGAAATTTTGGAAATAGACTTTTGTCACCTACAATGCACTTTGGCAAAATTTCAGATTCTCCGCCATCTTGAAACGAAATGGCGGCTAGCTATCTCAAAATGTACTGCACCGATTGCGGTCAAATTTGGTACAGTAATAGCCAAGGATCTAACTTATGATATAGCGTTACCTCAGAGTTATACTGTTGTATGTGCAGTGAACCTTGTTTTGAGATAATTGCAAAAGAAAATCGTGGTTTCTGTAACAGTTTTATACGAAGCTGTAAGTTCTTTGTAATTTTCAATCAAAACAATTTATGTACACGTTAACAAAGTTATCACATCAAAAGTGTAAAAAAAAATCTGACGTGGCCATCACACAACCTTCCGCCATATCTAGACTTTAAACAGAAATGTATACGTACAATCCGGTGCCCATTTAAAATATACAAATAAAAATCTCAAATATTCAAACACAGAAATTTGCATCACCTGAATAAAAAGATTCATTTACAGAAAAACTCTACTGTGTTGAAGCCATCCTCCGTTCAATTACTACATTTAATATCTTACTTAGGACTTATACAGGTTGGTGGATGTGAAATGCGAACATAGGGAACATACATGACAATCGAACTTTCATGCCAGGTATCTTGATATATTTTGTAGTAGTGTCACAAAACGAAGTAATATGAATTTGTGTGGCAAAAAGAGTAATCAATAACAGAAATAATAATAAAATCTAAAAGTGCATTTCTCGTTCTGCTCGTACACATACATTATTATGCAAAGAAAATATTCTAAAGAAAATACAAATTTCAATAATATGACAGGTACTTTGACATTGACAGTACTTATTCCATGTATATCAAGATGCCTACCATGATAACTCCATTGTCATATATTTCCCTATGTTCGCATTTCACCTCCACCAACCTGTATAGCGCTAGTATGCCAACTTGTCACCCGTCTCACCTGTCAATATTTTTTTCGCAGAAACAAAAATCAACCGATCATGGATTACAAGATATCAACGTTTTATTTGATAAATTTATTTTTTAAATTTTACTGCAGTTCTTTAATGCTACCAGATAAAGACAATTTTTTTATAACGTAAGTTGCAAATAACTTTTCCTTTTATTCTCATTACAAATAAATACTATATTTTTCCAAATTTATATACAATTTTGGAATTTTGACAATTAACCTTTTCAATCTTCAAAAAATATCACTTCCGATGAAGATATTTGTACCAAAATCTAGGGAGCTCTTCCAATTTATATACAAATGTTAAATACCAAATATCAAAATTTTCGGGTAATTCGTATTTGAGTTATGCGACTAACACCCCTTGACCACACACACACACACACACACACACACACACACACACACACACACACACACACATACACACACACATACACACACACATACACACAGACATCATCGTGAAACTATCAAAAATGAGTTGTAAGGACCCTAATTCGTGCTCATCCACTAAAAATTCACCACCCGATTTTTTGCATGATTCCAATACCTTCCTTTACAGGTAAGCGGAAGGTAAAAAATTGAAAAATTATAAAGCAGTTCATTTGGGCAACAATGCATTGAAGTATGCTCGGTCTACTTCAGGCATCCATTTATACATACTCTTAATAGCTTCGATCTTCTGTGTTGCTATTAATTTTGTAGCAGAGGAACGAACTGGCATTGTTATGAGATCATTCGATGTGGCTATTTGAGCCCTAGTAGACGTATAATTTCTTATAGAAACTTTCTTCCAGTTATCATTTTGGTGAGTAGTTTTAAATTCGATTTCAAAAAATGATTTTGAAAATCTAAGGGCAGTTACTTTCTTGTAGGGCACAATTTTATAGTTGTATGTAGCAGCGCATGATTTAAAATCTTTAAAATCGTGTTCCTTTAGCTGCATTATTTTATAAGGCTTTCTAGTGTTTACCTTTAAAAGTAACCGTAAAAGTGATATAGGGGAATAGTATTCTGATTTCTTTAGTACCCTTTCTATACAGCTATGTACTGCGTATATTTCCTGGACACATGAATGCCCAGGAGTTGAAAATTTCATAGTAATTGATTCAATGTTTGGGTTTTCATATAAAAATAGGGCAATTGCAACAGACATAAAGAGAGTTACGGTTTTGAGGCACACAACTATCACTCCATAGTACTAATCCAGGGAATTTATAATTTCACTTCGGACAATTTGCAACAAAAGCTTTCTCGACGGAATCCAATACAGAAAAATGTGCTTTTTAACATATCAATTGAAATTTTGCAAAAATGACCGCTATTTCTGGTTTTTTAAGTTTAACTCATCTATAGCTTATCATTACGAGAAAAACATTTATATGAGGTTATAGAGCACAAAATTCTCTATAAAAATGATGCATGGGATTTTTATGTCAGTTAACCTGTTTTCGAAAAAATAATAAAAATGCGTTTAGCAAATTTTCAGTAATTTAAATCAAGTGGTAATATTTTCTCTTGACACAATAATGACTGCCATATTTTAACGGACAAAAATATCGCCATCCGGTTTTCAGCATATGATTTCTATAACAATTTTCTATAATACCCATTATTTTTGAGGCTCTCAATTAGTCACAATATAGATTTTCTTAAAGTAAAATTATATAAAATTTAGTAATTTTTGTGTTTATTCAGCTGTTATTTCGGGATGGATTCAGATATTAACTTCCGGTTTTCCGTATTCAATTTTTCGAACATTCTTCTATTACATGCTTTATATTTTTTTTTGAAATTTACACTTGGTGTAGTCTAAGCTTAAACATTTTCTTCAAGAGATAATGTCAATATTTCAATATTTTGAAAATTATTGTTTTTAATTAGCTGTCAATTCTTATCAAATTCAGATATTGACTTCCGGTTTTCGGCATTAGATTTCTCAAACATTCTTCTATAAGGAGCATAATTAATATAAAATTTGAGATCCTTAGTTAAGCGAAATTTTGAGAACTTTTACCAAAGGAAAACAAAGACATTTTTGTAATTTTTTATTGGTTGATTTTAATCAACTCGCGTTTGGGAACGGAATACAATACAGACTTTTATAGTAAATTCCCTGGACTATAATGTTTTTAAATCCGGGTTATCTGTGAAAACCGCTTTTAGAATTTTTATCAGGGCGCTGGCTAAATCGTTACCTCCTCGTCCCATTAGTATTTCATTCCACAAAGAACAATAAACTTGTTTAGTACTAGACAGTATCGCGGTTAAATTGTAAACATTTAATTTACTTAAAAGTTGCTTACTTCTGCGTGGGGACAAGTAAGAACATTGTGTAAGTCAAAAACTAGAAATACTATGTAGTCTCACTCTCTCGATCTTTCTGTTTTTCTTCACGTGAGGCATTCTTCTCTAGAATATGAAAATCATATTCTTTTTGTTTTTCATCAATTAATGCACCTTCTTGTTTTTTTACCTTGATTTCCTCGCAAAGATCACACCGATCTTTTTACCTCTCGCCACTCATATCTGTAAGAGAGGTATTGTAATCATGCTAAAATTTCGATAGTGAGTTTTCAATGGATAAGCACGTTTTGAGGTCCCTAGAACACGATTTTGATAATTTCGCGATGATGTCTGTGTGTGTGTCTGTGTGTGTGTGTGTCTGTTTGTCAGGATGGATGTTGGAGGTACGATAACTCAAATACCACTGAATAAAAAAATTTGAAATTTGGTATACAATATTCTGACACCCTAGATTAGATCTGATTAGATTTTGGTGTTGATCGTGCAACCGGAAGTGGTAGTTTCTTGAAGATCTGAAGAGTTTTTCTGAAATATTCTCAAAATTTATGAATTAATAGGAATTTTTTAAATAAAATTGTATACTAAATGTTACTATCTACAATATGTATTCAAAACGTTGTTTCTATCTAGCACCAATTTCCAATTACAAGAAGTTAAAAATTCTACAAATTTGTTACAATTTTGATTTATCTGCCTACCTATGGAAACAAAAAATAAAATATTTGAGTGTTAATGTCACATGAATTTTTGGCAAATTGAAATGGAAAATATGAAATGTCATTTAGTATTTATAAGGTTATAATAAACTTTCATAATATTATAAAAACTACAATTCCCGAATTCCCTTCTAGTACAATGGTATATTTGTGAGTAAGTACTACATAATATATACTTATATTAGAAAAATAAAAATAGTAAAGTATGGCGAGAGGTTATGTGTTGGCCACATCGGATTTTTTAGGAACGTGGAAATGCAAATTATATTCATTGCAAAAGATGGTTCTATAGCAAGATTCTTTTACCGGTTCCCTTTTAGAAGTACCACAAAGTTCAGTATAGAGAGCATACATTTTATTAATATTTAGGGAAGATTCTAAATATTCACGTTTAGTATTTATATAATGTGACTCTATCCTAAGAAAGGAATCTATGTGCTGCTCTTATGACATTAAAAATGCTTGATGTTACAAAGTTGTATGTGTCTTAAAATTAACAAAAACATAAAAGTCTGAAATCCCAAAAGTGTAAGTACAACATACAATAAAGTTACACTAAGAATGGCATTTCAACTGCATACAACTATGTATTTTTGGTTGCAGACATCACTACATTTTAGGGTATGTTCCAAAATTAAACCACATGTACACTATGTTCCAAATGTTCTGCCTCAGAGATTGGAAAACCCCCGTAATTTAATTTTTGTTTAGAAATGTAATGAAGTGAACAAAATAAAACAATGGAAATTGTATTTCTAAACTGAAACAGAGCTCAAAGCAATTATTGTTCTACACTTTTGCTCTACCTGGCGTAATAGACCATATTAATTATTATAGCGCCTCTACCGACTGATTTGTGAAATAACAAAAAGTGTGCCAGGATGCCAACTGTTTCTTATTTTTGTAAATAAGTTGGCAATGATCAGCCCATTCAGTGTTGAAAATTTTAATTTTTAAATTCTAAAACATGATTTGAAACACAATATTTGTAACTAAGTATATTGATTAAAATTATATGACACTACATCAACAGAAAAACACACTTTTAAGTTATCTGTCACTCGAGCTGTCGGGATTCCGCTAAAAAAAAATCAAATTTTCATAGTTATTTTCACATAATAAACTAATGATCATTTATATTAAACCCGGGCAGAATTCGATACTTCGTTATTAAATATAACTTATATTAAAAAATCTGACGTGGCCATCACACAACCTTCCGCCATATCTAGATTTTAAACAGAAATGTATACGTGCAATCCGGTGCCCATTTAAGGAGGTACACTCGACATTTGAAATAATGAGAGAGTTTAATGAAACTTTGCAAAATTAATCAAAACATTGTAAAAATGTTACCTGATTTTTTTCATAATTTTTCACCACGTAGATTATCCAAAAATAAATATTAAAAAACTACATTTTACATGGCCTCTTATGGGACTACTTTTAAATCAACGTAAAAAGCATTTAAGGAAATGAGAGAAAATTCCAATTGCTTTTTTAAAACGTACATTAGTATCTAATAGACCGGATAAAAGTAATACAAGCATCATTTACCACGTAATTAACAAGATTTCTTAATCGAAAGACTGACGTTTATGCCTACTGGAGAATATTGGCGAGAACATAATATAGACGCGGCAACGCTGAAAAGCCCGAAATTTGAATTTAACCTGGAAAAAAACATTATCTATCTATAATCACAAGTTATTCACAAGAATGAAAGGTAATATGCACAAATGATAATAAATAATTCATACCCAACGATTTAAATGATTTCAAGTGCAGAATTCTCTTCACCTTTCATTTTTACTATCTGTCAGATTGACATCTGAACGTGAAAAATGACATGTATAGCACAGCGTTGCCGTAGTTTACACTGGTATTTAGCCGAATTAAATCTTATAAAATAAACAATTTTTAAATAACAAAAATTAATAATATTCTTAATTAATAAATTTAAATCTCATTTTATTAGAAAAAATTCAAATAGACTGCGTTTACATACAATAAAAAATGTTTATTTTTATTTTTTATAAGTTGGAACCCTGATATGAAATACATTGCGAGTATAGGAGATGCCCCTAAGCCCCCACCACTCGAGTGTACCTCCTTAAAATATACAAATAAAAATCTCAAATATTCAAACACAGAAATTTGCATCACCTGAATAAAAAGATTCATTCACAGGAAAACTCTGCTGTATTGAAGCCATCCTCCGTTCAATTACTACATTTAATATCTTACTTAGGACTTATATAGCGCTAGTATGCCAACTTGTCACCCGTCTCACCTGTCAATATTTTTTACGCAGAAACAAAAATCAACCGATCATGGATTACAAGATATCAACGTTTTATTTGATAAATTTATTTTTTAAATTTTACTGCAGTTCTTTAATGCTACCAGATAAAGACAATTTTTTTATAACGTAAGTTGCAAATAACTTTTCCTCTTATTCTCATTACAAATAAGTACTATATTTTTCCAAATTTATATACAATTTTGACAATTAACCTTTTCAATCTTCAAAAAATATCACTTCCGATGAAGATATTTGTACCAAAATCTAGGGAGCTCTTCCAATTTATATACAAATGTTAAATACCAAATATCAAAATTTTCGGGTAATTCGTATTTGAGTTATGCGACTAACAACCCTTGACCACACACACACACACACACACATACACACACACACATACACACAGACATCATCGTGAAACTATCAAAAATGAGTTGTAAGGACCCTAATTCGTGCTCATCCACTAAAAATTCACCACCCGATTTTTTGCATGATTCCAATACCTTCCTTTACAGGTAAGCGGAAGGTAAAAACGGCCATGTGATTATGTCTGCATGAATTACTATTTTACTTTAAAAATTCACTTTTTCCCATAAGGAAACATTAGTTACATTTCGGTAGTACTCCCTGCTTTGTGATTGGTGATTTCTGAGCATGCGTATTGAATAATTAATATGGTCTATCCGCAATGATTCACCGAGAACTGCTTCTATCTTTCGCAAGCTGTCTTTTTCTACAACCTAAGAAGGCCGTATTTCTAATACTTTGACGAATGGTGCTACAATGGTTGCGGATCAACGGGGGTTTTCCAATCTCTGGGGCAGAACATTTGGAACATAGTGTACCATGGTAATTTTTTTCAAGCTGTCAGTACTAATTTGAAACGCGGTAACTGAAAACGGCGGTAAATTTTCGCAAATATTCGTTACCACGTTTACCGTGCTAGAGAGTACGATATTTGTGGTAAATTTGTATTTGTGTATCGCGATCTCACAGTTTTAACTTGAATATTTTGCTGCTGCATTTTACTATTCTGTGATTTGACCATTCTGTGATCTGACTATTCTGTGATTTGAACGTTCTGTCGCTTGCGCGTTCTGCTGCTGCGCTTTCTGTGGTTTGACCATTCTGTGTTTGAACGTTCTGTTGTTTGCGCATTCTGTTGTTTGCGCATTCTGTTGCTGCGCTTTCTGTGTCTTGACCATTCTGTGATGTGAACGTTCTGTTGTGTGCACATTCTCCTGCTGCGCTTTCTGTGATTTCAACATTCTGTGTTTGAACATTCTGTGTTTGAACATTATGTTGTTTGAATATTTTGCTGCTGCATTTTACTATTCTGTGATTTGACCATTCTGTGTTTTGACCATTCTGTGTTTTGACCATTCTGTGACTTGACTAAAACAGTGTTTGAACGTTCTGCTGCTGTATTGTTTTCTTTCTAGATTTGACCATTTTGTGCTTGACTAAAGCAATGTTTTAATATTCTGTTGTTTGAATTTTCTGCTGCTACGTGCGTTCCCTAAATAGCGGATGTGCACATAGGGTTGACTTTTCATTTTTGTGTTACGCTACGCATAACGATTTATTTTCATAATGTACAAAAACGAATAAAATTGTTATGCTTTAAATTTAAAAATCTTATATCCTTTATTTGAGTTTTCTTAAATTATTGATTTGTATTTTTTATTTATAGGTATATTGATTTGTAGTTGAAGCAGATTTTTCATAAAATACTATTGAGTTCACATGAATTCCAAGTAATTTTTGAATAATCTGCTTCAACAACTACAAATCAATATACCTATACTTGAAAAAAAAAAAACAATGCTATCAACAATCATTACCTATTGTAGGTAACGATTATATCGACTTAGTTTGCGCTTCCATCCATCAGATAGCGCTGTTAACGTCGGTCCGATGATTAACACGTACGATTCCTATCTAAAATACTTATTTGGTCTGTGGTAGAGATGTAATTTAAGACGCATACGACTATGTGGCATCCTTAACTCAAAAATGACAAAAATGTTACATACAACAGTGTAACTCTGAGGTAGCGATAGGTATATTAAAATGTCAGTCCGCCATCTTGAAATAAAATGGAGAACAGATATCTCAAAATGTACTGTAACTATTGCGTTCAAATTTGGTACAGTAATAGCTAAGAATCTGTCTTGAAACATAGGTATATTAAAATGTTAGTCCGCCATCTTGAAACAAAATGGCAGCTAGCTATCTCAATATGTACCTACTGCACCGATTTGGTTCAAAAACAAAAATTTAAGTAAATATCGATCGAGTCTCATATAATAAAGGATTTATAGTGAAAAACTTTGTTTTTACGGGTTCGTTTTTACCTTCCGCTTACCTGTAAAGGAAGGTATTGGAATCATGCAAAAAATCGGGTGGTGAATTTTTAGTGGATGAGCACGAATTAGGGTCCTTACAACTCATTTTTGATAGTTTCACGATGATGTCTGTGTGTGTGTGTGTGTGTGTGTGTGTGTGTGTGTGTGTGTGTGTGTGTGTGTGTGTGTGTGTGTGTGTGTGTGTGTGTGTGTGTGTGTGTGTGTGTGTGTGTGTGTGTGTGTGTGTGTGTGTGTGTGTGTGTGTGTGTGTGTGTGTGTGTGTGTGTGTGTGTGTGTGTGTGTGTGTGTGTGTGTGTGTGTGTGTGTGTGTGTGTGTGTGTGTGTGTGTGTGTGTGTGTGTGTGTGTGTGTGTGTGTGTGTGTGTGTGTGTGTGTGTGTGTGTGTGTGTGTGTGTGTGTGTGTGTGTGTGTGTGTGTGTGTGTGTGTGTGTGTGTGTGTGTGTGTGTGTGTGTGTGTGTGTGTGTGTGTGTGTGTGTGTGTGTGTGTGTGTGTGTGTGTGTGTGTGTGTGTGTGTGTGTGTGTGTGTGTGTGTGTGTGTGTGTGTGTGTGTGTGTGTGTGTGTGTGTGTGTGTGTGTGTGTGTGTGTGTGTGTGTGTGTGTGTGTGTGTGTGTGTGTGTGTGTGTGTGTGTGTGTGTGTGTGTGTGTGTGTGTGTGTGTGTGTGTGTGTGTGTGTGTGTGTGTGTGTGTGTGTGTGTGTGTGTGTGTGTGTGTGTGTGTGTGTGTGTGTGTGTGTGTGTGTGTGTGTGTGTGTGTGTGTGTGTGTGTGTGTGTGTGTGTGTGTGTGTGTGTGTGTGTGTGTGTGTGTGTGTGTGTGTGTGTGTGTGTGTGTGTGTGTGTGTGTGTGTGTGTGTGTGTGTGTGTGTGTGTGTGTGTGTGTGTGTGTGTGTGTGTGTGTGTGTGTGTGTGTGTGTGTGTGTGTGTGTGTGTGTGTGTGTGTGTGTGTGTGTGTGTGTGTGTGTGTGTGTGTGTGTGTGTGTGTGTGTGTGTGTGTGTGTGTGTGTGTGTGTGTGTGTGTGTGTGTGTGTGTGTGTGTGTGTGTGTGTGTGTGTGTGTGTGTGTGTGTGTGTGTGTGTGTGTGTGTGTGTGTGTGTGTGTGTGTGTGTGTGTGTGTGTGTGTGTGTGTGTGTGTGTGTGTGTGTGTGTGTGTGTGTGTGTGTGTGTGTGTGTGTGTGTGTGTGTGTGTGTGTGTGTGTGTGTGTGTGTGTGTGTGTGTGTGTGTGTGTGTGTGTGTGTGTGTGTGTGTGTGTGTGTGTGTGTGTGTGTGTGTGTGTGTGTGTGTGTGTGTGTGTGTGTGTGTGTGTGTGTGTGTGTGTGTGTGTGTGTGTGTGTGTGTGTGTGTGTGTGTGTGTGTGTGTGTGTGTGTGTGTGTGTGTGTGTGTGTGTGTGTGTGTGTGTGTGTGTGTGTGTGTGTGTGTGTGTGTGTGTGTGTGTGTGTGTGTGTGTGTGTGTGTGTGTGTGTGTGTGTGTGTGTGTGTGTGTGTGTGTGTGTGTGTGTGTGTGTTGTGTGTGTGTGTGTGTGTTGTGTGTGTGTGTGTGTGTGTGTGTGTGTGTGTGTGTGTGTGTGTGTGTGTGTGTGTGTGTGTGTGTGTGTGTGTGTGTGTGTGTGTGTGTGTGTGTGTGTGTGTGTGTGTGTGTGTGTGTGTGTGTGTGTGTGTGTGTGTGTGTGTGTGTGTGTGTGTGTGTGTGTGTGTGTGTGTGTGTGTGTGTGTGTGTGTGTGTGTGTGTGTGTGTGTGTGTGTGTGTGTGTGTGTGTGTGTGTGTGTGTGTGTGTGTGTGTGTGTGTGTGTGTGTGTGTGTGTGTGTGTGTGTGTGTGTGTGTGTGTGTGTGTGTGTGTGTGTGTGTGTGTGTGTGTGTGTGTGTGTGTGTGTGTGTGTGTGGTCAAGGGGTGTTAGTCGCATAACTCAAATACGAATTACCCGAAAATTTTGATATTTGGTATTTAACATTTGTATATAAATTGGAAGAGCTCCCTAGATTTTGGTACAAATATCTTCATCGGAAGTGATATTTTTTGAAGATTGAAAAGGTTAATTGTCAAAATTGTATATAAATTTGGAAAAATATAGTATTTATTTGTAATGAGAATAAGAGGAAAAGTTATTTGCAACTTACGTTATAAAAAAAATTGTCTTTATCTGGTAGCATTAAAGAACTGCAGTAAAATTTAAAAAATAAATTTATCAAATAAAACGTTGATATCTTGTAATCCATGATCGGTTGATTTTTGTTTCTGCGTAAAAAATATTGACAGGTGAGACGGGTGACAAGTTGGCATACTAGCGCTATATAAGTCCTATAAGTAAGATATTAAATGTAGTAATTGAACGGAGGATGGCTTCAACACAGCAGAGTGAATGAATCTTTTTATTCAGGTGATGCAAATTTCTGTGTTTGAATATTTGAGATTTTTATTTGTATATTTTAAATGGGCACCGGATTGTACGTATATATTTCTGTTTAAAGTCTAGATATGGCGGAAGGTTGTGTGATGGCCACGTCAGATTTTTTTAGTTATAAAATTAATAGTTCTAATATTTATAGATTAACTTAACTATGATCTAAAATTATGCTGTACAACGCGAATAAAATTTAACCAATAGTTAAGGGTAACTTGTAGTCAGCTAACTATCAGTGTTAACCCGAACTCGTGCATATGGCCATTAAACTATTAATACTTACGTAAATATCTACTGTTACAGGCAACGATAATTTTGGATCTTCATCGTTTTCAAAAATGTGTTCCAATCTAAGAATAACTGTGTTTTTGTTCCATGGCTCCAATGTTAAAATTTGCACATTGTTCGGTAAAGCGTTCGTTAGTCCAGAGAACTGAATAGAATGGTATTGTTAAGATTTATTATATTGGATAGATGTGAACACAAACAAAAATAATCTTACTTGAATTGTTTTTGGTGCGTCTTCGCTATCAGGAGAGAAAAAAATCCAGGGCTGCAGAAGTATTCTTGTAGCTAAATCTTTTTCGATAGCAGCAACAGTCAAATCTAAAAAAAAATTCGGACTAACTTAAATCAATAATTAATTAGAAGCAACGGCTCTATTTGAATTAACTGCAAGGTGGGAGGAAAATCTATCGATAGATCCATAGTTTAAAATAAATTACTATCGATAAACCGATAGTTTTTACTTCCTTGTACGGAGTAATAAGGAAGTATTGTAATCGCGAAAAATTTCAGTTCTCAGATTTTGACGGAAATATCCGTTTTGACCTTTTCTGAATCCATTATGACTAGTTTCGTCGTGACGTCTGTACGTACGTACGGATGTACGTATGTGTGTCGCATAACTCAAATACGGTTAGACGTAGAAAGTTGAAATTTTGTATATAGGACTGTTATAGCATATAGTTGTGCACCTCCTATTTTTGGTTTCAATCTACAAACCGGAAGTAGTACTTTTTTCAAATATTTCGATAAATATTTAATTTAAGACAAATTTTTTTATTTTAAATGAAAGATTATGTGATTATTACCTACAAATGATATTTTATAAATATTTTTGTATCTGGTATCATTTAAGAATAATTAAAGTATATATTTATAATTTAGTATTTCGGTATCTTGTAGTCCATGATCGATTAACATTTGTTACTACGTAAAATTTAAATGTTTATGACATGACAGTGACAACAGTAAAATATGCTTTATATCTTCTTCTGCAGTTTAAATAAAATGACTAAAATATATTTGTGAGTATATTAGTATAATAAGTTAAAAGAATTTTTTATATTATTCTACATTTTAGTTATTAAGAAAAGTATGAACAAACAAGGCGTACAAGGAAGTCATGTGGTGTCCACGTCAGATTTTTTCCTTCAAGGTCTACAAAATTTCAAGGGCCTACGATGATTTGGCGCGAAGTTATGAATTTTTGAAAAAAAGTGCGTTTTTGAGGTTTCTGAATTTCATTAACAATTATCTAAAAGTGACTTTAAAATTTTTATTTTTTTAAACACCTTTATTTTTTAGATGTTTTAAGAAATAAACGAATTTGGTGCAAAATCGGACAAATTATGGGCAAAAAGCACAAAAATACCAATTTTTTTCAAAAATTCATAACTTCGTGCCAAATTATCGCACGTACTTGAAATTTTGAGAAAATTGAAGGAAAAATATTGAACTTTATTGTCCTTTTGGGCAATAAGGTCCACGATTTTTTTTACTCACGCTACAAGTTGCTACAGTTGAACATTTTTCAGTAAAAAACATGTTTTTTTATCCGGGGGTGACAGGGGGTGGATCGGGTTTGGCGGCAGATTAATTTACAGGGCCGAATAGAGAAACCTTCAACTTTCTCGGAAATTTTTTTTTGCAAAATTAGCCAAATTATGGAAAAGTTGGACTTTTTTGGACATCAGATACATTCGTTTTTCTTAGAGGGGTGGGAGAGGGTGGAGTGGATTTTTTTTAACATTGGCGATCATCACATTAAAGATAAGACTTCAACGTTTTCAGAACTCGAAGATTCATTCAATTTCGTCGAAATGCAGCCGAGATATCGCACTTTGAAATTTTGTCATTTTTGGTGCATTTTCAAGTGGTGCGTTTTTATTTTCCTCGAGTGTATTTGATATATTTTTATTTCATCGTAAGAAGTTGTCGCAAAAAGGTTCATTTGACACTTTTAATTTCAATTAAAAACAATACAAAATCAATAAAATTGTCATACATGGCCATGTAACGGGTAAATTGTCACTTGAACAATCCCTAGGGCATTTTTTCAATTTTTGCCGATATATTTTGTACGTCATTGGTCAGAATTTAAAAAATTGAAGAAAATTATTGGTTTAATTAATATGTGGGAAATAGTCGATAGTCGATATAAATTATTCAAGGCCTCAAAATGCAGGCCGGTTGCTAACAAAACATTGGGGAACATTTGTTGTTGTTAATTTTTGCCGCATTGGCGCTTTTAAGGAACCCGGTTCCGGTTATTAATAAATCAATTTTAATATTAGATTATTTGTATCAAAAATATACTCTATATTATTATTGATTGTATTATTTTCATCATTTTTAAGGAGGTTCCCTACACATGCAGTGGCGTACTCAGATATCAGCCTTTAATTAATAAAAATATTTTTATTAATGTAAAACAAAAATCGATCAACGAGTGTTAGTTAATATTGCAATTCGTTCAGTTGCGGTGATATATTTTTACAATAATTTCTAATTCACTAATCAAAAAATCTGACGTGGCCATCACACAACCTTCCGCCATATCTAGACTTTAAACATAAATGTATACGTACTAGTGATGGGTCGTTCATGAACGAGTCGTTCAAAATGAACGACTCATTTTAGTGTGCCGTGAACGAACGACTCTTTAGTTCGTTCAGTACGGCACACCAGTTCACACTAGCACCGTGCTAGCTCCGCTCACCGCTCCGCTTGCTGAACGCAGAAAGACGAACGAGTGCGAGTGGAATGAACGAAACGAACGAAACATACAGACAGCGCACGGTACATAACATATTTCAGAGCACTATTGGCTTGACTGAGTGTAGTGTATTCTGAGAAGAATGCATGCGTTTCTGTTGTACGGCCAACAATGAAAATAATCAACAATATGGGAAGTGGGAACAATGTAGGACTGGACAACAACAACAAACGTTTTGTTAAATTTGTTGAACATTCTTCAAAATGTTGCCAGACAGTACTCCTTTTGCTAAATTTTTATTTTGTTTATTTTCCATTGTCAATATACATATACAACAACTATAAGGAACACAACTAACAACTAAAATGCTCAGGTTCAGGTTCATACAGTTTGGCACATGTGCACATGCCAGATCGCATATGCACACACGGCGAGCGCACACCGCACAGTGCTGTGAGCTGTGAGCATGTGCAGAGCAGCTCAGCTGAGCAGCACACTAGCACGGTGTCATTTGAAACGCACAGTGCTCTTTTACAGAGTCGTTCGAATGAACGACTCAGTGTGAACGACTCACTTTACTGAGCGGAGCGAAATGAACTGACTCACTAAAAATGAACGAAAGACCCATCACTAATACGTACAATCTGGTGCCCATTTAAAATATACAAATAAAAATCTAAAATATTCAAACACAGAAATTAGTATCACCTGAATCAAAAGATTCATTCACACGAAAACTCTTCTGTGTTGAAGCAATCCTCCGTTCAGTTACTACATTTAATAGCTTACTTTTATGACTTATATAGCGCTAGTATGCCAACTTGTCACCCGTCTCATCTGTCAATATTTTTTATGCAAAAACAAAAATCAACCGAACATGGATTACAAGATTTCAATGTTTTATTTGATAATTTTACTTTTTAAATTTTACTGCAGTTCTTTAATGCTACCAGATAAAGACAATTTTTTTATAACGTAGATTGCAAATAACTTTTCCTCTTATTCTTATTACAAATAAATACTATATTTATCCAAATTTATAACAAAATTTGACACTTAATCTTTTCAATCTTCAAAAAATATCACTTCCGGTGAAGATATTTGTATCAAAATCTAATGAGCTCTTCCTATTTGTATACAATTGTAAAATACCAAATATCAAAATTTTTGGGTAATTCGTATTTGAGTTATCTAACAGACGACATCGGCCCGGACCACACACATACACACACACACACACACACACACACACACACACACACACACACACGCACACGCACACACACACACATACATACAGACATCATCGGGAAACTATCAAAAATGAGTTGTAAGGACCCTAATTCGTGCTCAGCCACTAAAAACTCACTACCCGATTTTTTGCATGATTCCAATACCTTCCTTTACAGGTAAGCGGAAGGTAAAAATGCTTGAAGATTTTTTTACAACAACAACAATATTGTTACAACTATGTGGTCAACCTTCTTCAAATTTTGGGAAATTGATGTCCGTGCTTGCATACGTTTATATACCAAAAATTAAGTAAATAGAACATTTCTAACATCTTTTTATTTAATCAATTAATGAAAAGCCATAAGAGCCCATGTAAAATATTAAAATTTAACAATTAATTTCGTTCAAACTACGTGGTCAAAAATTTCCAAAAATTTCCTCAATCGACCAAATTTTGCATTCAATTGTCCCTAGCAACGTATTCCAAGTCTTGAATAATAACGTAGGCGATTGTACTACCGATATATTGTTGGTTTGTTCTTACCATTATAAAAATATCGATAGTTTTCCCACCTCTGACTGCAGGTAATTGTAATTTCAAATTATTTATAACAAAACATACCCTCAGTGTTTGTTCCAGCTACTAAATAATGTTTACCAGTAGCAACAAGACCAGTTCCATATGCCGTTTCTTCTAATGTTTCACCTATACCCAGACCGTCATCATTGAGTAATTTGCGATGAACCTAAAACCGGAATTGTATGTTTTACGTTTAACTACCCGCGCCGGTGTATAAAATACACCATTTCTACGAAAAAGCGGTAAAAACCAGATACGGTCTCCCCACTCATGCCCCTCTATGTAACCCATGACCGATATGTTTACTATAGTCTGTTCCAAATAAGAATATAGTATGAGGCAAGATTTGAGCGTTCTGATGGGCTACTTGCATGCATTTGTTTAATTAAATATATTTGAAGAAGAGATCAAAACTTGGGACCTGTATTTTTTATTTTGACAAAATTTTTATTTTTTCAAAATCGGCATGAAAATCGTCATTCCCAGACTAATTTGCGGCATGAAAGTAAGATTTTCATGACTAGGCATGAAAATTTTATTTTCATGCCTAGTCATTTTTACTTTCAACTTTGTTTACTTGTCATGACAACTTTTTCTAAAATTTGTGACAGCTCTGATGATTTGTAACAGCTCTGATGATTTATGCAAACCTAATTTTTTTTATAATTTTGAGCTTAATTGCCGATTTAAAAAAAATAGAATACATCACGCGTCATAAAAATGTCTTTGCTTGACTCGGAGGCTTCAAACGCCTCCTCGTCTGCAATGAAACATTTTCATGACTTGTAATGTAATATACTATTACAAGCCCAAAAAAAATTATTTAAATTTAAATATTCAATATGTGACGTAAAAACTAACCCAACCAATGAATGGCCGTTAAGCCATAGCAACGGCTGTACTAGTGAACGCCCCTAACTACGGCTTGCGCGGGAACGAGTTTGGCAAGTTGACAGATCAGATGTGTTTGACATTTGTACTTCGTACATGTTTTGATGCTGTAAAATATAAGTAAGTATTTGTGTTTTCATAAACTAAATAGTCTACATTTATAAAATAATGTATTGTTACTAAATTTTATGTGTATTTTTGACAAGTAAATGTCAAATTCAAACATTTGTTGACTGACTCGCACGCTATCTACAGGTTACATTCTTAACTATGCTTCCCCTACCTTCTGTTCACACAAATGACGTCACAGAAAATTTAATCTCAATTTACTAAAAAACATATAATTTTTTTTAAATAAAATTTGTATTTTTACCAATGTTTTCGACCTAACATTATGTGCATAGTGTTAAAAATCTAATTTTTAGTACCATGCAAATACCCCATTGCCGGAAACCAAGTTTACATCAGCGAAAAATTTGTGATATGCGTGCATCATTTAGCTGTCGAATGCCGTAGTAGAGTAAAATTCAAATAGCTATACTATGTCCATCGAACACATAGAGTAATAAAACTAATGGGCAGAGCCAAAACTGCGCAGTACAATGTGCGCAGAAGTAGGTTTTACAAGCAACAAAATTAAAGCAGAAAAACTAAATAGTTTTATTTGAAATAAATATGGAAGAATTATATATTTTATCATTTATGTATAACATAATTTTAAAAGAAATATGAAGTACAATTTTTATTTACGAACGATTTTTTTGATGACCGATCTCAGCAGTTGAGTTTGCCTAGCAGTGTAAAACTTGCTTACCAATCACAATACCGTATTTCAATTTCGCGCACATTTGTGGGAGGAGCATCTACTCTATCTGTTCGGTGGACATAGTATAGAACCCTGCGCGAAGTACGAATTCTCGTCTTAGAGAGAGAAGCATAGATGATAAACAAGAGGAAACTACGCTACTGTCTGTTCTACAGAACATCAGCTTCAATATCTGTTATTCTCATGCTGACATTCGTAGTGTTTTGCTTCGTGTAACCCTGCGAATTTTGTAATTTATTGTGATTGAGTTATATTTTAGTTTTCTTTGAAAATTAAGTGAAGTGCAGCGTAGCATATACTCGCTAGCTCCGCTTTTGTAAAACGGACAGTACATGACAAGCTCTGCCTTCTCGCGCAGTCCAGGGACCTAGCTATTTGAATTTTACTCTAGTAACCGTAACAGCTGGTATTGTTGAAAAAGTGAGTCGTTGATTAGCGTCAGTAGCGCGTGACGCGCGGAACATAACACTATTTCAAAAATACCGCGCTATGTTTAAACTTCTATTTAATCTGTGTAAAACGGGCTGGCTCCGCAGCACCATCTACTATACTCTTATTTGGAACAGGGTATAGGTGCTCAGAAAGTTGCGCTTTGGTGGCTGGAAAGTTAGTGGTTTTCTTGACTATTTCTTTAGTACACTACACTCTGGTGTATGAAATTTAGAGGCTTTTATTTGTCCATAAAATTAGTGTTTTGTCGATTTTTGAACATTTTTATCATTTTAGGGACAAAGTAAAAATACATCGAGAGGCATGAGGGATACCGTATCGGCTTTTTTAGTAGAAATGGTGTATTTTATACACCGACGCGGGTAGTTACAGGTTAAGTTTTTATTATTTTTTCTTGAATGCTTTCTATGTTGAAGAGTTTGTCTTTTTTATCCAGCATTGTATTAATTTACGTTATATTTCAATAAATAAGCATGACTGGTTGTTTGGTTCCCCATTTTGAATTATATTTATCAGTCAAAAAATAATCTAATGGACCTTTTGCAGTGAAATGGGGGCTTACAGGCCAAACTATTCTAGATGGCAGCCGTGGTCCAGTCCCAAAAAATGTGATATATGAACGCACACACATTGTGTCATTACCCGTGTATTTGAAATGGCAAAAATATTGTAAACAAGTATTTTAAACAGTGCGGTGTATGGTAGTAAATAGAAATTAATAATGGAATTATTACAATTACAAATTCAAAATACAAACATCTGATATCTGATATTTAAAACGTCAAATATATGGAGGGGGTAAAAATTTTAGTTCTTGGGTCTGGAACACTAGCGTCACTTTAAGCCCCCATTGAGACATCTGTTGATTAATTTCAAAACTAAAAATTATGAGGAAAGTGGGTATTGATCCGCAAGATGTCACTACTGACACTGACACATACTCACAAATGACAGAGACAGATGAAAGTTTTTGTAAACATGACTTCAAAAAAGAATGAATTTTGTTGCAGTATTAGGATTGATAATTTCATATTGATTTTAGTGAACTTTGTAAAGATATTTGGTCAAAATATTTTTCCCGCTTTCCAAAATTTTTTTGTGAAAATAAAATAAATATTTTCGCACAAAATGGGTAATTTGTCAAGATCTAAATGCGGGCTATAAAATTTTTAAAAACAACTGCTAACAAAATTATGTAAATAACTTTGAAGTTGTATCCTATACATGCGAATTCACGTTCCGCAGGCGCGCAGCCAGGATTTGTGGTTGGGTTATAAAAAAATTTGTAGTAAAAAAAACGTGTTAAAAAAATGCGCCGCAGACGAAATTTTTTTAAATTCAAGGTCAAATACGTTAAAATTGAAAATTTGATTTTTCAGACATGGTTAATTTAAGTGTTAGAAATACAATGCTGCAGACTAGAGTTTGATTTCTCGCTTAGTTTTTGAGATATCGGCCTTTAATGTTGCAAAAAGGGGAAAACGGAACATCTTTTTTTTTCAAACTTGTACTTGCAGCCCGGCAGCCCCCCCTTTCGGGCTGCGCGCCTGAAGTTCAGGATCGGATCTCTCACTCTAACTCAGCAAGCATGCGCTTAATAGACACTGAAAAATGTCCATAAAAAGGAAGGAAACTTTTTGCAAGTGATAAAACCTTATTTGCCTTTTTCTTAGCAACCAAACAATAGACACATAAAACACTAAAATGTCACTTGCTTCATATTTTTACTATTTGTCAGTAAAATGATTAGATTTTAGAGTCGTTAATTTATCACGTTGAGTTACACTCGAGCATTTTATTTCCTGCGAATAAATTTCTGTTTGACATTTCAACATTGCCACCTGACAACAATTTGGCTCGAAAAATTGTTTTAAAATAAAATCACGACACCGTAGGTGGAGTGATTTTATTAAACAATTTATCTTTTCAAATTGCTAGGCAACAAGGTTTCAATACAATAAACAGATATTTATCCGGCAATATAGAAAGCTCTTGTGTAATTAAAGTTGATAATATAAACTTGTTGCCATGTGGCAATAGCCACTCGAGCTCTACGGTCTACGCTTTACAATTTTTCGAAAGATCTGTCAAATTATTTTCAATTTATTCTCACTATCTTGTTATATTATTGCTGATAAAATATTAGAACCATTTCTGTGATGTGACAACAAACGACTTTTTGTACGCTCATATCATAATTTGACACTTAAGCCCTGTTCGCACAATGCATCTAGCATGCATCTAGCATGCGCCAAAGAAGAGTCTTTCCATGCATCAAACATGTAGTTGTTGCATGGCCGTTCACACATGAGATGTGTTTGATGCACGTTTGATGCGTGTTTGTAGCATCAAAATAGACTTCTTCTTCCAAGTTTCAAATTAAGTCTCATTGTTAGGTTCTAGGTTGGCATTACTGTGTAGCGATATGTCACTTTGTCATTTACCGCGAAAGTGTTCATCGTATTCTGTTTATTTTTAAAAACACTGATTAAAAGCACAATGTAATAAATAAATAGGAAAGAACATAAAGGGAAAAAAGGACTGAAGGAAATAGTCTTTAAAAAGACTGGTTTTTATTTAAGAGCCTATTGCATGGCAATAATACGCATTGAAAAACGAGTAATTTTTGTGAGGATCTCAATCTAATACTGTTATACGTATGATGTTGAATTTTTGTATGTAGATTAAGGAAGAATACTAAAAGTGCGGAATCTTCAAAATCTTTAATTAATGTAATTAGTTTGGCTTTAATAATTATGCGAAATTCGGCGAAAATTGTACAAGTTTAGATATAGTTTATGGCAACTCTGTTGACAAAATTATAGTTTTATTGTTTTTCCGCCCTTTTTACATCTATGTTCTACTCATTTAATCTTTAAACTCAATGATAACTTTTATAGTTCATTCATGAGATCCTCACGAAATTCTAGTGTTTAATTTCTTTTTATCTCTAATTGTTGTCGGAACAATTTATATAGTTTGAATTTTTCAATTCAACAATGCTTTGTCGTTACTATTGTAAAATTTCAGATTTTTATTTTGAGCAATATAGCTACAATCGTGAATTCTGATTCTTATTGCACTCAAGAAGCATAGCCCCTTAATTAGTATAATAATACTAATAATAATGCATAAATTAAGAAAGAAAGGAAATGAATAGATAAATTATACTATGTAGGTTGTGGTTGTTCTAATGACAGTATGACAGCACTCAAATGTCAACGCAATCAATCTGAATTTAGCAACGACTCAACGATTCAGTACTTCTTCTTTCCCAAGAGTCTTTTGATGCACCAAAATAGCGGCGTTTGTAAAAATATTTTGACGCATGGAAAGACTCTTCTTTGGCGCATGATAGATGCATGCTAGATGCATTGTGCGAACAGGGCTTTATACACGAATTTCATTGACGTAAACGTCACTTTATAGCCCACGAACCACTTTATAGCGCAGTGCGCTATAAAAAAACGTCAAATAAGTGCAAACAATTTAGATTTTCAATTTTCCTTTCCTCATATAAACTACTAATAATCCTACAAATAACCATTTTCTATAATTATAGTTGTACCATTTTTTATTTAAATAACATCATTTTTACTTACATTTAATATAAATTTTCTTGTACCTAAATGTTTAATTCAATAATGACAACCTTGACATTTAGATTTTTGTTTATTGTCGGATTTTTTTGGTATCTTAGCAACAGTCAAAGAATTTCGAAATTTTTGGTAATTTGAACAAGTAAATAAAATTAACTAATTCATTAGAAAATATTGAACCGTGCATAAAGTTGGGTATGTACCACGGGCGTAACTTGCTTTCATGGCTCTTGACGTGTTTTTAGCCCTCGGCTGACGTTCGGGCTCAAAATCACGTCTGAAGTCATAAACGCTTCCTTACACCCTTAATACAAAAATAACTATTATAATAAATAGTTTGAAAATGTGTAAAATAAATTTTCCCGATTTTCTACAAAAAATCTGATAAGAGAAATTATTGCTGTCAGGTGACAAGGTTGAGATGTCAAACAGAAATTTATTCGGAGGAAATAAAATGCTCGAGTCAATTTCACTAGCGAATAGGTCTCCGAAGCAGATTATTTCAAATATTCACCCGCACTTCTACTGGATTGATTTATGACGACGTGCGTTTTAACAGATAATAAGTAGATATTTATACACCAAGTGAGATACATGAATGTTTATTCAAGAGAAGAAAGTTTAGCCCCCGAGCATTCGTATCTCACGTGGTTTATACAATATTTTATTCAATTTTGACGAAATTATTTCAAATATATGAATTATAAACAAAAAAAAATTAAAGTAGTCGTCAGTGGTAAGTTGTCATTGTTTTTATTAGAGGTGCAACGAATAGTAACTGTGCCGAATACCGAATATTATGCAGGATTGTCCGCCGAATAACCGAATATTCGGCGAATATTCTGCACCTTTTTGGTGCCAAATGATAAACATACAAGGATTGACAAGGCTGCTTTGAATGCAGAGAAACTTATTTTTTGCTTCATAATTTGCCGCTTTTAAATTTTAATAACGAACAGTTTATCATTTTCATTTTTATCAAAATTAGAAAATAAACTTTTTGACATAATTTTTCTTTTTACTTCCTTGTACGAAGTAAGGAAGTATTGTAATCGCGAAAAATTTCGGTTCTCAGATTTTGACGGAAATATCCGTTTTGACCTTTTCTGAATCCATTATGACTAGTTTCGACGTGACGTCTGTACGTACGTACGTACGTACGTACGTACGTACGTACGTACGGACGTATGTGTGTCGCATAACTCAAATACGGTTAGACGTAGAAAGTTGAAATTTTGTATTTAGGACTGTTATAGCATCTAGTTGTGCACCTCCTATTTTTGGTTTCAGTCTACAAACCGGAAGTAGTACTTTTTAAAAATATTTCGATAAATATTTAATTTTAGACAATTTTTTTTATTTTAAATGAAAGATTATGTGATTATTACCTACAATCGGTATTTTATAAATATTTTTGTATCTGCTATCATTTAAAAATAATTAAAGTATATATTTATAATTTATAGTATTTCGGTATCTTGTAGTCCATGATCGATTAACATTTGTTACTACGTAAAATTTAAATGATTATGACATGACAGTGACAATAGTAAAATATGCTTTATATCTTCTTCTGCAGTTTAAATCAAATGACTAAAATATATTTGTGAGTATTAGTATAATAAGTTAAAAGAATTTTTAATATTATTTTACATTTTAGTTATTAAGAAAAGTATGAACACACAAGGCGTACAAGGAAGTCATGTGGTGTCCACGTCAGATTTTTTTAGTAATAATAATTAATAAAAATTCAAGAATAAGCATATATTTTTGCCAGTCAGTGAATTGTCTAAATAAAGCACTTGCAGGAGACCGTTAAAGGCAATCGCAGTTCAAGTAGGTATTGTCAGTTACATGTGACGTCAAACTATTCGGTATTCGGCCGAATAGTAAATTAATATTCGGTGTGGAACGCGCGCTGCGTCCGCTAGCCCGATCCGTGAGAGAGGCCTGCAAGGGTCATCTCTGTCTCGTCTGTCGTCTCTGTTCTGCTTGTGCTAGTGTGCGCATACGCCGCCGAATCACTGACGCGCAACGCATTACGAGAAGGACAGAAATGACCCTTGTATAGTACGTTTCAACTTTATTTGCTTTACCTGAATTTTGGGTTACAAGAGGGGAGATAACAGAACAATAGAAAGTAACCGCCCTATTCTGGTTCAACTGAGTTGTATTAAGTGCAATATAGTATATAACCATTTTTTTGTGCGATACGAAACCAATGTCCACAGGCAGTACCTCTAGGGTGGTCATGGAAACCTGCTTACTGAAACAAATGTATAATTAATTTATTTAATATAATCTATATTTCTTATTTTATCACAAATCTTATTATTAAATTTCACTTAATACATCTCTGTTGCGGCGGCTTCTTCTGAAGTTTATTTTCTATTGTTAGTGTTATCTCCCCTCTTGTAACCCAAAATTCAGGTAAAGCAAATAAAGTTGAAACGTACTTATCTCTCGGATCGCGGCGTTTCTATGGCAGAGACTGCCAATGCGCGTTCCAGTATGAGTATAGTTCAGTGATTTTTGACGAAATAATGACATAAGAGTGATTTAAAAATGTGTTGAGTGATTTAAAAAGTTTTATCTACAACAATAGAATAATGTATTCATTATATACGTGAAAGTAGTATAATAAACCCCTCCATAAGGACACATTATGAAATAATGAATTCATTATTTCACACTGTTAAATAATGAGTACTTTATTCTCTCGAACTGTCAAACTGCCATCACATCTGTTTTAATATTAGTGTTACATCAAGTTATCATTTTATGACGTAAGCAGAAACAGTAAAAACAATAAAAATTTGTAAAACGCTGTATATGACTAGCCCATAATAGTTTTAAATTACTCGGATAAATTGTTATCACACCAAAGTTTGAGGTTAGGTTAATATCAATACAAATTTGTAGTAAGAAAATGTTGTTTTATTTAAAAAGTTGTAGATAAAACGTCGTATTTGACTCGAAAATAATGGCTATAATTAACTCGGATGATTTATACACTCGCCTTCGGCTCGTGAACAAACTTTCATCCTCATTAATTATAGCCTACATTATTTACTCGTTAAATAATATACTTTTAATTCACTTGTGAATAAACAGTTTGTTGTTTAAAATTGTTGCTATGGAGTTAATAATAGCAGTTTAAAACGTCAAAATTGAATAAAAAAATGAACAAACTACAACAACTTTACCATTAATTCAACTTCTCCGTCACGTAAGCTCGTCCCTCCTTGAGCCCTGTCATTTAATATTGAGATACGTTTATTGGTAGATTCATCTTTGATCGTAATTTTGGAAGTAACTGGATAGTAATTTTCTGCAATTGGTTGTTCATGAGTTAAATTAAATGTTTCTCTTGCTCCTCGAACACGTTTAATCATTTCTCGGCCATTTGAGTCAGTGTAAAATACTCCTTCACTTTTCAAATCTGTAGTGAAACGAGAAAATACTTCCTTCCCTGATCCCGTACTGAAAATTAATATAAACAAAAATTATTGGATTGCACTAATTTAATAAGTATAACATAGTTCTTATAATATTAAAATTTCAGAAACTACTACCAAGTAGTAGAATAGGGTAGTTTACCATATTTCTTAAAGTTTTTTATTGAAACTGCATGTTATTTGAAAGCGATTGAGAGTACTGTTAAGCCTTAATTGATCTTAATAAAGCTGTAATTAAAGTTTGTGTGACGTAGATGTAGAGGTAGCTGGAAATCTTTTCAAACAATGGGGCTGGAACTAAAATGTACTCCATATAAAATCAACAACTGTTTCTAAATGTTACAAAATATACAATTTGGTAGTTTCTTTATTTATGTAAGTAATGCCCAGTTTTTCAGTGCGAGCTTAAACCAAAATTTTTGCTTAAGTTTCAGTTTAAGGTTTAAACTGTTTATCAGTTTAGTTTAAACCATGAACTAAACAAAAAGTTCTGTTGAACTTGAACCTGAACCGCGGAAGTATCTGGTTTAAAGAAGAGTTCATGGTTTAACTATAAATTTAGTGACAGTTTCTCGTCCGATTTTTACAAACAATTAAATAAAGTAGTACCACTAACTTTTTGTCACATACTTATACAATTATGAAGTTGTCTGGTAATGAAGGCGATATTATTAATTATTTTGAACGAAGACCCAAAATACATAGAGATCGTATTAGATTATTTTGAAATTTGGGACGATTATAATTTTTTACAAGATTTAGGTTAAGTAAAGAAATCGTTAGATTAATTATTATAGATGAAATTCAAGACATTATAAAAACTTCGTAAGGATGAAATTTGTGTGCAAAGTATGGTTTAGAGATGGAATAGTCGGATTGTGGATTGGGACCTGGGACTGGTTGTGGAATAAAAATACTACTTGAAGATTACGCGACGTTTCGGTTATTATGTAACCATTATCAAACTGTTCTTCAATGATTATTATATATTATTATAAAAACTCCTACTGAATGGTAAAATTGCTGAAAATAAAATCTACATAGTTATTTTATTATTGCAATCTGTTTTTATTGAGGTTTCATGCTTTAAGTCCTGACAAAACGGTATTATTAACATTAAGATTACGCTACTGGGAGTTTTTTAAACATGATAGGAGATTTAAGTGGGGTACATAAAAGTCTACTGCGTGTAAAATTGTAAAAAAAAGTATCGAATGCAATAGCATCTCTTCGTCCCATTTACTTATATTAAATTATCAACAACTGCAGTAGAAATTGGAAGAGAACAACAAGGTTTTTATAATATTGCACGTTTCCCAAAAGTTATAGGAACCACAGAACAATAGGAACAATACTCATGTCAAACTACAATTGTCAATAATAAATTTGAGGTTATATTATTACCAACGTTGTCAAAATTTTAGTTATAGGAACAATAATTGACTGTACTCATGTCAAAATACAATTGTCAATAATAAATTTTAGGTTACATTATTACCAACCAAAAATTTAAGCAAAAATAGTTTATCTTGAGCTTAACTGAACTAGTTCATTTTTATAACTGATAAACACTGTAGCCACTGAACTTGTTCAAAATTAAGTTCACAGCTCAACTGAACTCTTACTTAAACCTTGACTGAAAAACTGGGCATAAGAATACACGTGAAAACGCATTACTGTGACGTAGATGTATCGATACGTAAAATATCAAATATTTAAAGAACTATTAACTTTTTGAAAGCCTTTTTCATGGCAATAACTCATTTTTGAGGTCTCCTTTCAATATAATTGACTGGATTGCTAATTTGCTACTATGGTAAAGTACCCTATTTGTTTCAAAATACGCGCAGGACCGTCATAACAAAATTTGAGCGTTCTGGACTAAAAAATAGCGCCTTTTAGCCCAGTCATCCTAATTCTGAGTAAAATGAGTACCCACACTTTACATTTTTATTGAAAATTAGACTTACAACTCGATTTCAAAGTTTTGTTTTAATCGTGAATCAAGTGCTTGAAGCCAGAACGTACCAATTTTTTTGTTTACTGTTTTTAATCAACTCTAATTTCTGACTGGACAAAGATATTTACTTACGGTTTCCGGCATTAGATTCCCCAGACATTTTTCTATAAAATGCATTATTTCTTTATAAAAAATTAAGGGCCTTAGTTAAGGCCGAAATGTAATGTTTTGTTTCGGAGTGGAAACAGTGAAATTGTAATTTTTTTAAATGTTTTCTTCCATGGGAAAAAATGTAATTTAAGTTGTTTGTTTGTTTACTGTATTTAATCAACTCTAATTTCTGACTGGACAAAGATATCGATTTCCGGTTTCCGGAATTTGATTCCTCAAACATTTTTCTATAAGATGCATTATTTTAAAAAAATTGATAGGTCTTCGTTATGGCCGGAATTTAATGCTTTGAATCGGAAGGGAAGCAGTGAAATTGTAGTTCTTTTTTGTTTACTGTTTTTAATCAACTCTAATTTCTGACTGGATAAAGATATCGATTTCCGGTTTCCGGCATTATATTCTCCAGACATTTTTCTATAAGATGCATTCACGTCTAGACTAGATTAGAACGTGTTCTAGGAGTCACTTGTAGGTACTTTGTTTCTCCCTTAAATTTTATGTTTTAACTAATATCGAGTCTAAATGAAATTATCGTGACATTTTTGTTACCATTTCCAGAAACAAACAGTACTTACCATAGGCAGATGTCACGGCTGTCTCTAAAAAGAAAATCTGTGTTAGATTCAGGTATTGTAATTATTCGGTAGTCGAATTAGTAAAGGTTTTACGTCTGTGAACTTGGCACCACCCACATTTAAACAAACATTTTTTGTTACATAAATTAGTTCATTTAGATGAGTTTTCAAATGTTTGCTATATATAGTTGTTTGTTTGCATTTATTTCCCTTCATTTTTAAATATATAGTTGGGTGGGCCATCTTCACGATAGCCCACCATTTGTACGATAACGTTTGTTTAAATATATTAATGTATTGACTCTCGTTTGTTTGTCAATGTTTGAAAATAATTTTGTTTGTTTGACAATTGACAAAAGGTTTTTACTTCTAAACACTTTAAAACAAATCCGATTTTGACAAATTGTTTTAAAAAATGTTTCTTAAGGCGGTACACTTGTGACAAAAATATACTTAGTGAAAAAGTGACCTCGCTATATTTCAAATTGTGCCCCTGCTATAACACCTACACTGTTCATATTTTATATATGGTTAGTTAAAAGATGACTCTAGAGTGCTATGAAGCTATATTTTTCAAATACTTAATAGTTTTTTAGTAATAAATTAATAAAAACAGTATATTTTGCCAATTTTTCACAATTTTTTTAACTAGTTGTGTAATTTTTTTGACAAAAAAACTTTCCATGCCACTCTTACGATCAATGCAAGGAATCGATTATTTCAAACATAACTAATTAAGATGCATTAATAAAGCGGAGCCTTCGATAGTCTAACGAGCCTGGGTACCTATTCTAATTCATAGCGACAGTCGCTAGCGAAGTTCAGTTGATAACTTCGTGACGTCATTCCGTTTGTAACTATATCAAGGGTTAGGGATATTTGGCCTCCAGTTGATAACGACTGATAGAGATTTTACATTTACTGTGAAATTTGGCAAGAAAAACTGCTAAACCACCATTTTACCTATCACTTATCATAAACGTATTATTTGTTTTAAAATAAGCCATTTTTTGATTTTCAAAGTAAATTATTTTTTCAAGAAAAATTTTTTATTTCTATAATTTGTAAGTTGAATTATTTAATAAACTAATCAAAAATATTAAATACATATAATGAACCCATAATTTATTGGTATTTTATATTTATAAAATAAATATTTTAACCTCACAACGAACGAAAATCAACGCAACGCGCAAGTCTACCGTAGCGAGGGTTGATAAGTCGTAGCGACAGTCGCTTGGCTACTACGTCACACATGGTGGGGGGTTATCAAGACAACCCAACTTATCAACGTTGATAAGTGAAATAGAATAGGACCCCTGGAAGTAGATTCTGTGACGTCACAACAGTGGCCGAAGTTCTCGCTGCGATTGATAGACTCAGTATGGCGATACGGACATTTGCACATTTAAGAATAAGTTAATTTGTTCTTATTATGTGTTAATTATATGTGTGCATTTCTTTCTTATTATATACAAATATTATTTACTTATAATCAGTATCATATACAGGGTGAGTCATCGAAATGCCCGTCGTCGATATCTCTCTTGTCGTTAAAAATACAGTACAAATTTATTAACAGAATTTTTCGTCTACTCAAGGAGCATAACTTAAAATTATTTTCACATATACAGGGTGTTGCATAACGACTTGGCAATAATTGTTCGTCTTTTTTTAAATGAAACACCCTATATATTTTGATATATTTTGAATTGTATTTTATTTACCTATACGAAAATATAAGTTTAATTTTAGTTTTCCGCGGCGTTGCCAATTATTCAATTTTTTCTCTAAAAAAAGCCGAATACACGTATTGTTTTATAAAGGCGTACTGAAGTTATTTTAATAGTAAAAATTAAGAATTTTTTTTTCTGTACAGCTGTAACTATACTCTTTGTTCTGACATAACTTTTTTTTAATGTTATGATACAGGGTGTTCAATACAGAGAATCAAATTTACTCAATTTCAAATGGCTATAACTCGTCATTTTCAAATGGAACACCCTATATTTTATTATTCTGTTGTGTGTATTTTTTCATTTTCTTATGTTATAAAGGCTGTCCTATGCCTAAAAACATTAATTTAATTAATTTCTAAATTTCTCCGAATAAAGCCACGATTTGAAATATTAAAAATCTGACGTGGCCATCACACAACCTTCCGCCATATCTAGACTTTAAACAGAAATGTATACGTACAATCCGGTGCCCATTTAAAATATACAAATAAAAATCTAAAATATTCACAGAATAACACAGAAATTTGCATCACCTGAATAAAAAGATTCATTCACAGGAAAACTCTGCTGTGTTGAAGCCATCCTCCGTTCAATTACTACATTTAATATCTTACTTAGGACTTATATAGCGCTAGTATGCCAACTTGTCACCCGTCTCACCTGTCAATATTTTTTACGCAGAAACAAAAATCAACCGATCATGGATTACAAGATATCAACGTTTTATTTGATAAATTTATTTTTACTTCCTTGTACGAAGTAAGGAAGTATTGTAATCGCGAAAAATTTCGGTTCTCAGATTTTGACGGAAATATCCGTTTTGACCTTTTCTGAATCCATTATGACTAGTTTCGACGTGACGTCTGTACGTACGTACGTACGTACGTACGGACGGACGGACGGACGTATGTGTGTCGCATAACTCAAATACGGTTAGACGTAGAAAGTTGAAATTTTGTATTTAGGACTGTTATAGCATCTAGTTGTGCACCTCCTATTTTTGGTTTCAGTCTACAAACCGGAAGTAGTACTTTTTAAAAATATTTCGATAAATATTTAATTTTAGACAATTTTTTTTATTTTAAATGAAAGATTATGTGATTATTACCTACAATCGGTATTTTATAAATATTTTTGTATCTGCTATCATTTAAAAATAATTAAAGTATATATTTATAATTTATAGTATTTCGGTATCTTGTAGTCCATGATCGATTAACATTTGTTACTACGTAAAATTTAAATGATTATGACATGACAGTGACAATAGTAAAATATGCTTTATATCTGCTTCTGCAGTTTAAATAAAATGACTAAAATATATTTGTGAGTATACTAGTATAATAAGTTAAAAGAATTTTTAATATTATTTTACATTTTAGTTATTAAGAAAAGTATGAACACACAGGCGTACAAGGAAGTCATGTGGTGTCCACGTCAGATTTTTTAAATTTTACTGCGGTTCTTTAATGCTACCAGATAAAGACAATTTTTTTATAACGTAAGTTGCAAATAACTTTTCCTCTTATTCTTATTACAAAGAAATACTATATTTTTCCAAATTAATATACAATTTTGACAATTAACCTTTTCAATTTTCAAAAAATATCACTTAAATACCAAATATCAAAATTTTCGGGTAATTCGTATTTGAGTTATGCGACTAACACCCGGCCTTGACCACACACACACACACACACACATACACACACACATACACACAGACATCACCGTGAAACTATCAAAAATGAGTTGTAAGGATCCGAATTCGTGCTCATCCACTAAAAATTCACTACCCGATTTTTTGCATGATTCCAATACCTTCCTTTACAGGTAAGCGGAAGGTAAAAAGCAAAAATTAATTCCAATTTTCTTTAATTGTTGTCGCAACAATGTATTATACAAATTTTTCCGACAAATAATGTTTCGTAATTACTCATGGTAAATTTCAGATTTTTATTTTGAGCAATATAGCCATAATCGTAAATTTTGATTATATTGCAGCAATATTGCAGTCAACAAGTGTAGCGCCTTAAGTCCATTTTACATTGAGCTATATTGCAGATGGAAGTGCAACTTTGCAATATTGCATGAGTGTAATATAGAAATTGCACGCTCAACAGGCAGAAGCAATCTTGAGGCAACGGTTGCATGGAATAGAACATGTTCTAATTCTTGTAAGGCTTGCAGGCAATTCACAGTTATTGCTAGTTATTTTTAGTTCGTTATGATGCTACCAGCATAACATAAACGTCAAAATGATTAATTTGTGTTTGAAAGTTAGTGCGTTAGTGATTATAATGCCATTCTATCCTTATTACCTTCCGCTTACCTGTAAAGGAAGGTATTGGAATCATGCAAAAAATCGGGTGGTGAATTTTTAGTGGATGAGCACGAATTAGGGTCCTTACAACTCATTTTTGATAGTTTCACGATGATGTCTGTGTGTATGTGTGTGTGTATGTGTGTGTGTGTATGTGTGTGTGTGTGTGGTCAAGGGATGTTAGTCGCATAACTCAAATACGAATTACCCGAAAATTTTGATATTTGGTATTTAACATTTGTATATAAATTGGAAGAGCTCCGTAGATTTTGGTACAAATATCTGCATCGGAAGTGATATTTTTTGAAGATTGAAAAGGTTAATTGTCAAAATTGTATATAAATTTGGAAAAATATAGTATTTATTTGTAATAAGAATAAGAGGAAAAGTTATTTGCAACTTACGTTATAAAAAAATTGTCTTTATCTGGTAGCATTAAAGAACGGCAGTAAAATTAAAAAATAAATTTATCAAATAAAACGTTGAAATCTTGTAATCCATGATCGGTTGATTTTTGTTTCTGCATAAAAAATATTGACAGATGAGACGGGTGACAAGTTGGCATACTAGCGCTATATAAGTCCTAAGTAAGATATTAAATGTAGTAATTGAACGGAGGATGGCTTCAACACAGCAGAGTTTTCCTGTGAATGAATCTTTTGATTCAGGTGATGCAAATTTCTGTGTTTGAATATTTTAGATTTTTATTTGTATATTTTAAATGGGCACCGGATTGTACGTATACATTTCTGTTTAAAGTCTAGATATGGCGGAAGGTTGTGTGATGGCCACGTCAGATTTTTTTCCTACAATATACAACAAATCGAAGAGGTTAAGTTGACATAATATAGTAACAAAATATTGGTAAATTTATTAATAAATTTATACATTAAATAAGTAATTGCATGGTGCTAATGTTGCTCAGTATAAAATGAAAAAAATGTCTTCGATATTGTTTTATTATATTAATATTTATTTTAAAAAATCTGATGTGGCCAGGACATAAACATAAATGTATACCTACTTACATAACTCAAATACGAAATACCCAAAAATTTTGATATTTGGTATTTTACATTTGTATACAAATTGGAAGTGCTCATTATATTTTGGTACAAATATCTTCACTGGAAGTGATATTTTTTGAAGATTGAAAAGATTAATTGTCAAAATTATATAAAAATGTGGATAAATATAGTATTTATTTGTAATAAGAATAAGAGGAAAAGTTTTTGCAACTTACGTTATGAAAAAAAGTCTTTATCTGGTAGCATTAAAGAACTGCAGTAAAGTTTAAAAAATAAATTTATCAAATAAAACGTTGAATCTTGTAATCCATGTTCGGTTGATTTTTGTTTCAGCGTAAAAAATATTGACAGGTGAGACGGGTGACAAGTTGGCATACTAGCGCTATATAAGTCATAAGTAAGCTATTAAATGTAGTAATTGAACGGAGGATAGCTCCAACGCAGAAGAGTTTTCCTGTGAATTAATCTTTTTGTTCAGGTGATGCAAATTTCTTTGTTTGAATATTTTAGATTTTTATTTGTATATTTTAAATGGGGACCGGATTGTACGTATACATTTATGTTTATAAGTCTAGATATGACGGCAGGTTGTGTGCTGGCCACATCAGATTTTTACATTTTTATGTACCCAACGAAAACATATTTTGCTTAATTTTGTAGAGGTGAGGATTACTCTTAATACAAAAATAATATTACTAAAGACATCTTACCCACCAGGGATTGGTCCTACAATCCAATTGAATTCAACATAATGTTCTTTGTTGTAAACTCGAATTAATTGAGCAACCCAGTCATTAATAACCTGATGATATTCTGTTACTAAAGGTCCATCATACTTCTTGTGCACATAAATATGCATTGAGAGTAGATAATCTTGTTCCCATTTTGTATAAGGCCTAAATATATACGCTCCCGATGGTCTTTGTCCTGAATCTGATTCTAGATAATATAAGTAGTTTTGAGAAACTTGGATTTCCTCGTTGTTTACTGTTATGGATTGCAGTTTTTCTTTGTAGAATTTAAGATTAATTGCCTACAAATTTATAAAAACATTTAGAATTTTACAATATATTAGTCTAGGGAATTTAAATAGAAAAGTTGGCGTAGTGATCTAGTTTTTGGTTTTGACGATCAAGAAAAGTGACAATTTTTCATGTTGTCAAAATATTTATTCGAAGTAAATTTTGGACGTTTCGAGGTCAATGTCCCTCATTATCAGCTACAAGTAGTAATGTTAGTCAGTAAATTATAAGTGCCAATACAAAGAATTAGGGCACTTACCCAATAAAATAAGTTACATGATTTAATGTTTACATTTTTCGTAAGATTATAGTTATTATAAATTTGAACAATATTATCATTTTCAACCTTGTATGGTAGGTGAAATAGTTCATGTCGAGTATGTAAACCTGGATCCCTACGCCAACTTTTCTATTTAAATCATTATTCTGGATCAACATTAGCAACTTTAATCCAAGGAATTTACTTAAAACTTCGAATAAACTGCATCAAAAGCTTTCTCGACGGAATCCAATACAGAAAAATGTGCTTTTTAACATATCAAAAGTTTCCGGAAATCACCGTACCGGCAGCCATTGAAGTTTTGAAAGAATGACCGCTATTTATGGTTTTTTAAGTTTAACTCATCTTTAGCTTATCATTACGAGAATAGTATATTACATACCGAGCGGGGAAATGGTTCATTACAGCCGAGCGTTTCATTAGATGACTGAGGTGCTTGCACCAAAGTCATCTATGAACGCGAGGCTGGAATGAGCCTTCCCGCGAGGTATGTATACTATTTTATTCACAATCCAATTGGTTATTGATATGCCCGTTTTAAATATTCATTTTATTCATATTTTATGACAGTTTTATTATAATTTGTTTTGATACTTCAACATAGAGATCTATGAAAAAGTTGCTAGGGTTGCCAGGTAACATGAAAAAATGTTTATTGATTCTGTCAATAATTAGTTTCTTGCTGCTTTTTATCGAGATCGAGTATATTAATTATCATGTTGTCTGATAGTGAAGATGGTGAAGACGAAAATATTCCTTTAGAACTGCGAGTAGCTGCAAAAAAAGCTTCCGAAAGTGACGTTTACCTAGCTGGAAAACGCTCACTTCCCTGCTAGCCGGGAAGTTTTTTCCGGCTAGCTGGGAAGTAAAGTAAACAATGACTCGCTTCCCAACTGTTTAGAAGGTTCGAAACGCACATATTACCAACCGATTGTGAATAAAAACATTTATATGAGGTTATAGATCACAAAATTCTCTATAAAAATGATGCATGGGATTTTTATGTGAGTTAACCTGTTTTCGAAAAAATAATATAAATGCGTTTAGGAAATTTTTTAGTCATTTAAATCAAATGGTAATATTTTCTCTTGACACAATAATGACTGCCATATTTTAACGGACAAAAATATCGCCATCAGGTTTTCAGCATATGATTTCTATAACAATTTTCTATAATACCCATTATTTTTATAATTTGTGAGGCTCTCAATTAGTCACAAATTGAAAATTTTCTTAAAGTAAATAAAGATAAAATTTGGTAATTTTTGTGTTTATTCAGCTGTTATTTCGGGATGGCTTCAGATATTACCTTCTGGTTTTCTGTATTCAATTTTTCGGACATTCTTCTGTTATTTAATAGCCAGACCTCGTACCTATAGGAAGTTTTTTTCTTGCATACTTACTTTCTCTGTTGCGTTTTCAGTTATGTTTGATAGATTATGCGATGAACGTATTATTTGGTACGATTTGTATCCTAAAGGTGGAATAAATTCAGCTCGAAATACAACTTCATGTGTGGCCGCGCTTTCTCTTCCTGGGATTGACTGTATTCTTTCAAATATTGGTACAATTTGAGAAGGCACAATATCTCCTAGAAGAGATGAGAACAGAAACTGTTATTTGTGTATCAAGTACGGATAGAGCAATGTTTGCTGCACGGGGCGTGAAATTTGCGCGGTCGAGGCAAAGCCGAGATCGATGACTCGATAAGTACAACAAACAAGCTCTATTCGATGAGGTGCACGCAATATTTTTTCTACAGTCGCAGAAAGTTAAAAATAACTAATTTTAAAATAATTATTTGCTGTGCTTTTTTCAATTTCAATTCAATAAATTGTGGTTATCATTATCATGACAACGTACTCATAAGTCCATTTTACATTGAGCAATATTGCAGATGCAAGTGCAACTTTTGACAAATTGATTCAATATTGCATGAGTGTAATACAGAAATTGCACGCTCAACAGGCAGAAGCAATCTTGAGGCAACGGTTGCATGGAATAGAACGTGTTCTAATTTTTGTAAGGCTTGCAGGCAATTCACAGTTATTTCTAGTTATTATTAATTCGTTATGATGCTAACTGAACATAAACGTCGAAAAGATTAATTTGTGTTTGAAAGTTAGTGCGTTAGTGGTTACCTATAATGCCATTCTATCCTTATTTTCCTTATTATCTTTATATAAGTAACAAAATATTGGTAAATTTATTAATAAATTTATACATTAAATAAGTAATTGCATGTTGCTGATGTTGATCAGTGTAAAATAAAAAAATTGTCGTCTGCAATTTTCCTGTTCAACGATGACTTGAAGATTGCAGTTATCCGTTGCGTTTGCTCAATGCTTCATAAATAAGAAAAAAAAATTTTCAAATGAAATGTTTACAATCGTGGTTTAGTGCAAATTTATAGTTTTCTGTTTTTGTTGCACTAGTGCGACAAAACAAAATATCCTAATTAAAAATTGAATAACAATGTTCATATTGTATGATTGTAGAAAAAATAATGTAATAACTATTATATAATGTTACGTACCGTCATAATATATGCCATAAGTTCCATATGTGACAGGAACCCTTACATAATGCGACACAGGTCTACTTAATGGATTATAAACAGTTATATAAACCTTGTCTTTATTTTCTGTCAAATGACACTGGCTGATATTCAGTAGCAAGCATGACTGGAATTTTAGTTCTTCCGTTTGACTTAATTTTCTAAAATAATAATAGAATGTTGGCAAAGATCTTTTTTTCAAAATCGGCATGAAAATCTTCATTTCCTGACTAATTTGAGTCTTGAAAGTAAGATTTCCATGACTAGGCATGAAAATAAATAAGTAAAAATGACTAGTCATTTTTACTTTCCACTGTCTGTAGGTACAAACACTTGTCATGACAACGTTTTCTAAAATTTGTCACAGCTCTGATGATTTATGCAAACCTAATTTTTTCTATAATTTTAAGCTTCTATAATTGCCGATTTAAAAAAAATAAAATACATCCCGCGTCATAAAAATGTCTTTGCTAGACTCGGAGGCTTTGAAGAAACGCTCGGACGCTGCGCATCCTCGCATTCTTTTCAAACAAGCCTCCTCGTCTGCAATGAAACATTTTCATGACTTGTAATGTAATATACTATTACCGTATGTAACAGATCGACTTGTAAAGACGCTACACTTGTGTCAAAAATATAGTGAAAAAGGGACTTTGCTATATTACAAACTGAGCTCTTTGTGAGTACACCTACACAGTTCATATTTTATATATAGATAGTTAAAAGATGACTCTAGAGGGCAACGAAATTATATTTTTGAAATACTTAATGATATTTTAGTAATAAATTAGTAAAAATAGTCAATATGGCGGATTTTGTACTATTTTTTTTGTCAGATTCCTCAGATTATGTAATTTTCTTGACAAAAAATATTTTCTTAGCCTTCTCACGAACAATGCAAGGAATCGACAAAATTAATAAATATGCAATAATAAGGCCATAATTTGTAATATTAAAATGCATAAACTTATTCTTATGTTCTCTAATTGTTCTCGCAACAATGTATTTATGAATTTTTCAATCAAATAATGCTTCCTAATTACTTATGGTAAATTTCAGATTTTTATTTTGAGCAATATAGCCAGAATCACGAATTTTGATTCTATTGCAGCAATATTGCTTTCAACAAGTGTAGAGCCTTAAGCGTAAAGGTGAGAACAGACTAAGCAAAGATTGTGGAACAACTGTTGGGCAACGTACGAGCTCGCTCAATGTGGACGTATTGCTCAACAGTTGGGCCGCTGTTGACGATCTATTGCACTACTATTCCGGTACGAAAACACGTCGCAGTCGCTGCAGTAGTATTTTTTCTATAAATGTTAGAAACGAACGTGTTTACTTCTCGTGCCGATAACAATGTAGATTATAGCAATGGATTTTGCACCAGGACAACACACCTGCCCATAACGCGCTGTCTGTGAAGCGTTATTTAGCCGCTAGAGGTACTCCAGTGCTCGAACACGCGCCGTACTCGACTGATTTACCACCCTGTAACTATTTTCTATTTACGAAGATAAGGTCTGTCTTAAAAGGAACTCGGTTCGAGTCGATTAAAGAGGTGTAGCGAAAATCGGCACGAGAAGAAAACACGTTCGTTTCTAACCTTCATAGAAAAAATACTACTACAGCAACAAAAACATGTTTTCGTACCGAAATAGTAGACACTTTCGGCTATCCTACGCTGCATTCGTTTCCCCTCCTGCCCCTCTAGGACGCCTTCAGCGGCGGTATTTCAAAGGAAATGTGATTGAACCATATATGTATTAGTGGTATATATTGCTAATACTCCTATCTTCAACACAGCTTCGCTGAACAGAATGAAAGAGAGAAGGAAATATCAAGTCTTGCATAAGTCTGTCTCACACGGCCCAAAGCTTGGATGAACGCATGCGTGTGTTCTCGCTTTATTATTGGCTTATTCTGTTGGTGGGGTGGGTAAACGTGGCGCGCCGCGAGCTCGTTTCCTGTATAAGTTCAACCGCGTGGTCTGTTAACTGTCCACGAAAGATTGAATGAATTTTGCGAAATGAATAGTGTGTTACCGGACACCCAGTATGGATTTAGAGCTCGTAGATCAACGCAAGACTGCATCCTCCAAGTCTCAACTACCGTTACAGAGGCCTTAAATAGCGGACAGGTCGCCGTAGGACTATTTCTGGACATCAGTCGTGCCTTTGATAGTGTCTGGCATCTCGGCTTGCTCTACTGTCTTCTAATCATGAATGTTCCGATTAACGTCGTGAGAATAATAGCGGAATACATAACAAACCGTTCAGCATACGTTCGCGTCGGCAGCGAGCATTCACGTACCTTCACGCCACAAGCTGGAGCGCGCAAGGGTCGGTGCTCTCACCGCTCCTATTCGCAATGTTCTGCGTATCCATACCGCAACCTCAAGAGAGCAAAGTGAAACTAATTCAATTCGCAGACGACACCGCCATCATCGCTACAGGGCGCTCGTCTCAAGAGGCATCAAGGCGGCTACAACGTTTCACTTCAACCCTTGAAACGTGGATGAGAAGATGGAGGCTCGCCATTAACCCAGCAAAATCTGCTTTGATTTTTTTCAGACACTGCCACCTGTCAAGGCGTGCGGGACCACCACCCTCCGTCCAGCTGTGGGACTCAGTACTCAGGCCTTCTCCACGTGTCACGTACCTGGGGGCCATCTTCACACCCACACTCAACTGGAGAGAGGCCGTAATACAAATCCAGGCTACCTACAGAAGCCGGTGTCGCCTCATCAGCGCACTGCGGTCCAAGAACAAAGGCTGCAGCACACAAACCCTCCTGCATACGTATAAAACCTTTGTTAGACCAGTGGCGGACTACAGGGCAGTCCTATTCGCGGCCGTGCGGCCCTCTCTAATTAATCCACTGGCTGCCACAGAGCGTCGAGTCCTCAGACGCATCCTGGGGCTCCCACGCTTTCACCCTTCGCAGGACGTGTGCCCCATGGCCAACATCCCGGAACTACCAGCACGCCTGCATCAACTGCAGGGCAACTACGCTACTCGAGCCGTCACAGAAGCCAGATGCACAAGAGATGTCCTCCTAAAACCCGTTGCACCCGTCACACGCAAACCAAGGAAGAAACTACCGCATCCACCCGCGATGCTGCTACAGAAAGTAACAAACCCACCCCAAGAGATCATAGACACACTTGAGAGCACGCCACTGTGCTTGAGAAAATAATTGACTATGTATTATTATATAATTATTATTTATTTTTGTATAAATTAAACTGCAATGATACTACGCAAAAAAAGGGAAACAATTCCCTATTGCGTACACAATAACATTAAATTATATAAACAAAAATGAAATGTAATATTATAAAAGCAATAAATTGAATTGAATTGAATTGTTAACTGTCAGTGTGTCAGTGTCAATTTCAATTATTGTCGTCTACAATCAGTGTCTGGAAATTTTAAAACGCTCTCAATAATTAGTAGTTATTAATTTTTGTATTCTGATGGATTTAATTTAGAGAAGATAATCATTTTCTCCGCATTAAACTTGAGTTAATTTCAAATTTTCATTCTATTGCGCTCATATTCGACACTCCTACTACGTCTTCATTCGCCAATAATATACCAAGTTTACTAGCATGCGCATATCTGATCTTAGGGTCCTAGAGAGAGATGAAAGTATATTTTCAACTCTCTTTCCTTATGTCACGGAGATTGGAGTATTAGCAATATATACAGGGCCGGCGGTTGGTGTTAAATCCGAGTGGGTAGTTGATCCGGGTGGGGATTCCCCCTCCCTTCCCTCTTCACCACCACCACAAATTTTTCAAATAGCTTTGTTTATAATTATTATTGTAATCTATTAACTTTGGTTGAGATCATTTTTGCATACCAAAAACAGCGCTGCGCTTAGCATTTTTGGAAATAAACACATTCAACAATTGTTGCAGATCGAGTTTGTCGGTGAAGTCGGTGTACACATGTAAAATCGCAATGTTGTTCAGCCGATCTCGTAACATTGTTGATCGCATACCTATATGTTTTTAGCCGACGCAAAACAGAAAAACTTCGTTCGTTTGAGCATGACGAATCAGGAATCATCACCAGCAGGCTTACAATACAGGGTGACCTATGAAACTGTTTAAGCAGGGGGATCTCGAGAACCATAAAATATACAAAGTTGGTTAAATTAGACAAAAGTTGCCGCTTTAGGGGCTCAATTTAGAAATGTTTTTGTTTTCCCACAAAAATGCACTTTTGTCTAATTTAACCAACTTCGTATCTCTTATGGTTCTCGAGATCCCCATGCTTAAATAGTTTCATATACGACAGCGACATCCTGTATTGTTCGCCTGCTGGTGACTATTCCTGAGTCAGCGTGCTCAAACGAACGAAATTTGTCGGTTTTGTGTCGGCTAAAAACATAATATATGCGATCAACAATGTTACGAGATCGGCTGAACATCATTGCGATTTTACATGATGTGTACAGCGACTTCACCGACAAACTCAATCTGCAACAATTGTTGAATGTGTTTATATCAAAAAATGTCAAGCGTTCTTTTACTTTGTTTAATTATTTAACAATTATTGTTAAACAATTTACCATGCAAAAGAAAATGTTGACGTTTACGGAATTAGGCATTTCTGAAATTTGTCGTTTGTGGAAATCCCGAGTGGGTATATTACCCACTCGGAATTTCTCGAGTGGGTACAACTACCCACACTATCCGCCGGGCCTGAATATATACCACTAATACATATATGTAGTGATGGGTCTTTCGTTCATTTTTAGTGAGTCAGTTCATTTCGCTCCGCTCAGTAAAGTGAGTCATTCACACTGAGTCGTTCATTTGAACGACTCTGTAAAACAGCACTGTGCGTTTCAAATGACACCGTGCTACCGTGCTAGTGTGCTGCTCAGCTGAGCTGCTTTGCTCATGTGCTCATGCTCACAGCACTGTGCGCTCGCCTTGTGTGCATGTGCGATGCGCAGCGATGTGGCATGTGCCAAACTGCATGAACCTAGCATTTTAGTTAGTTGATAGTTGTGTTCTCGTCCTGATTACTCGTTGCTGCAAACAATAGATTATTGAACGTTGCTTATTGTAGTTGTATATGTATATTGACAATGAAAAATAAACAAAATAAAAATTCTGCAAAAAGGAGTACCTATTGTCTGGCAACATTTTGAAGAATGTTCAACAAATTTAGCAAAATGTTACTATTACTTTTACATTAATGTATTTTTTGCATTTACTTTCTAGTCCTACATTGTTTCCACTTCCCATATTGTTGATTATTTTCATTGTTGTCCGTACAACAGAAACGCCACGCTTCTCAGAATACACAGCACTCAGCACCGTGCGCTGTATGTATGTTTCGCTCGTTTCGTTCATTCCACTCGCACTCGTTCGTCTTTCTGCGTTCAGCGAGCGGAGCGGGGAGCGGAGCTAGCACGGTGCTAGTGTGAACTGGTGTGCCGTGCTGAACGAACTAAAGAGTCGTTCGTTCACGGCACACTAAAATGAGTCGTTCATTTTGAACGACTCGTTCATGAACGACCCATCACTACATATATGGATTGAACAGTGCGCCAACAGTATCCCTACTGAACGAACATCAAGCAACTATTATCAAGTATAGTCACTCGGATGTAAAGTTGAATAACTTGTTTCAAAATAATCCAAAATATTTAAATAAAACTTTATACTAAAGTATGCACATTTCTACGTTATTGTATAGAATTTCAAATTTTTAAATGTATATGTGTAGAAATAACAAAAATTTATAGCAAAAATGAGCTATGATTTTGACACATTTTTAGAAACTGTTAACTTTAATGACGTCTACTGTCAATATACATCATGCAAAAAATTCAAATTTTGGTATAGTATAGTTATAAGCTTAGTTAAGGAGGTACACTCGAGTGGTGGGAGGTTACTGGCATCTCCTATACTCGCAATGTATTTCATATCAGGGTTTCAACTTATAAAAAATAAAAATAATTTTTTTTATTGTATGTAAACGCAGTCTATTTGAATTTTTGCTAATAAAATGAGATTTAAATAACTTAATTAAGAATATTATATATTTTTGTTATGTAAAATTTGTTTATTTTATAAGATTTCATTCGGCTAAATACCAGTGTAAACTACGGCAACGCTGTGCTGTACATGTCATTTTTCACGGTCTTATGTCAATCTGACAGATAGTAAAAATGTAAGCTGAAGAGAATTCTGCACTTGAAATTTCATTTAAATCGTTGGGTATGGATTATTATTTATCATTTGTGCATATTACCTTTCATTCTTGTGAAAAACTTGTGATTATAGATAGATAATGTTTTTTTTCTGGTTAAATTCAAATTTCACGCTTTTCAACGTTGCCGCATCTATATTATGTTCTCGCCAATATTCTCCAGTAGGCATAAACGTCAGTCTTTTGATTAAGAATTCTTGTTAATTACGTGGTAAATGATGATTGTATTACTTTTATCCGGTCTATGAGATAATAATGTACGTTTTAAAAAAGCAATTGGAATTTTCTGTCATTTCCTTAAATGCTTTTTACGTTGATTTAAAAGTAGTCCCATAAGAGGCCATGTAAAATGTAGTTTTTTAATATTTATTTTTGGATAATCTACGTGGTGAAAAATTATGAAAAAATTCAGGTAACATTTTTACAATGTTTTGATTAATTTTGCAAAGTTTCATTAAACTCTCTCATTATTTCAAATGTCGAGTGTACCTCCTTAAGTTATTTGCTACTGTAAATTTTTCTAAATGTTTATATTTTGTTTATAATAATAAAATAAGTGAACATGTAATATCTTTGTTACTGGTAATCTTACAAGATTCAAATTCAGGTTAGCGATGCCTTATATAATTCTAAAAAATCTGCTGTGGCCACCACACGACCTCTCGCCTAATTCTGCTTATTCCACTAATCTAATAAATAGTTTTACTTACATTTTAATAGTTTCATCTTCATGTAATATGTAAACGATAATGTAAACCAATATGCAAGCAAAAGATGTCAACTGTACTGTCACTGTCATAATAATTCAAATTTTATGTAGAAACAAATTTCATATCATGGACAACAAGATAGAATATTAATTGTACTTTATTTTATTGTTAAATACTTCCAGATTCAGCAATTTGTATTTATAATTAACTGTACACATAGATAATCACAATTTCTTTTATTTTTAATTGCAAAAATTGTCATAAATAAATAATGTACCAATATATTTAAGGAAAACTTTTCCAAACTTCTAAAAGTACTACTTCCGGTTTGCAGATTTCTACCAAAATGTTATCCGGTGTTAAGATACTTATCAAAACCTTAAATAAGAAATTTGGTTATAAACGGTTTGATACTTTTTAAGTTATCGTGGACGAAAAATCCTCGGTTCATACAAACACACAAACAAACAAACACACAAACACACACACACACACAGACATCATCGTGAAAATAGTAAATTCGTATTCTAGAGACCCTGAAACGTGCTTATCCACCAAAAACTCATACTCGAAAATTTTGACCCATTACAATACCTCTCTTATAGAATATGAGGCGAGAGGTAAAAAGATTTGTTTATAATTTTTATTTAAAAATTATTACTTGAATTTTAATAAACAAATTTCTGAAATTTGTGAAAACTGAGGTATCACTTTTTCAGAAAACAATTATATATATATATATATATTTTCTTTTTATTTTTTAATTTAAAAAAATCTGCTGTGGCCACCACACGACCTCTCGCCTAATTCTGCTTATTCTACTAATCTAATAAATAGTTTTACTTACATTTTAATAGTTTCATCTTCATGTAATATGTAAACGATAATGTAAACCAATATGCAAGCAAAAGATGTCAACTGTACTGTCACTGTCATAATAATTCAAATTTTATGTAGAAACAAATTTCATATCATGGACAACAAGATAGAATATTAATTGTACTTTATTTTATTGTTAAATACTTCCAGATTCAGCAATTTGTATTTATAATTAACTGTACACATAGATAATCACAATTTCTTTTATTTTTAATTGCAAAAATTGTCATAAATAAATAATGTACCAATATATTTAAGGAAAACTATTCCAAACTTCTAAAAGTACTACTTCCGGTTTGCAGATTTCTACCAAAATGTTATCCGGTGTTAAGATACTTATCAAAACCTTAAATAAGAAATTTGGTTATAAACGGTTTGATACTTTTTAAGTTATCGTGGACGAAAAATCCTCGGTTCATACAAACACACGAACACACAAACACACACACACACAGACATCATCGTGAAAATAGTAAATTCGTATTCTAGAGACCCTGAAACGTGCTTATCCACCAAAAACTCATACTCGAAAATTTTGACCCATTACAATACCTCTCTTATAGAATATGAGGCGAGAGGTAAAAAATCTGCTGTGGCCACCACACGACCTCTCGCCTAATTCTGCTTATTCTACTAATCTAATAAATAGTTTTACTTACATTTTAATAGTTTCATGTTCATGTAATATGTAAACGATAATGTAAACCAATATGCAAGCAAAAGATGTCAACTGTACTGTCACTGTCATAATAATTCAAATTTTATGTAGAAACAAATTTCATATCATGGACAACAAGATACTGGAATTTCAAAAAAATAAAATATTAATTGTACTTTATTTTATTTTTATATACTTCCAGATTCAGCAATTTGTATTTATAATTAACTGTGCACATAGATAATCACAATTTCTTTTATTTTTAATTTCAAAAATTGTCATAAATAAATAATGTACCAATATATTTAAGGAAAACTTTTCCAAACTTCTAAAAGTACTACTTCCGGTTTGCGGATTTCTACCAAAATCTTATCCGGTGTTAAGATACTTATTAAAACCTTAAATATGAAATTTGGTTATTAAAGGTTTGATACTTTTTAAGTTATCGTGGACGAAAAATCCTCGGTTCATACAAACGCACACACACACACACACACACACACACACACACACACACACACACACACACACACACACAGACATCATCATGAAAATAGTAAATTCGTATTCTAGAGACCCTGAAACGTGCTTATCCACCAAAAACTCATACTCGAAAATTTTGACCCATTACAATACCTCTCTTATAGAATATGAGGCGAGAGGTAAAAATTAAAGTAGCAAATAATCTAACAAAGCTTATTAATTACTATACTATACCAAAATTTGAATTTTTTGCATGATGTCTATTGACAGTAGACGTCATTAAAGTTAACAGTTTCTAAAAATGTGTCAAAATCATAGATGATTTTTGCTATAAATTTTTGTTATTTCTACACATATACATTTAAAAATTTGAAATTCTATACAATAACGTAGAAATGTGCATACTTTAGTATAAAGTTTTATTTAAATTTTTTGGATTATTTTTAAACAAGTTATTCAACTTTACATCCGAGTGACTATACTTATTACTCCGATAGTACTAGATAGGTTGATGTTTCCGAACAGTTTGTCAACTTTCAGTACGTATAAGTTCGCCAACAGGTAGCCAACTGTTGTCCAACAGTTGCTCAACTGTTGTTCAACAATGTTTGCTTAGTCTGTTCCCACCTTAAGGAGTCAAGCCGCTTGAAACTTTCTACCCATTCTCGATACTCCGAAAAAGCAGAACATTAGAGCTAGCTGTTATTTGTTGTTGCTATTGAATTTGAGATTTATGTATAACTTTTATTCAGGTAAAACATCTTTTTATATAACTTGGTACCTATTTTTGGTTTTGCCAACCTACAGACAGCATTTGATATGCTTTGTAAATGCAATATAAGTCCATTAAGGTGAAGTCGACGGTGTGGTTACCGACATTTGCAGTTTTGCAAATATTTCAGTTGGAAAGCTAAATCAACTACTGCAACTGATTCATTAGATTTTCTCACTTTTGGAGCATTTTTGAACATGGGCAAGTTAACATTTGTAAAGTATTGTGGACACTGTTAGGGAACTCGCATTTTCGCCACTTCTAACAGTGCCCACAATTGTAACAAAGTAGATTTGTTAGTAATTTTCCGTAATCGAAATTATTGCTAAGTTGTGTTTTGTTAAGTTATTCACCTTTTTGGCCACGCGCGGTTGTTACACGTGCCTTGCGTTTCAGCGAAATTATTGCGATCTTGCAATTAGTATTAAAATTAGAATATATTTAGGAAATTAAGTGTGAGTAGTTAGTCAATGATCGAACGGGTAGTTAGTCAGTCATCAACCGATCGAGTAGAGAGTCATCAAGGAGCGATCGAGTTAGTTAGGAGAATGAACGAGTGAGGAGAACTTCGTAAGTGTTATCCTCACGAGAGATATAATTTGTTAATCGTTTTGTTTCTTATTTCAATGTAATGTTTGAAGTATTAACTTTTATTATTCAAAATAATAAATATATTTTGTTTTCATGTAGTATTTTACTTATTAAACATTTCCAGCACGTCAACAATCGGATTGTTAAGATTCGAGAATTTCGAGAATCAGAAACAATCCGATTTGTTACACAATACTTTACAAATGTTAACCTGCCCATGTTCAAAAGATGATCCGAAAGTGAGAAAATCTAATGAATAAGATGCAGTAGTTGATTTAGCTTTCCAACTGAAATATTTGCAAAACTGCAAATGTCGGTAACCACACCGTCGACTTCACCTTAAAGTAGTTCGGTCGTCGTTGACGCTAGTCAAATTCAGTCCGTTTTTTGTTGTCAATTTATGAAGTGAAATTCGACTGTAACGATTTTTAATATTTTATTATGAATTTTTATGCATCTGGTTCTCAAACAAATAGTCGTATTTTACAAATCTTGTAATTTCATTCGCAACTTGACTAGTCAATCACCCGGTGTCATAACTCGGGCCAGGTTATGGCGTCGACACAGTTGGCAGCATTGTCCGAGGCATTCAAATGTAAACACAGAAATGATAAATACGATAGTGTGTTTATAAAAACGAGTTCTTGATAAATGACTTAAAATCATGAAAATAATTGATTTTTCAATCCAATATGTTTCAAGAAATAAAAGGTTAACATTCAAATCTGCGTTTAAATTTCCCACGCTTCGCAGTTGGCAACCCTGCAGAACGTGACGCCCGATCGGCTTCCGCTTGGTCGTGATTTTGTCACATATTTTCCCATTTTTTGGGCTATTTACATCGGCAACGTAGAGTTTTGACTATGCATAACGAAGCCATAATATATTACCTTTCCAAATATCAATTTGCCACTATTTATTCAACGAACTTTTACGGCGCAATTTCAATTTTACTTAACCAAAAGTGTCGTTTTCCATAAGAGCCCATGTAAAAACAGTGAACTTCAAACTCATTTTTCTCAAAAACGAGTACCGCAAGGGCATGTTTTCTTGGCACTTTTGAAAATAATATTAAATTTTCTATTCAACCAGACCATTTTCAATACAAAATCAAAGACTTCAATTGACGACCGAACTACTTTAAGTGAAAAATAATAATATACATGTTCATAAAAGTCCTTTCTCTGAACGCACGGACTCCACTTATTCTCTCCATATTACTATTACTATACCTAAGTTTTCTCTCAGCAAGATGATCGGTGATTTTGAAAGCTTCGCTTAGCATGCGAGCATAATCGTCAGTAACGTGTTGTCTCGATGTACCCGTGATTGCGTTATGATGCTGCATGATTCCCAGAGCTTCTCTCATTTTGTCCAATCTGTTTTCAGAACAATATACTGGACCAGATAATGCTGATAACTGTTTAACAACCTAAATAAATGTATTTATATTATCGTAAGATATTAATTTATACAGGATGTTTCTGTACTTATGAATCAAACTTTAGGGATATATGTAACACGTTCTACTGATAACGAAATAAAAAGAATTTTTCAAAAATTCGTAAAATTAAGGGTGGTTTACTTAAAGAAAACATGTTGAGTGCCACTGGTTTCATAGCTGTTTGTGTTGTTTTATTCAAATATTAACAATGCACGTAATTATCTAATCCAACGTTGATACTGTTTTTGTTCCGTTATCAGTTGAACGTGTTACTTATACCCTTAAAATTTGATCTATAAGTGCAGAAACACCCTGTATACATTGAAATTATTTTTTGTACTCATCACCTAGGAAATGACATATTAAACACGCAATTGACAATCGGAAATGTCAATTTCCCAGTGCAGTCAATCAGGAAAAATGCAGAAAACACTGACTTTTCTAGATATTTCAGAGTAAAATAATCTTAAAAATAATAAAATTTAGTTTACAAAGTGTTACTTCCGGGAATTCAAATTAGTGAAGATCACCGAAAACCGCCAATATTTAAAAATAAAACTTGTGTGCAGCGCGCCATCTGTCGGTAGTAGTGAGTACAAAAAGCATCGTAGCCTCAAATTTAATGACAAGACTACAACTACAACTTGAATGTATTTGATTATAGTTTTATTCGTTACAAAAAACATTGTACAAACCTCTTGCGGGAAGACCCATCCCAGCATTCGCGTAAATGAAACCCTCGCTCCGCTCGTGTTTAAAAAAAACCGCTCATGTGGGATGAAAATCTTCCCGCATTTGGTTCGTAAATAACTATTTTATACCTGTAACATATTGTTTGCCATGCGTTCATAACGTTTGATGGTTGGTCTAGATGTATAATAACCGTTCCAGTAAGAATAGGGATTATTTGCGTATGGAAAAAAATCGTCTGTTTTTATTGGAAATGTCTCATTAGCTTCGTTTACAGCTTTTACATAACATGCAGGCGTTGAGTAAAATACAGTTACATTCGCATTAAGGTCATTTGTTGCTCTGTAAAAGAATTATTTACATTTACACTGTAAAAAAATCGCGATTTTACATACATATTGTAGTAAAAATTATACATAAAAATGTGTAATTCCTATTTTAAAGATATTTGTTTAGAATAGAAGTAACGTTTAGTATCGAAACTATTTGCCGCTCACCGTTGCTATCAAAACTTATGTCCGTTGAGGAACGCGTCGTCATCGAAACACCCTACGGTCGGCTGCCGCGCGCGCCGCGTGACGTGGGTAGTCATTGTTGTGCGTTAGCTCGTCAGTGTTTGAGCGAACTTCGTTGGAGACGCATCGCAGAGCTCGAAGCTTGCGTTTTTTGTTATTATTTGTTGCTGTAATTGTTTTGAGGTCTGCTAGACGTATAGTTAGCAGTCGATTATTGTTGAATACGCTGCAGCGTAGTTTGAAGCTTGAGTTTTGTTTATTATTTTTTGTTTGTTTGTGTTGTTGTCAGTTAAGACGCATAGTTGCGTACTTTGGTTGATATTATTTGATCATATGATCATTGTTGGTGAAATACCATTGTGTTTATAAACGTTATTATTTAATTATTGGTTTTTGCGTGTTAGATATATATTAGCAATTAGGGTTTGTTCTTGTTAGCTATGTTCATTGTTTTTTTTGGTGCATTAGGGCTAATATATATTAAGAGTGCTTTTTCTTTCAGGTTTATTTCGCGTGTTTGTGTTTTAGAATCACATTAATAACTTAGGGTTTGTTCTTGATAGCTGGAATCATTTGCCTTTCGTGTTTTAGGGTTAATGTGATTTATTTAAAAATTATTGCATAGTATTTTGGTTTGTTTATTGGTAATTATGTATTATATTGGTATTATTGTGTGTTTTTTGTGTTTATTAATTTGATTTGCGTTACGATTGGTTTTTGAGTTTTGCTTAAGAGGTCTCGAATATAATTTGGGTTTAATTTAAATCAAAGGTTTTTTATTGTGTATACAGTCCACTTACTCGTTTAATTTTTTATTGTTGTGAAAACCCATGTACTAAAAATTGAGCTATTAAAAACAGATATTTCTTTGCAATTTGGCAATACTTATGTGATATTGTTAATTAATTATAATTTTCTTAATATATTGTGTAAAATTACTACTGTTTTACAAATGACAACAAAAATTACATAGTAATTGTCCAGTAGTTCCGTAATATTAATATCTTAGGTACTTATGTATTCATAGTAATGAAAGTGCCTGAAATAATAAAATATCAAATACCAACTTACTTTATAAGTTTGTCTATATTATTGAAAGAAGATTTAGCCTTATGGTAGGCAAAGTCACATCCCATTGTAACAATAACGTTATTTGTTTTGTAATATTTGCCTTGAGTTTGAACCAACTTTACAAATTCCCTAGCCTAGAATATAATATAATAAATGATTAGTCATGTAAGTAACTATACGAATCGTTACGAATGTAATAATTTACCTTGGACTCAGCATTATACTTAGTAATAGTTGACGGGTTAGAACATTTGACGTCGAAGCAAAATCCGCTGGGATAGCAATAGTGGTCGTACAGAACCGAAGTAAACAGTTCGGACGATTTTCCTAAGCTAGGACTTCCTTGCCACAACATTTCAGCTGTCTTTGTTTTTAGTCTTTGTTTCTTATCACGGTTGTCCAAGCGGGCGAAGAACAATCCGTCGAAGCCAAACTGAGAGAACAACGAAGCCGTTTCGCGACTGTGGCCGAATGTATCAATTTGCCAACCAGTTTTTGGGCGAGCGCAAATCCCAAGAGTGTCGTTTAATTTTCTGCAAAATAAGTTTGATATTAAAGAAGATTACTGAAGAACTGTAATATGAAAGTGATTAGGCACTATTAAAATATAAATATACGAGGTATATCCAGAAAGTAAGGTCACAAGTGCTCTGAAGGGTGCAGAGATTTTTTTCAAAGGTTGGCACACCTGCATTGAAGGGGCTTCGTTACGGCCAAACCGAGCCCTGGCCCAATTCAGTCCGTTGAGAAATGTCGTCACAGGAGGAGCTTCCGTCAACCTCCGCAGGAGCCGTTCGCTTCACCTCCTCGGTCATCAATTTCTTTACTTTGTGTCAAGAGTCCGCGGCCGAAATACATCGTCAACTTGTGGAAACCTATGGGCCTGACGTAATGTCATGTCAGCACGTTTACAAGAGTGGGTTAGGTTGTTTAAATAAGGTCCCACTAACACTCATGACGAAGAAAGGAGTGAGGCCGTTGGCCGCGGTTTCTCACTTTGCGACAAGAGTCCGTGGCCGAAATCCATCGTCAGCTTGTGGAAACCTATGGGCCTGACGTAATGTCATGTCAGCACGTTTACAAGTAAATTAGGTTGTTTAAAGAAGGTCCCACTAACACTCATGACGAAGAAAGGAGTGGAGCCTGACGTAATGTCACGTCAGCACGTTTACAAGTGGGTTAGGTTGTTTAAAGAAAGTCCCACTAACACTCCTGATAAAGAAAGGAGTGAGGAACCGCGGCCGACGGCCTCACTCCTTTCTTCGCCATGAGTGTTAGTGGGACCTTCTTTAAATAACCTAACCCACTTGTAAACGTGCTGACATGACATTACGTTAGGCCCATAGGTTTCCACAACTTGACGATTGATTTCGGTCGCGGACCCTTGACGCAAATAATTGAGAAACCGTGGCCGACGGCCTCACTCCTTTCTTCGTCATGAGTGTTAGTGGGACCTTCTTTAAATAACCTAACCCACTTGTAAACGTGCTGACATGACATTACGTCAAGCCCATAGGTTTCCACAACTTGACGATTGATTTCGGCCGCGGACCCTTGACGCAAATTGAGAAACCGCGGCCAACGGCCTCACTCCTTTCTTCGTCATGAGTGTTAGTGGGACCTTCTTTAAACAACCTAACCTACTTGTAAACGTGCTGACATGACATTTCGTCAAGCCCATAGGTTTCCACAACTTGACGATTGATTTCGGCCGCGGACCCTTGACGCAAATTGAGAAACCGCGGCCAACGGCCTCACTCCTTTCTTCGTCATGAGTGTTAATGGGACCTTCTTTAAACAACCTAACCCACTTGTAAACGTGACATTAGGTCAAGCCCATAGGTTTCCACAAGTTGACGATGGATTTCGGCCGCGGATTCTTAACACAAAGTGAGGAAACTAATGACCGAGGAGGTGAACCAAACGGCCCCTGCGGAGGTTGACGGAAGCTCCTCCTGTGACGAAATTTCTCGACGGACTGAATCAGGCCAGGGCTCGGTTTGACAGTAACGAAGCCCCCTCCAACCTTTAAAAAAATTTCCTGCACCCTTCAGAGCACTTGTGACCTTACTTTCTGGATACCCCTCGTACCTGAAACCCCATGTGAATTGATCGATGATAGATTGATAATGGGTAGTGGCTTCGTCGTTCATGGTCCATGCCCCACCTGCGAATTCCAGTTGTCCATTGTTCACCAAATTCCGAACTTGAGCACGTAATTTATCGTCCTGGTCTTCCCACCACAACCAGAAAAATGCCGTTTCTACTTGAATATACCTAATTAAACAAATTCGTATAATTTTATAAAACAAAAACGTCAGGCAATGGAATACACTATGTAAACTTTTTAACTGCTAAATTATTTAAATTTAAATATGTATTTAGATAAGAACATTACGAGTGATATTACCTTCTTATTGGATTTTCAAGAAGAGCTTGTACAACAGAATCTAAGATATATTTGACTCCAGCATATTGTATATAACTATTTGCTAAAACAAAGATAATAAATGAGTTAAAATATAGCGAGTAAATTACATATACGGCTATATCTAAAATGTATCACTATCGACACAGCAACGACGACTAATATAATAATATGATAATAATTACAAAGGTAACAAATTTTCAGACTGGCTTATTTTCAATAGGGGTATGCCACAGGGCTCAATTTTAGGACCACTCTTATTTATTTTATTTATTAATGACCTACCAAACTGTACTTACAAATAATAAAATACTCCTATATGCTGATGTTACAACATTGCTCTGTAAACATAAGGATGAAAATGAATTGAAAAATATCATAGATAATGCAATTCATTACATTTATGGTTCAAAAGAAATAGCATAAAACTTAATATTAAAAAAACCCAAGCAATAATATTTGGAAATTACAGCCATAATCTTAATTTCTCCTATCTAGAATCCATCAATAATGTACCACATGTTGATAATACTACATTTCACGGTATGAAAATAGAAAAAAATCTAAAATGGTCTAAAATCATTGATACCGTCGCATCTAAGGTAAATAAATACGTCTACATGCTGAGATATATGAAAACTTTAGTTGATACAAATACACTTCTTAATATTTACTACGGATACATTCAGGCCAATTTTATATACGGTACTATATTTTGGGGAGCTTCCTCACACTCTGATATCATATTCAAAATTCCGAAAAAATGTGTACGGATAATATGCAATTTAAATCACTGCAAGAGTTGGTTCATATCATTGAATGTATTAACTATTCCGTGTTTATATATCTTGGAATGTGCAATCTTCGTTAAGAAGTATCATTATATGTTTGAGGATATGGTTAAAAGTCATTCATACAACACCCGCAATAAAAATAATCTTAATACCAAACATAGTAGTAGTAGTGATGTCCAAAAGGGGTTTTTAAACTCTATGATTAAGATATTTAACAATATTCAACAATAATTTCAAGATTTGAATCTCATTTGGGTTATATATCCCTAGGGTGACTTAATGGCACAAACACAGTATTAATTTTACTTATACTTTTTGTCACGGCGTTTACTTTACTACCATGTGTGTTGCCAGTCAACACGTTGCAAGCCCTTGGTCAGCCTCTAGCCGGTGCCCGATAGCTAGAGGTTGCCAAGTTAATTAGATCCCAACTTGGAATGGTAACGGGAGTAGGTACCGATCCTAATCAGGCCGTGAAAATTTCCTGACCTGACCGGGATTCGAACCTACGACCTCTGTAATCAGAGCCTAGCATTCTACCACTATGCTAACCCGCCGTGTTAAATTAAATACCATACTACCTGTATTACATTACTTATATAATTAATACCTAAACACTTTTTCTTGAATGTACTCCATTGATGACTTGTTCTTGTACCTGTGTACAGTGTGGAATAATAGTATATTATTTAACGAGCAAATAATGTAGGCTATAATTCAAGAGGATGAAAGTTTATTCACGAGCCGAAGGCGAGTTAATAAATCATCCGAATGAATTATAGCCATTATTTGCGAGTCAAATACGACGTTTTATCTACGACTTTTTAAATAAAGCAACATTTCTTATTTACAAATTTGTATTCATATTAACCTAACCTCAAAAAATTGACATTTCATCTGAATAATTTTGACAGTTCGGAAGAATAAAGTACTCATTATTTAACAGTGTGAAATAATGAATTCATTATTTCATAATGTGTCCTTATGAAGGGGTTTATTATACTACTTTCACGTATATAATGAATACATTATTCTATTGTTGTAGATAAAAGAAATTATTATTATTATTTTTAATATTATATACCATAGACGACGACTAAGAAGGGGCTTCGGGGCTCGAACCCCAGCAGGAAAATATTCGCGGGGACTCTGCCCTTACACAAGCGACACACATGCTAATTTTATTTATTTCTGCACATGAAGGTAAAATATTCTGTTATTAATAACTGAAAAATTGATTTCAAGGTATTTAGCCTTGAACAAAAAAATTCCTCTGCGGCGCATTTTCATAATTAGTCTAGGAGTTAGCTCCAGTTTCGTATGCACTTTTATGTACCCTCAGTTTGTCGTCGATTTCTACCTATATGTAGAAGGTCCATGTATATAAAATTAGCTGCCATATTGGATTCAATATGGCGGTACGTAGTTTTTATAATCGCTTGTGTCTCGGTCATTTGAAGCAATTTTTTTGTTCTTTTTATGGTTTGAAAGACCATAATTCTTGTAATTTTAATTTTTTCAACAAACGCTACCTTGCGTGCGTTTTACGCACTAAAAAATTTATTTAAATTTAAAAAATCGGTTTTTTGATTATTTTCAAATCATGATTTTCAGTAAAACAGAAAGTATGTAACGAGCACTATATACTTTAACTTTAAATAATAATTATGAAATTAAACTGTAATTTTGTTGACATTTTGAGGTTAGGACGGTGTGTTTAGTTCAGTATGCAGTCACACTCTTACTTACTTCCATAATAATATTGATCAACAGTTTTGAGCCAGCCGACTTCGTTATGTGAGTGGGCCACAAGGTGTACGTTTAACACATTTGGATCCGGATCATATGTTGGACAACTCTGAATAACAAAAAACCGTAACATTATATTAATACAAAACAAGTCAAATATGAGTTAGGTATTTAATTTATTTGTAATATTTTATATTTTAAACATTTAAAACGTCCGGATAAAATTCTACATTTTTACCACCTCCTCTAAATTGTTTCATTAAATTAAAATATACCTTTAAATTTGACTCTAGGTATGCAAAATGAGGATCGGACAAATTAGTGGGGAATAAGCGAAATAATTGTGTGTAAAAGATATAGATATTAAGGCACTGTGATCTAGCCATTGAAGGGCTGATTGTCCACGAGCATTCTACAATTAAACAAAATCAAGAAGTTCTACATATACCTACAGGGTGTTCATTTTAAAGGACGGATGGTTTTTAAAAAATCATAAAATTGGTAATTTTTACTCAAAAACAAATTTATTTACGGATTCAGGTTCGCAATGAAATAACATTTGTGAAAATTAAGTCATGTGGTGACCGTTTTTAACGATGCATTGCTGGCGGCGTTCTTGAAAGTTAGCGTAGACTCTCTCCAACATCGCTTCCTCAACTTGGGCGACTTCCACGCGAATTGCCTCCTTCAACTCGTCCAGGGTTTGGTGCTTGTGGACGACGGGTATAGAGAGATTTTGTTAGACAGTTAACCCATTGATTGATAATTTATGTAAAACTCGCATTTTTAGTAATTTGTAGAAATTATTTAACAAAATACGGCAAGGTTTTTTTGTAAATTTCATTCTATAGCCATATAACCACAACCTATAAGTACATCATTATAAAATATGAGGTCTTCGATTTCAAAACCAAAGTCACAAAATGATTTATTGTAACAAGCTTTTTTGCTTTGCATTTGATAGCAAGAGATGGGCCTTAAGAGTGCGTTGCTGTATGGCGGAAAGTATACGCAATAGTGACATTTTTTTGTCATCATTTTCTCATTTCTTTGAAACAATATACCCCCATAATATACATATTTATAAAGCATATTTTTTTGTTTACTCGATGAATATATTTTGATTCATTATATGTTGTTGTTGAAGAAATTATAATTTTTATTTTGCCAACTGGATAAAAAAACACGTTAAATTTTATTTCATCGAGTAAAGCATGTACAATGTGTCACAAATGTAAAATATCATCTGGACTGATGCACTAGTTTTTGAGAAAATGATGACAAAAAATAAAGTAAAATATTTGTCTTTAGTAGCAAAATTTGTCGACAAATAGTTCTCCCTTTCTTACACAGATGTCCACCACATCGGATCGGTAATGCAGCATGGGCGAGCATGGACCGTGGCAAATTTGAAATGAATCAGAATATAACAACAGCTGTTTGTGTTATTCATATTACTGCTGCACTGTTAGGAAGCACAAAACAGATAGAATTTTGAATTTCTAACAAAATATAACATTGCTTAAAATTAACGGTACACATTGCTAATTACGGAAGGGTTAATCTCCACGCTCCACTCGCTCCCTATTGGCTAATTATCTATGCAGGATGTCATTTGTATTGGTCCATTTTTGTTTCTAAACAATATACCGAATATCGCATATTTCAATGTTTCTGAATTTGTTTTCATACTTTCAACAAACTTTTACCTCCCGCCTCATATTCCATAAGGGGAGGTTTTAGTACTAGGTCAAAATTTTTGAGTATGAACTTTTCATAGGTAAGCAAGCGGGAAGAAAACACTGTTTTCCTCCCGGTGGAAGGAAAATACTGTTTTCTTCCCGCTACTGGCATGAGGAAAACACTGTTTTCCTCCCGCTTGCAAGAAAGGTGATTTCAAGACTATAAATTAAAAATTGAAGAAAAATTCAAAAACTAACAAAAAATTTAAACAACAATTTTTTTAATTCAAAAATTATTATACGTATAAATCTTTTATTTCTGAACAATGAACTGCATGTTCGGGCAGTTCGTAATTATAATATTCATAGGGCTGGTGGTCTGAATGTTGCCTGCCTGATATACAACCCTCGTGACGTAAAATATTGTGTGTCCCGCGGGAGTAATAGCACGCTTCCCTCCCTAGGTGCACAAAATACTATTGTGCTATATTCATGTAATAGAAACTAAAAATAGAACCTACACATGGGATGAAGTGTGACTGACAATCATCTGACAATGCATAATTCAGGCCTTCGGAACTGCAACTATAAGTGTCGTGAAACTGTTGCCGTGTAACGACTAAATAATTTCTTAGAAAATATCACCTCTTGGGGTATTACCCTTGTATATTTTGCATAAATTTCTGCTTACCAAATTAGTCGGTACTATGATTATAATGGATAAAATTCAAAACTAAACTAACGTTAATTACTGTAAGGCGCTTATAGTATTAAAGATGCAATTAACCCTAACAGGTAAACAGGTACAAAGTATCATGTTGAAGTCACCATTGCATTGCATAAACGTGCATGGCACTCAACCACTCAAGTTTTCTCTTTATCATCATGTCGTTTGTTTATAATAAAAGCATAACACAAAAATTTTAATATTTATCTCACTCGATTATCTCATTTGTTATTAAAAATAATAAGAAATGGTAACCACAAACATTGCAGCGTCCAAAAAGTACTTCAAATCAAAACGGAGTTCAATACTATGCAAAAAATTCTGATCTGCTACTGTATAGTAAAATTGCGAAAATTCTGATTGAAAATATATTTCACTATAATATTCCATATTCAAAAGATTGAAAATAAAGTACTTTTTAGCCGCTACAATATTTGTATTTATCATTTTAAAAAAATTCTAATAACAAATTACATAATCGATTGAGACAAATTTAGTAAACACCTGTGTACGAAGAAAAATTATTTATATACATTTACATTAAAATGTTATTTGTTTATAATCATTCTTTTGTTGAAATTCAACTAAAAAATTACGTGAACGGTTAAAGATATACAAAGTTCTTATTCTAAATTTTTGAATAAAGATAACAACAAATAATACGATGCGGACCAGGGGGGTGAAACTTCAGATGGTAGATATGGAAACAAGGCATCTTGTGGACCACTTGTCTAGCGGGTACCGAAGGGGAAGTAAACCAGGGGTTAAAAAACACAAGTATAATACAAATATTAAAAATTAAATTATTTTAAATACATTTTTATTATTTGTGAAACCTAAGTTATTATTTAATGTGTGATTATCAATTTCAACAGGTTAGATTTTTATTTTATAATTTAAGCAACTATTTAATCTCCTATTGGAAGCCACTGGTAGAATGACCTCAACTGATAGCCGAAGTATTTTATGACGCCATTTTACACTATACAAAGTGTCAGAAACTCAGAACAACGAAGAATGTTGAATTATATGAAAAGAGGTAATTTTAAATAGATTTACATTAAATAATTGACTTAATACACCGACTTATTTTTTCAGGCGTACAGAAAAAACATCGAAACCAACAAACTGTACGATCACATACGACAAAGTATATCACAAAATATAAAAAGGTTGGTTAAACTAGACCTGCATGGAAAAATTTATTACAGCGATTGTTTATTTCAGAGAGAAAACAATTTAAATCCGTAAATCACTACATAAGCCAAAGCCGCCAAATGCCGTTCCTCGGCTAGCTTTACATAACATTAATAATTTCGATGTAAGTAACATTAGTAATAGTACTAACAAAACGACCAGTATTAATTCCGCCTCAGTAGACCATACTTATGTTGGGATTCTCTGCAAATCTATAAAGTTTTACAAATTTGTAAATCTTTAAATATTGAACAAAATCACATCAATGTTTGTTGACAAATTCAAAAATATTCATATGATTATAAATTTCATTGCGATTTTGTCTTATATTTACAGTGTTATAGATCTGTAGCAACTACAGATTTTCACAGAATTCTACTATTTTAGTAACAGTTCCAGTTCCTCAGCAAATTTAATAGCAAGTAAACATTGTTATGCTTTTTTATTTTTATGTATATCATTTAAGTTATAAACTATGTTTATTGTTAGTTTTTATTATACACAAATCTGTGATGAAAATAAAATATTGTAAAATAAATAATGTATGTTTATATATCTTTTTCCTTTATTTATTATTATTTTAAGTAGCAGTATTACTATTTACATTATTTAAAATTCGCGCGTCAAATGTCGTTTGCCACTTGGGCACCGGAGGGCTAGCTGGAGCTAACTGTCATTCGTGTTTCCATGATTTAACACGGGGATCTCCTTTCTCCTCCTTATGTGTTTTGTGATGCGGACTAAAAGTGTAAAAGTTAGCAGGGTTAGCAGTCTCCTCATTTCGGCAAAATTTCTTCACACAGTCCAACCAGTCGAACAGATCAGAGATCAGATAGTGAGATAAGCAAAATAGCGGTATGTTTACTATGAATCACCTCCCCTTGTCATGCAGTGCTATGATGCTGTGTTCGAGTGTTAGGCCATCTATTAGGACTATTTGTATCTTTTTGGAAGTAGTTATACGTAAGACCGGTACAAATCAATTGGCGCTGACAGGCAAACGTACTCTTAAGGCGATTTTTCGCGAACCAAACTGTTCGGTCTTTAGTGTTCGTTTATATTTGGTTTTGTTCGTATTGATGACGTCATACAACAAAACAGTTTGGTTTAGTCGCGAAAATTTATATATTCGCTGCTGAATCTACACTGCACTCTACAGATTAAATCGCAACTAATTCCGAATTTCGACGTTTCGATGATTGTGCAACAAAAATAACATAATAGGGCTCTTTCTAAAAGATAATATTATCTATAATAATTAGAAAAAAAAAGAAAACCAAATAATATTTAAACATAAACATACCATCCATAATAACTATGAACCTGACTTTTTTGGGTTTGTGCGTTTTTGGCATATACCTATTAGCTAATAGCAGGGTTGTTATGTTTAAAACAATTTGTTTTAAACAAACTGTTTTAAACATGTTTTAAACACGGCCTAATGTTTTAATGCATGTTTTAAACTGTGTTTTAAATCAGGTGTTTAAAAATGATATCGAAATCCATTCACGACGCATAACACAAACAAAACAAATTCAACTACCGACCATCGGTGACTCCTAGCTACGCAGCTAGAGCGATGTAAATCCCCGTCCTCGCACAAAAAGTAGCATTGGCGACATATTTCGATGGAAATAATATTTATTTAAAACAGATATCCTGTTTAAAACATGTTTTAAACATGCTTTTTTGTTGTTTTAAACATGTTTTTTTTGTGTAGAGTTAAAAACATGTTTTAAACCAAAAAAACAGTTTTAAACAGTAAAAAACAAATGTTTTGTTTAAAATTGAAAAAAAACATGTTTTTTTTCAACCCTGGCTAATAGGTATATGGTTTTTGGTTAGAAATAATATTTTCCTATTGTAACTGCGCTAAAGCGCATGCGTTAATGCGAACACAAACAGCAACTCTGCTATACGACTGGTTCGCGCAAAGAGCGACCATGTTACAGGATATTACGTCATTGTTCCAGCCATTTTGAACGAATAGTTGTTCGCGAAAATGCATGATTTGCTTAAGAAGACCGAATATACGCAAATATTCGTTCGCCAAAAATCGCCTTTAATATCAAATATTTTAAAATCAAACTTTTAGAGATGAATAACATGTGCACAAGCACAACTAAACAATAAGTCCCGAACTCTGGACGAGTTGAAGGAGGCAATTCGCGTGTAAGTCGCCCAAGTTGAGGAAGCGATGTTGGAGAGCGTCTACGCTAACTTCCAAGAACGCCTCCAGCAATTCATCGTCAAAAACGGTCACCACATGACTGATGTGATTTTCCACACTTAATTTTCACAAATGCTATTTCATTGCGAACCCGAATCCGTAAATAAATTAGTTTTTGAGTAAAAATTACCGATTTTATGAATTTTTAAAAACCGTCCGTCCTTTGTGCCGCAACCTGTATAAGAGCTACGAAGTTGGTTAAATTAGCAAACAATTTCTATTTTATATGACTACTTCAATGAACGAAACAAGAATTGTTTTAAACCAGTGGTTCTCAAACTACGGGGTGCAACTTTCTTATTTCAAATGGGGACCTATTTTTTTTATTTGTTTATTCGATTCAGTATTTTTTTCTGAATTCATACCCTGGCATAACACAAATATGAGAAAAACGCTATTGAATGATAATTTAATTAAAATCTGATTGTTACAAGAGTGCTATGGAAGAAAACAATTAAATATTTGTTTCATATTAATTGTTATTTGTTAATGAAAAAGATTCTTTGATTTTAATCAGGAGATCAGGACCGCTACTGAGTGTATGACTTCAGGGTACTAAGTACTCAGTTAGTAGGGTGTAAGGTGGCGGTAACTACGGACACGTGTTTCGACCTTATTTGGTCTGATCAGTGTAGATACTAGAATCTTTTGCACTAACAATTAATAATGAAACAAAATATTCAATTGTTTTCTTCCATAACACTAACTAACAATCAGATTTTCTTCGTAGCTCTTATAGTTCTCGAGTTAGCAGTGGTGCGCCACTTAAAATGAACACTCTGTAGGTATACTTACATTATTACCTCTCGCCTCATATTCTATAAGAGAGGTATTGTAATGGGTCAAAATTTTCGAGTATGAGTTTTTGGTGGATAAGCACGTTTCAGGATCTCTACAATACGAATTTACTATTTTCACGATGATGTCCGTGTGTGTGTATGTGTGTGTGTGTGCGTGTGTGTGTGCGTGTGTGTGTGTTTGTATGAATGTATGGACTGACGATTTTTCGTCTACGATAACTGAAAAACTATCAAACCTTTAATAACCAAATTTCATATTTAAGGTTTTAATAAGTATCTTAACACCGGATAACATTTTGGAAGAAATCCGCAAACCGGAAGTAGTACTTTTTTAAGTTTGATTAAGTTTTCTTTAAATATATTGGTACATTATTTATTTATGACAATTTCTGCAATTAAAAATAAAAGAAAATATAATTATCTATGGGTACAGTTAATTATAAATACAATTTGCTGAATCTGGTAGTATTTAACAATAAAATAAAGTACAATTAATATTCTATTTTGTTGTCCATGATATGAAATTTGTTTCTACATAAAATTTGAATTATTCTGACAGTAACAGTACAGTTGACATCTTTTGCTTGCATCTTGGTTTACATTATCGTTTACATCTTACATGAACTCATGAACATAAAACTATTAAAATGTAAGTAAAACTATTTATTAGATTAGTCTCGAGATTAGTAGAATAAGCAGAATTAGGCGAGAGGTCGTGTACTGGCCACAGCAGATTTTTTTAAAATTATATTTGCAAAAATTTTGATTGGAAGTTACGATCACAATACTTATTTTTATACACATATCATAAGTCGGGAAATAAAGACAATAAAACGTTAAATATTGAAAATTAATGAATTAGAAAACAAAATTAGCTTACTGTATATCCACATATAGAATTCTCGTTCAATGTCGTAAGACTAGCAACTGACATTATAAGCAAGGCACACAATAGAGCCGCGCACTTCATTTTAGGGATGCAGGTAGACTAGCGAGTACTTAGTAATTCAGCGACATGTTATATAATTTCATATCACGTGAAATCAGTGGCGGCGCCAGCTGCCCCAAAGTGATATGTGGCCCCGCCTGCCCCCCACCACACGAAAATTTTTTGTGAAAAAATATCTTCATTTATATTTCAACGTATAAATACAAGTATTACATATACTTAATAGTAATTTACATTATATGTGCGGTACGTTCAATTTTACAACGCGAGGTTCTATATTAAAGTACGACGCGAAACGGTGTGCTTTAATAAAACCGAGCGTTGTAAAATTACCTACCGCACGCATAATGTATTCTATTTTTTGGCCATCATACTAACTATTTATTAAAAATCTGACGTGGACACCACATGACTTCCTTGTACGCCTATTAAACTGTTCATACTTTTCTTAATAACTAAACTGTAGAATAATATAAAAAATTCTTTTAACTTATTATACAAATATATTAATATATAAGTACTACTACTACTGCTACTATACTCACAAATATATTTTAGTCATTTTATTTAAACTGCAGAAGAAGATATAAAGCATATTTTACTATTGTCAGCACTGTCATGTCATAATCATTTAAATTTTACGTACCTAGTAACAAATGTTAATCGATCATGGACTACAAGATACCGAAATACTAAATTATAAATATATACTTTAATTATTCTTAAATGATACCAGATACAAAAATATTTATAAAATACCGATTGTAGGTAATAATCACATAATCTTTCATTTAAAATAAAAAAAATTGTCTCAAATTAAATATTTATCGAAATATTTGAAAAAAGTACTACTTCCGGTTTATAGATTGAAACCAAAAATAGGAGGTGTACAACTAGATGCTATAACAGTCCTAAATACAAAATTTCAACTTTCTACGTCTAACCGTATTTGAGTTATGCGACATACATACGTCCGTACGTACGTACAGACGTCACGACGAAACTAGTCATAATGGATTCAGAAAAGGTCAAAACTGATATTTCTATCAAAATCTGAAAACCGAAATTTTTCCCGATTACAATACTTCCTTATTACTCTGTACAAGGAAGTAAAAATATGTGGTAATTTATATAAAATTTCAAGTTGTGAACATTGAATTTTAAAATCAAGCCGCGTTGAAAAACAATCTTGAAAACAATGAAATGTCAATATAATTAAAAACTTGCATTTGAGTCAGCAAATGTCACATTTAAAATGAAACTTTTTCACTTCTTTCAGACTCTATTATAGTTATTTATAATATAAATGTTAAAAGTGAGATTTTATTTTGTGAGACGGGAAGTTTAGGACATGACGCGAAGCGGAGTGGCGTAACCCTTCGAACAAAATAAAAGCACTTTTAACATGTATATCATACACTATTTTTTCTACAAACATCGTTTTATATTTTAATATAAGAAATAATTTATTTAATTATTTTTGACAGTTCAGTAACAAAAGATATAATATAGTAATATAATGAAACACGTAGTCTATGAATTCAATAAAAATTGATAGTTGTTTATTAAGAGATGAAATTTACTTTTAACGTGCGTTAAAAGTAAACTGCCAATCACTTTTAACGCACGTTAAAAGTAAATTTCATCTCTAAAAGTGATTGACAGTTCACTTTTAACACGGCGTCTTATAATAATGCATTTTTAACAGCAGTAGGCCGTGTTAAAAGTTTAATTTTTAATAGTGTTTGTAGAAAAAATAACTTAATGGATTGGAATATTAATTAATTAATTTTAAAATAATAAATTTAGTGCATTTGCTTTTTTGTTTTACAAAAAAATATTGCCAACAGTTTGACAGCACTATGCGCAATAGTGAAACACATAACCAAACATAATAGTAAGTATTGAATTTAAATTTCCTATATTACAAGTGAAATTGATAAGTTAAAATAAGTTAGGTGCGGGTAATAAGGCCTGTCGGCTAATAAGGCCTAAGTAACAAAAATACAATTTAAAATTATTGTTGTCGCTCAAAGTCACCCTCGTAAGTAGCTAACTTTCATATAATGGAACCTCAAACCTGTCGCGACACGTTAGTTCGCATACTGTCACCAGTGCGAAGTCATTCATTTGAGGGACGATCGCGCGGATCGAATAATAAGATATCGTCCAAATCAATCGTAATTATTTTTTGAAATATTACACTTCTCTTCTATACATATATGGTGGCAGATATGTTCCTCTAAAAAGTTACCTCTAAAAACGTTCCTATAAAAAGTTTCCTCTAAAAAAAATTCCTCTAAAAATGTTCCTCTAAAAAAGTTTACTCTAAAAAAACTTCCTCTAAAAAATAGTTCCTATAAAATGTTTCCTCTAAAAAAAGTTCCTTTAAAAAAGTTTTCTCTAAAAAAACTTCCTCTAAAAAAATAAATTTTAGGGAGTGTCTAACGCCACACAGCGTGAACCTAGCGTGAACCTAGGACTCAAGAAGGGTTTTGTTAGCATAGATTAGTTTATGTCAAAAAAACAAATTTCTGTTGAACTCAAGTAGGGTTTTGTTAGCATAGATTAGTTTATGTCAAGAAAACGGAGTTCTGTTGGACTCAAGAAGGGTTTTGTTAGCATAGATTAGTTTGTCAAAAAAAACGGATTTCTGTTGGACTCAAGTAGGGTTTTGTTAGCATAGATTAGTTTATGTCAAAAAAACGGAGTTCTGTTGGACTCAAGAAGGGTTTTGTTAGCATAGATTAGTTTATGTCAAAAAAACGGAGTTCTGTTAGACTCAAGAAGGGTTTTGTTAGCATAGATTAGTTTATGTCAAAAAAACGGTTCACGCTAGGTTCACGCTGTGTGGCGTTACCATTTAGAGGAAACTTTTTTTAGAGAAAATACCGTTTATAGGGAACTATTTATAGGAAACTTTTTTAGAGGAACTTTTTTTAGAGTAAGTTTTTTTAGAGTAAACTTTTTTAGAGGAAACATTTTTAGAGGAACTTTTTTTAGAGGAAATTTTTTATAGGAACTCTTTTAGAGGAAAATGCCCGGAATCCTATATATAATTTTAGGCTATAGTTTTCTATTATTAATGCTTCTACGGCCTTTGATGTTTGAATAATATATCATGGTCCGAATAATGTTCTTTTCAGTTTTTCTTTTTATGTTGTCGGCGGGTAATAAGGCCTACTAAATTCGACCGTAGGCCTTATTATCCTCCTTTTTTTTAAATCAACATTTGCCTGTTTTACAGTTTTATTTATATATTTTTCAAAATGTTAGTGACCAAAGATCTTCTTCACACAAACAAGGAAGAGAAAAAAATTAAAAATACCTCAACCCCCAAAGGTAGAAGTGGTACTAAAGGAAACCAGGCGAGTTTTTTTATATCACGGTTGTAAAGAGGATAAGATGGCTGATATGAACAAATGTTTTAAATGCAACAAGTAGGGATGGGAAAATATCGATATATCGATAAATATCGATATGAACATCACTTTTCTTTTGTTATCAAAGATAACTCGATATTGTTGATATATGTCAATAATTATCGGAAAATTTCGATAATATCGAGTTATAGATACGTCGACGACAAACTAAAAGTAATATTGACTGATGTTTATGTCGATATTTATCGATATATCGATATTTTCCCATCCCTAGCGACAAGTGGGGTGCACGGCTTGTCATGATACAGATAATTTTGAGTGTCCTGATGGCTATTAAACAAAGAAATTTGTTGTTAATTTTAAGACTTTAGCTTGAATAATGCATAATTATTAACTATTGATCTCAATTACCAAATATAAAAAGCCTATTTTGTTTATTTTCGTATGTTAAAGTCTTAGGCCTTATTATCTTACCATAGTATAATAAGGCCTGCTGAAGAGGTTTTTAAAAATGTTTAATTGTCTTTTTGTTTACGGCAGAAGTTGGCATTTTTTGTTTATATATGACAGCACTTGATGTTTAGGTTTAATTAACATTCAAATTTGTTGATTCAAGTAAATAGTTTTCATTTTATTTCAAATCTCCCTTAGCTAGGCCTTATTACCCGCACCTACCTTAATTAGATTCTTTTGAAGTATTAGACGATTTATTATGTATTATGTTTAGTTATGCCGTGAGACGAGACGAGACGAGAAATAGTCAATTCTCGTCTCATCACAAATTTTCGAGACTAGAATTTTTAGTATTCTCGTCTCGGTCATTTTTCAGCTGTTCATTTCTCGTCTCAAGGAACTCGATTCTCGTCTCGTCTCAAATTTCTCGACAAAAAATTAGAGCCACCTAACGATTTTTGCAAGAACTATTAGATTTCGCGTCAAGCCCATGTCACACATGTAATACTTGTACAGAGTGATCGGAGTGATCAAAACAAACTGACAGTCACGTGATTTTCTGAAATGTTATTAAAACTAGACTTCTAGGAACAAAAGTTTCGCATACACTGTGCGACTTAGGATAATAAAGATTTTTAATTTTAGTAATTTTATTAAACTCAACAATATTTTCTAAAATAATTAAATAAGTTACAATAGCCACCGTTTCGGAATTATAATTATTGATGACCACCGAAAACCGCCAATATTTAAAAATAAAACTTGTGTATTTGATTATAGTTTTATTCGTTACAAAAAACATTGTACAAACCATTTGCGGGAAGACACCATCCCAGCATTCGGGTAAATGAAACCCTCGCTTCGCTCGTGTTTCAAAATCTTCCCGCATTTGGTTCGTAAATAACTATTCACTATTCTTGATTGTTCTTTTAATAATGTAGCTCCTGATGATGACGTATGTGACGTCGAAACTAGTCTACTGAGAAATAAAATATTGTTGAGTGCATCCCAGTAATTTTTCTTCATTCCTGATTTAAAAAAAAATATTTTTAAGTAAAAATTTCGAGAATTCTCGAGTTCTCGAGAGTATTTCTAGTCTCAAAATTATGAATTCTCGTCTCGCCCCGAAAATCCGAGACGAGAAATTTACTGATTCTCGTCTCGTAATTTCGAGACGAGACGAGAATGAGACGAGAAATTTCTCGTGTCGGCGGCATCACTTGTTTATTTTTTTAGTACAACTTTGACAGTTAAAAACAGTAACTCCCAAAACAAGTTCGTTTATTTGTAGGGGCTATGTTAATTATGCTGGCGTTTTATACTTTTCGTACAAAAAATATTGTACATACCACATTCGTAAACTTGGTTCCCGGAATCGTTCAATGGCAGCGCTCGCAAGCTCGCGCCACCAAACACTCATCCGGGAACCTTAAGAGGAATCCCCAGTGGTTTGTAAAACATGGTTTCGTATTATACTGATAATTAGTTACCTATATTAACATTCTTAATTTTTTCTGAAATATAGCAAGTTTAATGCTTACTGGGTCTTTCTGTTGTTTTGAATATTTTTTTAAAATTCTTATTAATTAAATACTAATTATTATTACATATTTTACGATATTTTAATTAAATGTAGATATTTTATTAAGGCGTAAATTAAAATTTTAAAACAAGAGAAAGTAAGTATGAACCTTATACTTCAATGTAGTGCAAGTATTTTTTATGAAATTTGCACGTAACTGCAAAATTTAGTATAAAACAAAACCCCTTTTTCGGTACAAATTGGCTAAATATGGTTCATTCCTCGAATCAACCGATGTCGTCACAATGGATAACAATGGTTTGTGACGGCATCGCTTCATTCGTTAAATGGACCTTCAAGGCTAGTGGGGATTCCTCTTAAGAAGTTACGTGCAAATTTCATAAAAAATACTTGCACTACATTGAAGTATAAGGTTCATACTTACTTTCTCTTGTTTTAAAATTTTAATTTAAGCCTTAATAAAATATCTACATTTAGTTAAAATATCGTAAAATATGCCTTATTTTGGATGTTATTATTTAATTAATAAGAATTTTAAAAAAATATTCAAAACAACAGAAAGACCCAGTAAGCATTAAACTTGCTATATTTCAGAAAAAAATTAAGAATGTTAATATAGGTAACTAATTATCAGTATAATACGAAACCATGTTTTACAAACCACTGGGGATTCATCTTAAGTTTCCGAATTTGGTGTGTAAATAACTATTGTACGTCATTTTCTGATTAACTAGTTTTCGTCAGTCGTCAACTTATTATTTATTTTTACCTACCAAAAATTTCGAGTGTGAGTTTTTAGTGGATAAGCACGTTTTAGGATCCATAGAATACAAATAAAGGATTTTCGAGATAATGTCTGTGTCTGTATGTACGTTAGGTTGTGTGTAACATTTTTAAAATACAAGTTTAATAGAATTTTCATTTATATGTTTCTAACTTCTGATTATGTGCCCCCCTCACCCCTCCAAGTTAGTTGCTCGTGGAGTCAAAAAGTGTGACATAGTCAACAGCGAGTGTCATCTCCTGTCTTTATTATGCTTCGTGTAATAGCCTAAACAACACATATTTACAAAATATTAACGTCGTTGGTATGACCGACGATTTTGTGACGCTGGCTCTCGAACTATCATGTCAGCAAACAAATACAAATACTTTGCTAGCATTGATAATAATAATAATAATAATTTATTATATTCTGTAGACACAATAGAATGTGTATAGAACCGTCAGTGTGATATGTAACGTGTGAACGTATTTATACCACGTGATTGAATGTGTATTCGTAGTTGTTCCTAACTGCGTAGTGCGTACGTTTGATTTGTGAAATATGAAACTGGGATCAATGTGTATTTCAAATAATTGACTGCAGTGCCGTATTACCCAATTAGTCCAGTAAATGAAGGGCGAAAAGTAGCCCAACCTTGACAAAATCGCTCACCAATGTAATTTTTATATTAATTTGTCGGTATTGACAGGTACTTTAAAATAAGAAAAAGTTCTGTAAAAAAATTTCTTGTACGGGGGAGAAAAATGTCCCCAAATGTTCCAAAAATCGGTTTTCCGCCACTGGGGTGTATTCTAAACACATTCCGTTACTAGGAAATTATCAAACGGACTCCGTTTAAAAATATAATTTTAACGGTTCTGTTAAAAATTTCTATTCTGAAGGCCACGTTTTTACGGACCCGTTAAAATAAAAAATTGTAACGGACTCCGTTTAGGTCTACTATGAACAGAGATGCATATTTCGTTTTGTAAACAGTGTTCCCAATAACTGCATAATTATCGTTACATTGATTTTTAATTGTATTTCAAAATATTACAGGCAATTTGGAAGAAATTATATTTTTACTGTTGTATAAATTCTCTTCTATATTATACAGTATTACTTTGACTTAAAATTCTATAATTTACTTATTTTATTTTGACATTATTTTACATCATTTAAACACTGATTTCGGTTATTTGTCTGTTTTTATGACATGACATGTGTCAAACTTTAAATCTACAGCATGCTGCATATTTTGTAGATATCATTTTTAATATATACCTTCCTGCATACCTGCATTAGGCAATACGAAAATTTAATATTTAAAATAAATAAGTAAGTAGGTAGCAAACATGAAATAATTATTGGAATAAAAATTATAAAGTAGGTACCAGTATTTTTTATTATTATAAGTATTATTATTACTCTCCTATAATATTAGCGTATGCAACAACCTTTGCTAAACTGTTCCTGAATTACCAATCAAATTAATTGATTAATGAAAATCAGCAAAATAAAATAGCTAAAATTTGAGGTTTTACATAAATCTCATAAGAATTCAAATTACAGGTTACAGATGAAAATATATTTTAGAAAAATAAATTTTTTTTAGTAAATAGTATATTACATTACAAGTCATGAAAATGTTTCATTGCAGACGAGGAGGCGTTTGAAGAATGCGAGGATGCGCAGCGTCCGAGCATTTCTTCAAAGCCTCCGAGTCAAGCAAAGACATTTTTATGACGCGTGAATGACGTAAATCGGCAATTAAGCTTAAAATTATTAAAAAAATTAGGTTTGCATAAATCATCAGAGCTGTGACAAATCATCAGAGCTGTAACAAATTTTAGAAAAAGTTGTCATGACAAGTAAACAAAGTTGAAAGTAAAAATGACTAGTCATGAAAATAAAATTTTCATGCCTAGTCATGAAAATCTTACTTTCATGCCGCAAATTAGTCTGGCAATGACGATTTTCATGCCGATTTTGAAAAAACATATTTAAATAACTTGATTTTATTAATTATCTACGTATTTATTACATTATAAAACGTTGAGAAGAGCTAGTAATGTGTTTTTCTTCAAAATTATTCCATCCGTTTGACATAACGGCATTACAACAGCATCCGTTCAGATATTCACTTTTAACGGAGATAGTTTACGGATCTCCGTTATAAAATATAACGGAGCACCCTTTTAGAATAGCAATTATCAGATAACGGTCCGTTTAAATTTAACGGTCCGTTCAAAGTTAACGGAGTGTGTTCAGAATACACCCCACTATCTGCTAAAATATAGCATTTAGAGAATTTTTGTTTAGGGAAAAATTAAGATCAGTTCATTATCTACAAAAATGGTCCTTATGATTTTTCTCGAGAATTTGACCGTTTCCGAGATAAACGGGCCCAAGCGCACCCTGGATTTTGAGCTCCTGCGCTGCATGCCGGAGAGTACGCTCCATGTATCTACACATGAGCCGCGTACAAATTGTCCAATAACTTGGGTAAAATAGTATATTGTGTATCTAGTGCGCAAAGTAAGCAATTGCGCGAGGCGAGTTGCAGCCCGAGCAGTAGCGGCGGGAGGCCTACCGAGGCGAGCCGAGGTGGCCGAGGGTCGCTACGGCGAGGGCTGCAACGAAGCCAAGTGCAATTGCGCCTTTGCTCACGAGATGCACACGATATTTTTTGTCATTACTGCACAAAAAGTAACCTTTTGAGTGACCTTACTTATCAAAAGATAAAATGAATACTTTTAAAATTAATATGTATAAAATAAAAAAGTAACTAATATTTACCTACATGTAAAAGCATAAAAAACTAATTATTAACAGTAAAGAAAAGAACATTAAAATATAAGAATAAAATATTATTGTCAATTAGATCCAATGCACAATTTGCACAATAATCGACAGTTGAAACTATGCATAGAGACGTAGGTACTACAGCTGTTCACGTGCTTGTAGTATTAGATTATCACGTGTGTGGCGCTAGTGTTACGCGCACATTTCGTGTCGGTAACTACAGAAAACTGTGTGAGTGTTCAATTTGCGTGCGCAAAGTGAAATTTTGCGCACGCTACTCCCGCACGCTTGTACTTTGCGCACGCATTTTTGTCTAGTTAAAAAATAAGCCACTTTGCGCACGTAAAACAGGCACGAAAAAGGTTACTTTTTGTGCAGGTATGACAAAAATGCATATTTTTTATTATTCAAAGTTTCGGTGAAAGGGGAAATCTACAGCTATCATACCCGATGATTCGAGTACCTGTCAATCCCGACAAATTAATATAAAAATTACATCGGTGAGCGATTTTTGACTCTTGAGGCTCTCAGTGTCGGCAAAAGAATAAAAAAATCTGCTGTGTCCACAACAGTACTTCTCCGACTATAAGTTTTAATAACTTACTTTCGTAACGCCTTTAATTTTATGCTTTATTCAGCAAAATTTATATAAATTTATCTTTTTTCCCAAACTATTTAAATTGATACCAACTTCGACATCATTTAAATGACATGTGAGAAAATCTTATGTGGCCAGCACAAGACCTCCCGCCATACTCTACCTACCTTTTCTAGTTTTTACTATAAGTAAAAATTTTGCAGACCTTCAATATCGAGAAAATTTAAAAATGAAATAGGATATTTCGTGTGAATAACTCAAATTGCCTAAAAAATTAGAAATTTTGATAGAAAAACTTCCGACTTATTTATCAAAAATCTGACGTGGACACCACATGACTTCCTTGTACGCCTTGTGTGTTCATACTTTTCTTAATAACTAAAATGTAAAATAATATTAAAAATTCTTTTAACTTATTATACTAGTATACTCACAAATATATTTTAGTCATTTTATTTAAACTGCAGAAGAAGATATAAAGCATATTTTACTATTGTCACTGTCATGTCATAATCATTTAAATTTTACATAGTAACAAATGTTAATCGATCATGGACTACAAGATACCGAAATACTAAATTATAAATATATACTTTAATTATTCTTAAATGATACCAGATACAAAAATATTTATAAAATACCGATTGTAGGTAATAATCACATAATCTTTCATTTAAAATTAAAAAAATTGTCTCAAATTAAATATTTATCGAAATATTTGAAAAAAGTACTACTTCCGGTTTATAGATTGAAACCAAAAATAGGAGGTGTACAACTATAGATGCTATAACAGTCCAAAATACAAAATTTCAGCTTTCTACGTCTAACCGTATTTGAGTTATGCGACACACATACGTCCGTACGTACGTACAGACGTCACGTCGAAACTAGTCATAATGGATTCAGAAAAGGTCAAAACGGATATTTCCGTCAAAATCTGAGAACCGAAATTTTTCGCGATTACAATACTTCCTTACTTCGTACAAGGAAGTAAAAAACCATAAAATGCACTCTTTCTCAATAATGAGACTCGATCGATATTTATTTAAATTTTTGTTTTTGAATCAGATCGGTGCAGTACATTTTGAGATAGCTAGCTGCCATTTTGTTTCAAGATGGCGTACTAACATTTTAATATACCTATGTTTTAAGACAGATTCTTAGCTATTACTGTACCAAATTTGAACGCAATAGTTACAGTACATTTTGAGATATCTGTCCGCCATTTTGTTTCAAGATGGCGGACTGACATTTTAATATGTTTATATCATAAGTTAGATTCTTGGCTATTACTGTACCAAAAACCGCAATCGGTACAGTACATTTTGAGATAGCTAGCCGCCATTTCGTTTCAAGATGGCGGATAATTTTGCCAACGTGCATTGTTAGGTGACAAAAGTATATTTGCAAAATTTCAGCTTGATAGGATCCCGGGCAGTGGTTCATTTTTAACTTTTGTTTTTTGCCGTACGCACGACGATAAGACGATAAAGTTAATATAAAGGATTTAAAAAGAACCGCTTTCCTCTCTAGTTGGACAAATAACTATTTTAGAGTCGCTAGACTTGAATAATAACCACGTAAGTGATAAAAAATATCTTTACAGCCGAGATATACATATTACATTTCTTATGAAATCGCAAAATTATTTTAAATTTATAACATTAAAGAATGTTGTGAACACAAAACAAATGATGATCACGGGTTGCAACAACAATAGCGAACGATCTCGCCAATAGACTTGTTTAGTGGTTACGTCACACTGGTTCCAAACTGGTTCGTTGCTAAGACCGTTGCTATGCAAGTCGGTAAAACAGGCTGGTTTGACGTTTACCGTTTGACAATAACTGCGTCTTTAAATTTATTTTGAGATTTAATTGTTTTAAAGTGGCTTAAAAACACGTAATAAAGTTTTGTTCGGTAATAAATTATTTTATAAATGATTTTTGATTGTCAAACCAAATTGTTTTATCAACTAGCATAGCAACTACCTTAGCAACGAGTGGCCATTTTCTTGTTTGGAACCAGAAAGTGACGTCACACTAAACAAGTCTATTGATCTATCCTATTGAACTTCGGTAGCGCGCGTATGCTTGGGCATTGGGCATCCGGTTAGAGTAAGTGAGTACGATAGATACAAAGTAACATGTGTTGCGTGAGACAGCAAAACTGCTGCGCAGTACACTTTGACAATAGAAAGTGCGATTAGTTGAAGTTTGACATTTCTCATTTTAAATTTTTTAAATGTAGGGGAAATGTTTAATTCAATTTAATGACATTGCGCAATTTGAATAATTTAGTACGCAACAGACATGAAATAAATTAATAAAATCGTAAAAAAATTGAAATTAAATTTTGACTTTAGTACAAATCTGTCAAAATACGCCCGCATCACCAGGATTGGTCTATTGACGTCACTTCCTTTTGCCACAAGCATGCGCACAGCGCACTAGCTTGCTGTCTCACTCAACACAATGTTATTTTGTATCTATCGCACTCACTCCTTCTGACAGGATAGGTCAATTCTCGTCAGCTATCGAGTGCACAGGTAGCGCTCTGATTGGCCGATAACTGTGGATCTAAAATGAAACCTACATTTCGATATCATTAAAAACATTTAATATTATATAAATAATAATAATAATAATAATATATTTCTATTTGACATAAATACAAGTTTCATTTATATGCCTGAAAAAAAAACTGATGTCCGGCCAGCAAATAACTTCTAACCCGCTCTGCGCTCTTTTTTAAATTTCTAATCTAATAAATAGTATCATGTAAACCAAGATGTAAATGATATGATAACGTATACATATACATACACATTCACACCTGACCCTGAAACTGATATTATAATATTTTCACCCATTAAGTACTACCTCCTTTAAAATCTGAGACAGGTACTAATCATAATATAATTTATTAAGAAATTATTATCATATAGGGTGTATATTGAAAAGTGAAACATAGGCGTTTAACATGGTAAATCAGTTTTTCCGTTCGCATTGCTTCCCTAATTATTTTAGACAAAAATGTTTCAAATAAATGTTGTTGAGCATAAAATTCTACATCCGGATCAGTAAACAAAATTTATTTTGGTTGCTTTATAACTGCAGAAATCAAATTTGAAAATACACGGAATAGCGAATTAATAGTAACAGCCATGGAATTAAAAACAGGAGATGAACAAATGCGTAACGTTTTAAACGTCAAATTATTTAGTACCTACGTATAAATGATTTTGACAATCTATTATTCTGACATTATTATTATATTATTCTGTGGAATTGTCATAATTATTATTTTTGAACCAAAACCCAAAATAAATTAATGTATTTTTAAAACAATCATCAACTGATATAATATCTAAGCAACGCTTGCGGCAATTTTCACTAGTGAAAATTGTCACTGTAGTTCGTCTGTGATTGGTACAATTCAGCAAAATACTATGTTTAGATTGGATGAAAAACTATGAGTGGAATTGTCAATATCAATAGTAATACATCAAGAGACCATTATTTTGCTGGAAAAATTTATTTAAAAAGATTGTTGTTTGGTTACATTTCGAGACAAATGACATGATCAAATTTTTATTCAATTAGTCGAGGAATGTTACCTATAAGCATATAAGCAACAATCTTAAGAAATAATTTTACCTGCAAAATAGTGAGACCCGAGATATATTTTGTTAGACTATTTCCCAAATAAACAGACATAAAATATGAACTAATAAATTTACGTAGAAATGTTCTAATATTTTTATTATTAAATGTTTTCTAATGCCGGAGTAAGCAAAATTTGACACTGCTGCAGATCGATTAGAATATTATTCGTGGTTTTTCGTATTCTTCAATCAAGACTAATTTTTTGTGCCGAAACGGTTGTTTATTTTGACATTTAATTTTTTTACTACCCTTTGAGTGTCAAAATTTTAAATTTTGGTTTATTTCGTTTCACAAGTTCATTAATAATTGGTTCCAAACTAAGGTTTTTGACGTAATTGTATTTTTTGGCGTTATATTTGATATATTTTTATTTCATCGTAAGAAGTTGTCGCAAAAAGGTTCATTTGACACTTTTAATTTCAATTAAAAACAATACTAAATCAATAAATTTGTCATACATGGCCATGTAAGGGGTAAATTGTCACTTGAACAATCCCTAGGAAATTTTTACAAATTTTGTCGATATATTTTGTACGTCATTGGTCAGAATTTAAAACATTGAAGCAAATGATTGGTTTAATTAATATGTGGGAAATAGTTTTGTAACTTTGTTGCGTTTTAGCACACCTGTATGAAAAGTACAAGTGTTCATTTTCTCAACCTTATGAAATAATTGTTTGTTCACGCCATTAAAATTTCAAATTGTCTTGCATTTGATTTGAATTATTAAGAACATAAGAACAGTGCTGTAGCAAAGCTGACATTTATCACAACATGAATAATTTTCGCACATTCGAAGTTACATTGCGAGTGCGAGTAGTTGGAGAACGAAGTACTCCACGACAGCGACAGGTTTGTTATTCGAAAATCAGAGCCTCCACAATTCTGTAATTATTCGGTTAGTTTTTTGTCTTGCCTGCAAAATAGGGTACTTTACCATATAATCCGTGAGCCAGCTGCAAAAACCCTGACCCATTTGACCAAAATTTTCAGTATGCTCTATAGAATCTAACCATTTGGTTAAACCAAAAAGTGCACGTCTGCCATTTGGATCTGGGTGGAATTGAAAATAACGTCTATTAAAAAAGAAAAGTAAATGATGGAATTCTGACTCATGTGACCAAAATTTGCTTTTTTAACCCATTATACTAGATGGGAATACAAATCAAAAGATACCAGTCTTCCACTCGTACGTGGTCGGGTTGTCCCGGCAGATGAATTTTAAAATTTAAAATTAGCAGCCCGAAATTTGACTCATGTGACCAAAATTTTCTTTTTTCACATGATACTACAATGAAATGCAAATCAAAAGGTGCCAGTCTGCCACTCGTACGTGGTCGGGTTGTTCCGGCAGAAGAATTTGAAAATTTAAAATCTAACGACTCGAAATTTGACACATGTGACATGTCTTTCGATTTGCATTTCTATCTAGTATCCAGGGTTGGCAAAAAAACATGTTTTTTTTATTTTAAACAAAAAAAACTGTTTTTTTTGTTTAAAACTGTTTTTTTTGTTTAAAACGTGTTTTTTACTGATTTAAAAAAAACATGTTTTAAACACACAAAAAACAATGTTTTAATCAGCAAGGAGTTCTGAAATATGCATCATTACACACTATGGTGATAAATATGCTGGGGATTCCCCTACCTATACTTATTATTATGGCTATGGGTGACAACAATAGTGAGAAACAGTATATGTTATAGGTACACTATTATTAGCAATATGAACTTTGTTTTGTTACGTAGATAAAGTATTAAAAATGTTTAAAACGTGTTTCAAATATATGTTTAAAACGTGTTTTAAACATGTTTTAAACATGTTTTAAAAACTTGCTTTGTTTTAAACAAATTTTAAACATTTATTTAAAACGAAATGTTTTAAACGTGCCAACCCTGCTAGTATCATGTGATGAAAAAAAATGTTGGTGACAAGTCAAATTTTGGGACGCAAGTTTTCAATTTTTAAATTCGTCTGCCGGATCAACCCGATCACGTACGAGTGACAGACTCGCATCTTTTGATTTGCATTTCATTGTAGTATCATGGGATAAAAAAGAAAATTTTGGTCACATGAGTCAAATTTCGGGCTGCTTATTTTAAATTTTAAAATTAGTCTGCCGGGACAACCCGACCACGTACGACTGGCAGACTGGTATCTTTTGTTTTGTATTCCCGTCTAGTATAATGTGTTGAAAAACAAAATTTTGGTCACATGAGTCAGAATTCCGTCATTTACTTTTCTTTTTTAATGGACGTCATTTTCAATTCCACCCAGATCTAAATGGCAGACATACACTTTTTGGTTTAACCAAATGGGTAGATTCAATAGAACATACTGAAAATTTTGGTCAAATGGGTCAGGGTTTTTGCAGCTGGCTCACGGACTAATAGTAGCAATTATATTGAAAGAAGTAAAGAAGACCTCAAAAATGAGATCAGGACCAGTATAGCTCAGTGGTTAGAGTGTTATCCCTCGGTTATATAGAGGTTTCGAGTTCTATTCCCGGTGGTGGTCTTGATTTTTCAAAATTTGTCATATTCATTTATGTACACTACATTGGTCACAGCCAAGCTCATCTCTAAAATAAAGTTATCAATTTTTACCTTCCGCTTACCTGTAAAGGAAGGTATTGGAATCATGCAAAAAATCGGGTAGTGAGTTTTTAGTGGATGAGCACGAATTAGGGTCCTTACAACTCATTTTTGATAGTTTCCCGATGATGTCTGTATGTATGTGTGTGTGTGTGCGTGTGTGTGTGTGTGTATGTGTGTGGTCCGGGCCGATGCCGTCTGTTGGATAACTCAAATACGAATTACCCAAAAATTTTGATATTTGGTATTTTACAATTGTATACGAATAGGAAGAGCTCATTAGATTTTGGTACAAATATCTTCACCGGAAGTGATATTTTTTGAAGATTGAAAAGATTAAGTGTCAAATTTTTTTATAAATTTGGATAAATATAGTATTTATTTGTAATAAGAATAAGAGGAAAAGTTATTTGCACTCTACGTTATAAAAAAATTGTCTTTATCTGGTAGCATTAAAGAACTGCAGTAAAATTAAAAAAATAAATTTATCAAATAAAACATTGAAATCTTGTAATCCATGTTCGGTTGATTTTTGTTTTTGCATAAAAAATATTGACAGGAGAGACGGGTGACAAGTTGGCATACTAGCGCTATATAAGTCATAAAAGTAAGCTATTAAATGTAGTAACTGAACGGAGGATTGCTTCAACACAGAAGAGTTTTCGTGTGAATGAATCTTTTGATTCAGGTGATACTAATTTCTGAGTTTGAATATTTTAGATTTTTATTTGTATATTTTAAATGGGCACCAGATTGTACGTATACATTTATGTTTAAAGTCTAGATATGGCGGAAGGTTGTGTGATGGCCACGTCAGATTTTTAGTTGATGATATAGTCACCTCGGATACTCAGCCAATGCACGTCATCAATCGCTGGAAAAACTTTATAACACTAAAATATCAAGAACACGGAAATTTGGTTATTTTTAAGAGTAAAAAATTATATAATCGTACACAATAACTAAAAAAATCTGACGTGGACACCACATGACTTCCTTGTACGCTTATTAAACTGTTCATACTTTTCTTAATAACTAAAATGTAGAAATATAATATTATACAAATATATTAATATATAAGTACTGCTACTATACTCACAAATCTATTTAGTCATTTTATTTAAACTGCAGAAGAAGATATAAAGCATATTTTACTATTGTCACTGTACTGTCATAATCATTTAAATTTTACGTAGTAACAAATGTTAATCGATCATGGACTACAAGATACCGAAATATTAAATTATAAATATATACTTTAATTATTTTTAAATGATAGCACATACAAAAATATTTATAAAATACCGATTGTAGGTAATAATCACATAATCTTTCATTTAAAATAAAAAAATTGTCTTAAATTAAATATTTATCGAAATATTTAAAAAAGTACTACTTCCGGTTTGTAGACTGAAACCAAAAATAGGAGGTGCACAACTAGATGCTATAACAGTCCTTCAACTTTATACGTCTAACCGTATTTGAGTTATGCGACACACATACGTACGTACGTACGTACGTACAGACGTCACGTCGAAACTAGTCATAATGGATTCAGAAAAGGTCAAAACGGATATTTCCGTCAAAATTTGAGAACCGAAATTTTTCGTGATTACAATACTTCCTTACTTCGTACAAGGAAGTAAAATGTGTTTAGTGTTTATTATTTCCCACCTACAGTGTGAATAAAAGTACAATTATCATGACGTGCATTGGCTGAGTATCCGAGGCGACTATAATGCAGTTTTATACCTATAAATAGTAGGGTACTTTCTCGGGTACTTTACCATAGTAGCAAATTAGCAATTCAGTCAATTATATTGAAAGAAGACGCATAAGAGATACTTAAGTAATATTTATAAACATTATATTAATAGAGATATCTGTTATATATTCCTCAAAATTCACTTTTTGTGTTATTAGAAATTTTTTGAGAATCATGAGAAAGCGGTTAAGGGACCATATATGAACCCTTTTGAAGTACCCGAAAATCAATTTCAACAAATGTACCGGCTAGACAAAGTCAGTGTACAAAATTTAATAAATGAATTGGAATTGTTGAATTGTTTCCATATCGTGGGCTTAATGCAAGAACCAATTAAGTCAATTTTTTCATAATTTTACTTTTTAAACTATTCTTATATGAAATATTCCGCTCTTTCTAATGGAAGAACCCATTAAGTCGTATCATGTTTCATATTTGCTACAATCACAAAAAACCGAATCCACTAAGTCTATATCGCAGAAACATAGTCTACCAAAAGCCACTAAGTCGACTAGTTGAATGGAAATGACCAATATTATGCAACTATACAAGAAAACATTTAGTCACTTTGTTGTCACTTTGTTGACTAAGAACCAATTAAGTCATGTACCTTACCTACGTTTTTAATTATTTAAGATAATAATAGTGCAATATTGTACATTTAAATGTAATTTTATTGAAACTATGTTAATAACGAAGATTGAAATGAAGTTAATATTAGTGTACACTAAAACATTTAATATCTGAACAAAGTTAAAAACAAGAATTCATTTTTCTCAAAACTACCTGATCACGACTTAATTGTTTCTTGCATTAAGCCCACGATATATTGTAAATACAACTCATATTGATCATTGTTTGCGTTTTTCGACCATTTACGTTTTTCTTTTTGGCAATTATAAGTATGTAAAAAATAAATAAATGTTTTGATATAATTACTATTAATATAATAATAAAAATGTTGTAACATACTTAATAGAAAAGAAATACATTACTTACCTCATAATATCAGTATCAATGATATTATTATTTCACAATAGTCAATATCTCAATCAACAAACAAAACAATAATTGTATTTGTCAACAATAGAAATGTTGCCAATAACTTTTTTTTAAAAATACTAACTAAAAACGGTATATTTTTTGCTCTTTATCAATAAATAACACCAAAAAAATAAAAAAGGCATTATATATAATTAAACTCAATGACCTATTATAATTAGACGCCGTATGGCATTGTTGATGTAGAGCTTGTTTTGAAGCCGACACTTACTTGGGTGGGGGAACGGGAGGTAGACCGCGTTGGTAATGCGTGATGCCTAGTTTACTGTAATGTTGTCTTGTTTCTGTTTACATTATGTCATTATGTGACAAGCTTTTTGAAGGTTAGGTTTTAGTATTGTTTTGTGAAACACTTCTTAAATTCTGTTTTGTGTCAAATACTCGTAATATTTTTCAGTAGTTTATAAATGATAGTTACAAATTCTGTATTTAGTTGAATTTAAAACATTATTATGGTTAATCATTGTGCTATGCCAACGTGCCAAGAGTTTTTGACTTCAAAAAAAGAAAATGTGTCATTTAGTGTGTAAGTTTTTCTGTAGAAATAATAATAATAGATCAGAAAATGCAACTAAAAGTGATTTCAGATATCCAATGAACCAAGCTAGACGAGATCAATGGCTGAAAGCAGTTCAATCTATACAAAAATAATTCTACCAAACATCTTTATTATTTTAATCAAATATAATTTAAGGTTAACATTTGAAATAAACAGTGCTCTTGCTAAAATATTATAGTACCTACAAAAGGTAAAAAACGTCATCTTTAGATGTCTCCTTATTTAAATGTAAAATAATTTATAAAATATTAAATAATACAACAATATGCACAATATTTAACAAAAAATGCGTACATATTTTTAAATTGCATCTCAAAGTGAATTTTGTTGTAGGTTAGAATGATTTCATCTGACAGATACTTTAGAATTATTGTAGTACACGCAACCCGCACTGCAAGCTAGGTCTCAATCAGCCTACTACGTCTCAGGAAGTGTCGGCTTCACAACAAATGCGACTATGCGGTGTCTAAATTATAATAGGTCATTGATTAAACTGTATCCTTTTCCTCTTAAAGTCGTTATTATTTATTGAAAATTGGCCTAAAATATAGTTAAAATTCTGACATTGGTAACACTGACTCATATTGTTACTATAGGACCTGTAAACCTCTTTCTATAACATAATGATTTATAGTATAGCTATATTTATAAATCTGTAAGGAGACTACTTACAGGAAATATGTAAGCTACAGATCTATAAATTTACAGGTTTACAGGTAAATATTCAGAATCGCACTATAAATCTTGAAAGATTCATACAGTAGAATCGGGGAGACAGCCGAGGTACGTCATCATTTGGTGAAAAACTTTATATAATAATAAAGTAACTGAAACGAAAACAAATATTGTACCAAATGTACACAAAAATTAATAATGAGTTTTATAAATATGCCTACGTGTTATATTATCATTAAATCAATATAAATTAGTTTATTATGTATTTTACTGAATTATAGTACGTTTATATGCTTGATTTACTGTGTGAGTTTCTGATTTTCTTTTGGCTTTTTTTTTACCAGTTTGGTTTATATCTTTTTTCTTAAAACTGTCTTTTTCAAAAAAAACATTTCGTAATTGTTGCAACATGCACAATGCACATCATATTACATTACGATTCAAAGAACTAATGTAAACATGTTCATAGCTGACGTCACATAATTTAGTTACATTTTTTGATGACGGACCTCGGCTGTCTCCCCGATTCTACTGTACCCTGTACCTCCTTTACTAATAGAAATTTTTCACTCATGTTTTCACAGGACAATAAAGTTTATCCTGTATTTTAAGAATAAACAAAAAAATGTTGGTGCATAACCCTAACACTATTGTATTATGAGTCCATTATACAGCTCGTGCATAAAATTTCAACCTCTTGAATTAAAACGTAAATGTGTGCTCATTAAATAATATATAAAATACGTTACACATGGAAACAAATTGCCTTTTTCATTAATAATCTAATAGGGTACTTTACCATAGTAGCAAATTAGCAATCCAGTCAATTATATTGAAAGGAGACCTCAAAAATGAGTAATTGCCATAAAAAAAGTTTTTAAAAAGTTAATAGTTCTTTAAATATTTGAGATTTTACGTATCGATACATCTACGTCACACGTTTACACGTGTATTCTTACTTACAGAAATAAAGAAACTACCAAATTGTACATTTTGTAACATTTAGAAACAGTTAATTTTACATGGAGTAGGTACATTTTAATTTCAGCCCCATAGTATGAGAAGATTTTCAGCTAGCTAGACATCTACGTCACACAAACTTTAAAAATTAATTACAGCTTTATTAATAACAATTAAGGCTTATCAGTACCCTCAGTATTTTCAAATAACATGAAGTTTCAATAAAAAACTTTTTTTAAAAATGGTAAACTATCTTATTTTGCAGGCACATTAGGTACACCAGACCAAAAAAAAACCCCCCGGATAAAATGGCTAAAGAAACGGTAAGTACATATAACGTGTTAATTCCAACAATCATTGTTTTACTACAATTATTTATCATTAAAAAATCTGCTGTTGCCACCACTGTACTTCCCCGACTTAAGTTTTAATAACTTGCTTTCAAAAGGCTTTTATGCTTTATTCAACAAAGTTTAAGAGCGTAATGTAGGATGAGCTCCACGTCCATTAAGTGTTGAAATTATTATAGTTTTATTTTTTGTTTCAACTTTACAATGCCATAAACTTGTCATAACTTGGCTAACTTCACATAACTGTTACTCAGTAAATCTACAAAAAATTGCAAATGTCAACATTAGACGAATCTAGATTGAACTTCTATCTTTCAAATGAAACCTTGTCTGTGATATTCATATTTAGTAGACTAATTTTGATCCCTCTACGAGAGCACGTTCTCTATTGCTGTCTATGTTCGATACACTACATCTATATGAATCTATCCTTTTCTCGCAGACAGCTACATTCGGGCCTTAGGTAAATTGTTTCCGAACTATTTAAGTTTATACCAACTTCGGCATAATTTGAATAACGTGAAAAAATAACTGATCATCGTTTAAATGTTGTTTTTGACTCTTCGACTAGATTTTTTCCTAGAGAGCTTTAATTTGATAATATACTTGACAAAAATTGAATTATTTTTTGAGAAACAATTGAAAATCACATAAATGTATTTTTTTCGTTTTTACTAAACTTATCCCCCCGTGAGTTTTAAATTGACACCAATAATTAATAATAACATATTTAAAAAATGACGATCGTTTAAATGTTATTTTTATTTTTCTACTAGAATTCTTTTCCCGAGAGTTTTATTTTGATACCACACACGATAGTTTTTTAATGAAAATAAAAAAGTTATCTTTATAAAGTTGGTACCACTGATTGAATAAAGCTCATCAACGAACTTGAAGTCATTTTTTAGCTCAAGATCTTTAATATAAAATTTCAGTCCAAAATTACTACTCGTTTTTAAGATATCCAACATCCGGACGGACCGACTTTTTACCTTCCGCTTACCTGTAAAGGAAGGTATTGGAATCATGCAAAAAATCGGGTAGTGAGTTTTTAGTGGATGAGCACGAATTAGGGTCCTTACAACTCATTTTTGATAGTTTCCCGATGATGTCTGTATGTATGTATGTGTGTGTGTGTGTGCGTGTGTGTGTATGTGTGTGGTCCGGGCCGATGCCGTCTGTCGGATAACTCAAATACGAATTACCCAAAAATCTTGATATTTGGTATTTTACAATTGTATACGAATAGGAAGAGCTCATTAGATTTTGGTACAAATATCTTCTCCGGAAGTGATATTTTTTGAAGATTGAAAAGTTTAAGTGTCAAAAATTTCTATAAATTTGGATAAATATAGTATTTATTTGTAATAAGAATAAGAGGAAAAGTTATTTGCAATTTACGTTATAAAAAAATTGTCTTTGTCTGGTAGCATAAGAACTGCAGTAAAATTTAAAAAATAAAATTATCAAATAAAACGTTGAAATCTTGTAATCCATGTTCGGTTGATTTTTGTTTCTGCATAAAAAATATTGACAGATGAGACGGGTGACAAGTTGGCATACTAGCGCTAATAAATAATGTAGTAACTGAACGGAGGATTGCTTCAAGAAAGAAGAGTTTTCGTGTGAATGAATCTTATGATTCAGGTGATACTATTTACTGTGTTTGAATATTTTAGATTTTTATTTGTATATTTTAAATGGACACCGGATTGTACGTATACATTTCTGTTTAAAGTCTAGATATGGCGGAAGGTTGTGTGATGGCCACGTCAGATTTTTTAATCCTGATTTTTGGTTCAGTAGGGTTTAAATCGTGAAGATTCATCAAAATTTCGAACTGTCAAAAAATCACGATTACAATACTTCCCTCTATTACATAGGTCGGGGAAGTAAAAATATAAATGTAGTGGACGATGGTATTAAATATAACAATTTCCTTTTAAAATAGCGAGAGGTTATTATGTTTGGCCATATCAGATTTTTAATATGAGTTCTAAAAATTTCTTACAATTTCACAATAGTAAAATAAGTAGTTATTTACATTACAAGTGTAGTACGTTTTATTTTACAACTTGAGGTGCTTCAACAAAACCAAGCGATGTATACAAACATTTAACACCCATGTAACATCAGTAAAGTCCATTTTACATAGAGCAAGCGCAACTGTCAACTGCAATCTTCAAGTCACAGTTGAACAAGATAATTTCAGACGACATTTTTTCCATTTTACACTGAGCAACATCAGCAGCATGCAATTACTTATTTAATGTATATATTTATTAATAACTTTACCAATATTTTGTTACTATATTATGTCAACTTAACCTCTTGGATTTGTTGTACTGTATATTGTTGGAAAATAAGGATAGAATTTCATTATAACCACTAAAGCACTAACTTTCAAACACAAATTAATCTTTTTGACGTTTATGTTCAGCTGGTAGCATCATAACGAACTAAAAATAACTAGAAATAACTGTGAATTGCCTGCAAGCCTTACAAAAATTAGAACATGTTCTAGTCCATGCAACCATTGCCTCAAGATTGCTTCTGCCTGTTGAACGTGAAATTTCTGTATTACACTCATGCAATATTGAAGGAACTTGTCAAAAGTTGTACTTGCATCTGCAATATTGCTCAATGTAAAATGGGCTTAAGAATTACTTAAATCATTTTAAGTGTAGAAATTTTCTTGGTGCAACAAATTTTTAAAATTCAAGGACTACTTAGAATTTTAAAGCTGTCTTTGCTTGTTTAAGTGACCATGGTACAACTAGGCATTATTGATATTCTAAACATAATAATGCAGTACGAATCAAATTTTTTATAATTTAAGGTTCTTCTCTCGTTTGGAGATGCCTGATCCGACCACTTAGGACTGGCACTGGCAGACTGGACATTTTTTCTGTAGCAAGTATGCACTAATTTGACCGCTAGCTCTTGGTCGATTACTTTGCCCACTTGTAAAGTAAATAACTATTACACCTCAAGGTGCCAAATAGTATTTTGTGCACCTAGGGAGGGAAGCGTGCTATTACTCCCGCGGGCGAAGCGGCGGTCCGAGCGAGGGCGCCGGCTTCGCTCAAGGGTGTAATAGCTATTACTCCCGAGGGCGAAGCGGCGACCCGAGCCGAAGGCGAGCCGCAGGCGAGTCCGAGCGAGGGCGCCGGCTTCGCCCAAGGGAGTAATTGCTATTACTCCCGCGGGCCAAGCGGCGGCCCGAGCGAGGGCGCCGGCTTCGCCCAAGGGAGGAATAGCCTTCCCTCCCGTGGGACACACAATATTTTACGTCACGAGGGCCTCGAAATCACCTTTCTTGCAAGCGGGAGGAAAACAGTGTTTTCCTCCCGCTCGGGAGGAAAGCAAGTACGGTCCTCCCGAGCGGGAGGGAAAACTCGCTTCCCTCCCTCCATTAGCAAGAGGAAAACACTGCTTTCCTCCCCCGAGTGACGTAAAATATATTTTATTTATTTTAATTTATGAATATTTCGTAGGTGACACCAATGAGCCTGATTAATAGTTTTCTGAATCAACTTACCTGGATTGGATATAATCCAAGGAATAGGCCAAAATTAAACTATGCAGTAGGAATCTTTTTTATACTGGCTGCTGTAATCACTTCTATTCTCACTGGTGTTTATATGCTCTTGAATTTATATTCTGATTTTAAATTTATTACGATTGATATTTTAATATTCATTGGATGTTCGCAAGTAAGTAATGCAACTGATTGTGGGTCTGACAAGCTAAGTGGGTACCTACCAGGGTCGGAAACGAGCTTCAACGCCGGAAAGTAGTAAGAGATCGGCTCCAGTGGCGGGTTTTCATCAATTTTATTGGAGTCTTTATATCAATTTTAGGAGTCAGGCTTATATTAAAAGAAGAATATGTGCCGCAGATGAATTTTTTTTATATTCAAGGTCAAATGCCGTTACGAGTATAATTAAAAGTTACATTTTATTGAGAGATGTGAAGCTTCATGCTTTTTCCTTTCTCATGCGCAAAAATTTCGTCCAAAAAAGTATCTTAAAATGGAACTTTTGAAAAACAATACTGGTGTGACTCTTTTAGTAAGAAATTATAATGAAAAATCCTACCACTGACCGACCTCAACCAAAATTAATCCTCATTTGAAAATTAATATTTTTATAATAGATTTTTTAATTTGGGCAAATTTTTGTTGCATAAGCTTTAACGTGGTTTTAATCAAAAATTTTAAATTTGATGCCTCTTATGATTAGTGTTGCCGTCTAGACAAGACAAGACAAGACTTTGTAAATCTTAAAATTTCAAAACAGGACTTTAGTAAAGTGCTTAAACTTATACACATTCAGTACACTGAGTACCTTTTTAGAGATTGCTCCGGAGAAAGAATAGACGAATGAAATGCAATTTTTATCTTTACAAAATGATGTTCTTTAACAAAAGGCGATTTTTATTCACTGCGGTATGTTTGGTGTAAGCTTGGGTATGTAGTCCAGTCATTAGAGACATAAAAAAGGTGTTTTCGTGCAAAAGGTTGAGGAGTTTTGAAACTTGGTAGGATTGTAGACTAGGTAACCCTAAGTATGCCCCTAAGTTTGCGACCTCGAGCGACCGCCGCTCCCGCCGCCATCTTGGAAAAATGGCGCCCAAAATTCGATATTTAAATTCGTTTAGAAATTAGAGTTCATTAAACACAAAAAATAAAAATATTACCAGAATTTTAGTATTTTCTCTCGGAAAAAAACCTTAAATTTCGAACTTAGTAATGTCTTCAAAAGTTTTTCAAATAATGTATCTAATAGAAAAATGTCTGGGAAATCCAACTCCGGAACCCGGAAGTTAATATCTTAAATCGTTTATAAATTAGAGTTAATTAAACACAAGAAATTTAAAAAACACAAATTTTTTTTCTTTCTTTAAAAAATTGTGTTGAAACCAGGGTCCGAAAAATGTTGATAATAATAATGTTGATAGAAAAATGTCTCTGAAATCGAAGCTAGAAATCAAAAGTCGATATTTTTACCTGAAAAAATTAATTATAACCGTTTACGAGACAAACGTGAAAAATTCAAGAAATGGATATATGCAACTCGCAATACACATTCCCTGTAGGACTCCGGGGGTTGCTAGAATTTCGGTTTGGTAGAGAATGATCTAAAGAACATATATTATGCTAAACGGTATGCTTTAATCCTGAAATGCAAAGTACCCCATCTTTTTTGGTCTTAGCGTTCGATCTAGTAGTTTTCATTACTTAATTGCATGAAACAACTTTAGGTACACTAATTGGCACATAATTGGAAAAAAATTGCATGCAAATGCTGCTTTTCTGTGATTTTTAAAGATCCAGTCTATTATTCGGCCCTGTAACTCCTAAAGTATTAGCCTGACAAAAAAGTATACAAACAATTTTGTATCAAATTTAGTCCTCTACAACTTTTGTGCAGAAACTTTTTCTCTAAAACCTACAGGAACGGAGCTATATACCAAAAACTGATTTTGGGCGCCATTTTTTCAAGATGGCGGTGGAAGCGGTGGTCGCTCGAGGTCGCAAACTTAGGGGCATACTTAGGGCTACCTAGTCTACAATCCTACCAAGTTTTAAAACTCCTCAACCTTTTGCATGCAAAAAGTCTCTAATGACTGGACTAATGTCACCAACTACATTTTATTCGTGATACCATGACGTCACGGTATGTTGGGGTATGAGCCGCCATGCTGACCGCAACTTACGCAGCTCTGTAGCTGTGTAAGCTGCGGTTAGTGTATCTATCTTTGTCCGATTGATGGTTGTTGTGGATCTGTGTTGTTAACTTTTTGTATTAAGTAAGTTCGGTTGATGTCGTTTGTAATTAAAATCGTAAAATGGATTACATTACATTTTATGTGAATAATAAAGATTTAAAAATTCAAGCAAAACATATAAATCAGATAAATAAATCAAATAATAAATCATTAAACAAACAATAAGCTGTACAGTCGCCCTCTGAAAACAAACACAAATTTAGATTAAGGTAGAAATGTCATATGAAGACCGGAGCATACCGGACAAATTTTATTCGCCCACCTACCGTTACGTCATAACTGTGACGTATAACATACCACAACTAAATCGGACCTTACCGACCGCAAGTAACCGACCGGTGAATAAAAATCGCCTAAAGTTATATGACATTCATTCCGTAGTACTCCAGTCAAAATACGGGTTTGGTTGTATTATTACTGGCAACTACCAGATTTAGGTTTTTTGGGTCGCTGAACACGAATTTCGGGGTCATTTTGTAAAGAAATGTGCGGAACACCCTTAAATTTGCAAGAACTACCCCCAAAATGAGGGTTTTAAATATATATTCGCACTTTGAGTGCCCAGATTTCGCACAAAGGGATTTTTAGGGTCGCTGATCAAGAATTTCGGGTTTTTTTTGTAAAAATTAATATTTCACTCTTAAATTAGCTAAAACTAACCCCAAAAAGGGTATTTTTGCTATTTTCGCACTTTGAGCGTCCAGATTTAGTCCGTATAGGTTTTTTAGATCGCTGATCAAGAATGTCGGGGTTTTTTAAATAAAAATTAATATTTCACCCTTAAATTACCTAAAAGTACCTACCCCCAAAAAAGGGTGTCTCCGTTATTTTCGCACTTTGTGCTAATTTAAGGGTAAAATATTAATTTTTATAAAAAAAATCCCCGAAATTCTTGATCAGCGACCCTAAAAACCCCTATGTGCCAAATCTAGGCACTCAAAGTGCGAATATATAAAAAATACCCAATTTTGGGGGTAATTTTAGCAAATTTAAGGGTGTTCCGCACATTTCTTTACAAAATGACCCCGAAATTCGTGATCAGCGACCCAAAAAACCTATACTAGACCAAATCTGGTAGTTGCCAGTAATAATACAACCCTCCCTCGTATTTTGATTGGAGTATAGCGGCAAATTTATAACGTCATTCTCAATGTGGCGCCTACTATACAGAAAATTCTCAAGTCATTCGATTATTAAACGTCTGGTGCCTAAACGCTACTTATGAAAATTTTGATAGCAAATTTCCTCAGCTTTCTTCCTGTCAAAACCGTTTTCCAAAATCTTTGATAAGTTTTGAGGAAAATGCGTTACAAGAAAATTTTGAGTTTCAACTGAAATTTTTTTCTGGAAGCGGGGCATACCGAGGTGGATCGATTTTTTGTTTCTGTATATTCTTAACTACTCACATGCCAAATTTCACTTGGTTATGTTTAGTCTTGGGTTTCAATCAATTTTTGACTCTCCTGACTGAAAAAACCAAGCGTAATGCTCTAAATTAATGCTTTAAAATCATGAACAAATAAAACAAAAATAATTTTTTTGCATACTAAAGTGAATATGAAGGCATTTTGACCTTAGGTTAAAAATAATTTCGCCAGCGGCGCATTTTATTACCAGCACCAACACAATTTGAATTTCTTAAATCTTTGAGCCCTTCTCGCCAAAAAATTCTAAATCCGACCCTGGATATGTATGCGAGTGTTCATTTCCATTGTTTATTTATAACTGATCACTGGTAGAAGACTATAATGGTGGGATTCTGTTCAAATCTGTAGTTGCTACAGATCTATAAAACTGTAAATATGAAACAAAATCGCAATGAAATTTATAAGCATATGAACATTTTTATATTTGTCAACAAATATTGATGTGATTTTGTTCAATATTTAAAGATTTACAAAGGACCTTGCATCATTATCATGGGAAAAATGTGACCCTGGATTTTTCTGAAACTTGGTATACGACCTATTTAAGAATGTTCTGATTTAAGAAAAATAGGTTCCCATTTGAATTTTTTTTATTTCGTTCATTAAAGTAGTCATATAAAATAGAAATTGTTTGCTAATTTAACCAACTTCGTAGCTCTTAAGCCTGATTCAGAGTTTACATAACATAACATAAAGTATCATAGCATAACATAACGAAAAAATAAATGTGCTTATTGACGTATAATGTTTCATAAAGAACCATAACTTAACATAACATAACTTAAGAAAACATAGAATATGGCCAAATTTCATTTAATTACGGTTATGTTGTGTAATCGGTTACGTTCGGGCCGTTCGGGCAAATTCGTGACAACTGACAAGTTGTGTAGTGGATCCTGTGATTTGGAAAAACTGCTGTCAAATAATTTATTAATCAAGCAAAATGGACGAGGCATTACAATTGTTAGTTAAAAAAGCGTTGGAGTTGCAGACAACTGAAAGCAATGTTTGTAGTGATAGTATAAATTATACAGTGAACATAATGTACCTAACCTCAAAGATGTTGATAATCTGAAAAGTAAACCTAGTCAATCTAATTTAGGAGCCTTTACTCTGGAATATACGAACTATCAAAGGATAAGAAGAAATGGAAGAACTTCGTTGAAGAATAAACAAAGTTACACCTCTACACCCGCAGGGTAGAAGAGGAACCGACTATATATATACAGGGTGAGTCATCGAAATGCCCGTCGTCGATATCTTCCTTGTCGTTCAAATTACAGCATAATTTTTTTAACAGAATTTTTCGTCTACTCAAGGAGCATAACTTAAAATTATTTTCACATATACAGGGTGTTGCATAACGACTTGGCAATAATTGTTCGTCGTTTTTTAAATGAAACAACCTATATATTTTTATATATTTTGAATTGTATTTTACTTACCTACATATACGAACATATAAATTTCATTTTAGTTTTCCGCGGCGTTGCCAAGTTATTCAATTTTTTCTCTAAAAAAAGCCGAATACACGTATTGTTTTATAAAGGCGTACTGAAGTTATTTTAATAGTAAAAATTATGAATTTTTTTTTCTGAACAACTGTAACTATACTCTTTGTTCTGACATAACTTTTTTTAAATGTTATTATACAGGGTGTTCAGTACAGAGAATCAAATTTACTCAATTTCAAATGGCTATAACTCGTCATTTTCAAATGGAACACCCTATATTTTATTATTCTGTTGTGTGTATTTTTGCATCTTCTTATGTTATAAAAGGTGTCCTATGCCTAAAAACATTAATTTAATTAATTTCGAAATTAATGTTTTTAGGCATGGGACACCTTTTATAACATAAAAAGATGCAAAAATACACACAACAGAATAATAAAATATAGGGTGTTCCATTTGAAAATGACGAGTTATAGCCATTTGAAATTGAGTAAATTTGATTCTCTGTACTGAACACCCTGTATAATAACATTTAAAAAAAGTTATGTCAGAACAAAGAGTATAGTTACAGTTGTTCAGAAAAAAAAATTCATAATTTTTACTATAAAATAACTTCAGTACGCCTTTATAAAACAATACGTGTATTCGGCTTTTTTTAGAGAAAAAATTGAATAACTTGGCAACGCCGCGGAAAACTAAAATGAAATTTATATGTTCGTATAGGTAAGTAAAATACAATTCAAAATATATAAAAATATATAGGTTGTTTCATTTAAAAAACGACGAACAATTATCGCCAAGTCGTTATGCAACACCCTGTATATGTGAAAATAATTTTAAGTTATGCTCCTTGAGTAGACGAAAAATTCTGTTAAAAAAATTATGCTGTAATTTTAACGACAAGGAAGATATCGACGACGGGCATTTCGATGACTCACCCTATATATATATATATATATATATATATATTACTCTGGAATATAGTAAGTAATACTATTTTTTATTAGATTTACTTAAAATTTGACAATTTGAACAAATTCAGGTAATGATGAAGATAAAGATACATTAGCCGATGGAGATATTCTAGACCCAACTGATGTGTCAAGCTGTGATAAATTGATAAATACAACAATAATCTTAAGAATAATTCTAGTCAGTGTAATGTACGAGCATCTGATCTGAATTGTAAGTTCTAGTTCTTTTATTAGATTTACTGAAAGATTGACAAATTAACTGTAATAAATTCAGGTAGTGATCAAGATGAAGATCCTTTTGCCAATGAGGACGATTCTGATGAATAATATTCTAGACCGAAATGTTGTATCAAGTAGTGATAATACTGATAGTGAGATTGACAAAGAAGAAACAGATATACCAGATTAAGCAATGGATAGAACTAACAAAGCGAAAATGGATGTAGAGGATGAAACTATCCAACTATAGTGAAGAAAACGAAAATATTCAATAGTGTAGAACCAGAAGCGACAACGAAATTCTGCAAAGTGGAAACGAAAAAAAGCAACTCTTGCTAGAGAGATGGGCGAAGACTACATAAATCAAAAAGGAACAGAAACAACAGCTACAATATGTAGCAGAAGAATATGGTATTACCGAAGTATTATTAACCAAAATCCTAATTAATAAAAACTAATATTAACTTTTTTCTTCTCTAATTAGTTACATAGTATGTTTTTATATAGAACGACTGTGATTTTTATGTTAAATTTTTTGTACTTTTTCAATTATCATAAAAAATAAATAAGCAGAGTAATATAACCGCTATTATCCATTGACATTATACCACAATATTATTTTAGTGGATGAAAGTGGTAATTGTAACTTTATTACTATTAGCGTACATATTACTACGGTAATCAGAGGTATAAAATCGTCCGTATCCAACTTTTCCGATTGTACATAACCAAAATGAAAATGTCAAAATAGAACTGAAGTTATGAGCAATACAATGATATGAAGTTTGCAGTACGTATACATAATTAAAACTATGAAAGGTTAAATTATTGCATATGATAAGTTATGTTATGTTATGTTATGCTATGATACTTTATGTTATGTTATGTAAACTCTGAATCAGGCTTTATAGTTCTCGAGTTAGCAATGGTGTGCCACTTAAAATGAACACCTGTATATGTAGATATATGACACATTTATATTATGATCTAAGCATATCAACGATTTATTCGAGAGAATCCACAAAATCTTAATTCCTACATTCGCGACTATTACTATTACTATTACTCGGGAACCTGGCATTTTCGGACTTTTTTTCCAGAGGACCATTTGGATTCAGAACATCTTAAATAGGTCGTACCTATACCAAGTTTCAGAAAAATCCACGGTCACATTTTTCCCCATGATAATGGTGCGGGGTCCTTTGTAAAACTTACAGATTTGAACAGAATCCCACCATTAATATTGTCTTGAAGAAGAAAAAACTGTCACGTATTAATGTTCTAGTTAGCAGCGAAGATTTTGACACTATTCAATAAGCAACGCGCTCTCAGCGAACTATTTGACATGGTGGAACATAAATTTTGGTCATTGGATATTTTACCACCTTCAGAACGATCCAAAATACAAAGTATTTATGATATGTCAAGACTAGCAACAAGAAGCTACGGTATTTGTATCTGGATCACATTTGCTGGACATTGTATAACTGCTTATTTACGTGGGATAGAAAGTATGCTTATTAATATCTGGATACCCGTAGCACTTCAGGAGTGGAACAGGTTAGTTACAGAAATTGAATCACATGGTTCTATTTCTTCTAGTACCTGGGCACAGGCGTGCGCAGAACTTTTTATTTGGGGGTGCCAAAATGAATATTTATAATTATCTATTATAAATCACAAAGTGCACTTTTTTCAAATGCCCATAACTTTGTGCCAATTCGTCGTAGAAACTTAGTTTTTTGAGTCCTGCACAGGTAATTGAACAAATTTCAATGCTCTTTTGGTGGATCGAGTCGACAAATTTTTTCCAACTCGGTATACATCGCCAAAGTTGGACGTGTTTTAGCCCAAAACGTGTTATTTTTGTTCGGGTTTTGAAGGATACGAAAAGATATCATCCTAATCTGAGTTTACCCTCTCAAAGTAGAGCCACAATTGGTTTTTTCCAATAGAATCGTCTAATTTGGTTGAAAAGTCGCTGAGTTATGTGCGAAAAACCTAAAAATGCACTTTTTTTAAACACCCATAACTTTGTGCCAAATCATCGTAGGAACTTCGTTCTTTGAGTCCTGCATAGGTAATTGAACAAATTTTAGTGCTCTTTTGGTGGAACAACTAAAAATAAAATTTCAACTCCGTACACATCGTCAAAGTTGGACATTTTAAAAATTAAAAACATTATTTTTTCACAGGGGTGCTAGAGGGGGGCGGAAGGGGTTACGCTTAAGTTCGCATGCATGACTTTAAAGTACTTAGGACACTTCAAAGTTCAATCGATTGAAAATACGCCGAGTTATGGCGGTTTGAAAATGGTCGAAATTTTTACGAATTTCAAGTGTTTCATTTTTTCCACCAGTGTATAAATCAATATTTTGAGGTTCTAAATTTGATATTTACCTACCTATTCAAATTGAAAACTTACAAAACAAATTTTATCAATAAGGCGGGAATAAAAAATATCTCTTTTCGCCGTCGTCGGCCGAAATTTTTATTTCTACATTTCGTTATTAATATTATCATTATTACTATATTAGGGTATTAGGGGATGCCATGGCACCCACCGTGCGCACGCCTATGTACCTGGGTTGTCTGAAAAGTTTCCGACCTGAACATGAAGATGGCAGCATTTGTCAACAAAAGTGGGGGAATGTATTTGCGCATGCGTTGAAAGGTACTCACCAAAATTTCAGCCATTTTGGACGCGCGGTTGTTGTTTGACTTGACAATCGCTTAAGTGAGTTTTCCGTATGCATGGATGTAATTGACGGATTGTTTACCTTATTTGAGGTTAACAATTGCGGGTAAATATGAAACGTACAAACGCGAGACGTAATGAAAATTTGCGGGTTTTTACCGTTCTTGTGTACGATAGAATTATAATCAAAATAATTTCACTTTTTGACTATTCAGAAAACTTCAATATTAATATAAGTGATTATAGCTATTATAGTATTAAGTTGACGTAAATACGCAACTTCAAATTAAGGAGGTTCCCTACACATGCAGTGGCGTACGCAGATATCAGCCTTTAATTAATAAAAATATTTTTATTAATGTAAAACAAAATTCGGTCAACGGGTGTTAGTTGATATTGCAATTCGTTCAGTTGCGGTGATATATTTTTACAATAATTTCTAATTCACTAATCAAAAAATGCTTGAAGATTTTTTTTTTCAATCGACAATATTGTTACAACTATGTGGTCAACCTTCTTCAAATTTTGGGAAATTGATGTCCGTGCTTGCATACGTTTATATACCAAAAATTAAGTAAATAGAACATTTCTAACATCTTTTTATTTAATCAATTAATGAAAAGCCATAAGAGCCCATGTAAAATATTAAAATTTAACAATTAATTTCGTTCAAACTACGTGGTCAAAAATTTCCAAAAAATTCAGGTATCATTTTTATGACACAGACAACATAAATTCAAAATTTGGTTGCATTAGAACATTTTTTAAAATGTCTAGGGAACCTCCTTAATTTAAAACAAATTTATTATAAAACTATTTTTAACATGTAAATTAGACACTTGAAATTTGACATTTTGAGGTTATGTGCAGGGATGGCAAAGATATATCGATATTTGATTTATATCGATATATTTAAGAAATATATCGATATTTTTAAATCGATATATCTTTTTCGATATATCGCTAAAAATATCGATTAATTCCTAAATAAATCGAGAAAAACAAATTTAAGATTTTTTATTAATTCTGCTGCACACAGTGCACCTATGCTGTGGTTGGATTACGAAATAGGAATTTGGCATCGGATGTCGGAGGGGAATGGGAAAAATGTTGATGGAATCTTACTTAAGAAATTTTTTGTACCTAACTTAATTTAATAATTTAAAAAATGTCATTAAAATACAAAATATTTTATTTATATATATTAAAATTCCCTTCTACTATACAGTGTAGGCAAATGAAGATGATATTTTATTTTGTGAACAGTATTAATAATTTTTTTTAAAGAAAAATATATATTTATTGATATACTAAAATTAATCCAATACACAAGTCTGGAAGTGGTTCAAAACAACATTTCTCAAATTATAGACCTATTTCACTAATTAGTAACCTAGCCAAAGTTTTTGAAATAATTTTGCACAAGATTGTTTTTGAGCAAGTTAAGAACTGTATTACTCCATTTCAACATGGTTTTGTACCCAAGAGATCTACAATAACTAATTTATGTAACTTTAAACATTTTATAGCTACTGCAATTGATAATCGTGAGCAAGTTGATGTCATATATCTCGATTTTTCTAAAGCTTTCGACAGAGTTTGTCATGATATACTGCTGTCTAAATTGTTCTCTCAGTTCGGTTTTTCAATAAATTTAATCATGTTATTAAAATCTTATTTGTATGAAAGACTCCAGTATGTCGACTGTTGTGGCTACCAATCGTACTATTATGTTGCTACCAGTGGGGTGCCCCAGGGTTCAATCCTAGGGCCCCTTCTGTTTATTTTGTTTGTCAATGATATTGTTAATGTAATTACCATGTCTGAGAAATTACTTTATGCAGATGATGTCAAAATTTATAAGAAAATAGCATCGTTATGTGATAGTACAGCACTGCAAAATGATCTAAACAATTTGTATCGTTGGTCAGTAACTAATTGTCTCCTCTTCAATGCTAATAAGTGTGTTGTAATGTCTTATTCTAAATTAAAATGTACTCAAATTTTTGATTATTCGATTAATGGAATTTCCTTAAATCGAGTAACTACTGTTAAAGATCTAGGAATTGTCTTTTCTTACAATCTTAACTGTAAACCGCACCTAGATATGATTGTATCCTCTTGTAATAGGTTATTAGGATTCATTTTTAGAAATTCTTTACACTTAAAGAATATCACAACAATTACTAAACTTTTTGATGCTTTCATTAGAGCTAAAATTGAGTATGGTATAATTATATGGTTCTCGAATTTAAATTATGTTGAAATTAATGTACAACGAATCCATTCGAAATTCTTGAGATATTGTTACTTTAAAAGTAAGGGTGAGTTTACAAATAATAATTATTACCAGTTGTTAACCATTTTCAATGCAGTGAACTTTGTTACACGTAAATATAATTTTCAACTATTATTTTTGTTTAATTTAATTAACTATAACATAGATGACTCAAATTTATTATCTCTAATTAATATAAATGTTCCTGTTATAAATACAAGACACCGTCTATGTTTTTCTTATAATTGTCCAAGAACCAATGTACTTTTAGAATCACCAATTGTTTCAATGTGTAAAACCTACAATACTTTTGTTTGTGCTAACACTGATTTAGATATTTTTGGTATGAAATTATTTATGTTCAAGAAATTTATAACAAATACTACTATATAAGTATCATGTTTATTGTTAAGAATAATTTTTTGTACTTGTATTTTTCTTTGTATTTAACATTTTTTGCTTTTCATTTTTACTCTGTATTTGAGATCTTTGATCTTGTTGAGTAATAAAGATATTATTATTATTATTATTATTATATATCGCATATATCAATATATACTTTTCGATATATTTTAGTATCGATTCACGAATTGCGATATATCGTTCGATACGATATATCGATTTATTAATAATTTTTGCCATCCCTAGTTATGTGTCAAAAAGATACGTACACACTGCGTACACACAATTATTATTGTATAATCCTTTGGAATGATGTAACAGCACTTTATTGTTGACAATTAATTTAAGGAACAAATCAACATTACAAAAGAAGTATTTATTATCCATACTGTAAGTTACTAAAAAATTTATTACTGTCAGAACAGGAAAGTGATTGTATTCTGCATTACAAAATTAACTCCTTTTATTTAATACGTGCTTCTCATGGATGCGGAAATAGTTATTTACGAACCAAATGCGGGAACATTTTCATCCCACATGAGCGTTTTTTTTGAAACACGAGCGGAGCGAGGGTTTCATTTACGCGAATGCTGGGATGGGTCTTCCCGCAAGAGGTTTGTACAATGTTTTTTGTAACGAATAAAACTATAATCAAATACATTCAAGTTGTAGTTGTAGTCTTGTCATTAAATTTGAGGTTACGATGCTTTTTGTACTCACTACCACCGACAGATGGCGCGCTGCACACTAGTTTTATTTTTAAATATTGGCGGTTTTCGGTGATCTTCACTAATTATAATTCCCGGAAGTAAAACTTTGTAAACTAAATTTTATTATTTTGAAGATGATTTTACTCTGAAATGTCTAGAAAAGCCAGTGTTTTCTGCATTTTTCCTGATTGACTGCACTGGGAAATTGACATTTCCGATTGTCAATTGCGTGTTTAATATGTCATTTCCTAGGTGATGAGTACAAGAAATATCTTGTGCCCTACGGGAATCTAACGGCATATTACATCCCTCAGCCTTTGCTGCCCTCGCTCCCTTCGCTCACTCGTGCATCAGTAATCTTCGGGATGTAATATGCCCTTAAGAGGAATCCCCAGTGGTTTGTAAAACATGGTTTCGTATTATACTGATAATTAGTTACCTATATTAACATTCTTAATTTTTTTCTGAAATATAGCAAGTTTAATGCTTACTGGGTCTTTCTGTTGTTTTGAATATTTAAAAAAATTCTTATTAATTAAATAATAACATCCAAAATAAGGCATATTTTACGATATTTTAACTAAATGTAGATATTTTATTAAGGCTTAAATTAAAATTTTAAAACAATAGAAAGTAAGTATGAACCTTATACTTCAATGTAGTGCAAAGTGCAAGTATTTTTTATGAAATTTGCACGTAACTGCAAAATTTAGTATAAAACAAAACCCCTTTTTCGGTACAAATTGGCTAAATATGGTTCATTCCTCGAATTAACCGATGTCGTCACAATGGATAACAATGGTTTGTGACGGCATCGCTTCATTCGTTAAATGAACCTTCAAGGCTAGTGGGGATTCCTCTTAAGACGCAATATACAGTAGAATCGGGGAGACAGCCGAGGTACGTCATTACAAAATGTAACTATAATATGATAATATAACACGTAGGCATATTTATAAAACTCATTATTAATTTTTGTTTACATTTGGTACAATTTTTGTTTTCGTATCAGTTACTTTAATATTATAAAGTTTTTCACCAAATGATGACGTACCTCGGCTGTCTCCCCGATTCTACTGTAGTATTATGTAAGTGCTTTTGTGAAAATGGAAAAAATCGAGTATCGAGCTGCCATTAAATATTTATTTTGAAAGGCAATACGCCTACACAAATCAAAGACGAGTTGAACGCTGTGAACGGGGACTCTGCACCATCATGTACCACCGTGAAATTTTGGGCAGCTGAATTTAAACGTGGCCGTACCAGCTTGGGTGACGATGAACGTTCGGATCGATTCCATGAAAGAACAGAACAATGAAAAAACAGAACACGAAAAAACAGAACATGAAAAAACAGAACATGAAAAAACAGAACAATGAAAAAACAGAACAATGAAAAAACAGAACACTGAAGAAACAGAACAATGAAAAAACAGAACAGTGAAAAAACAGAACACTGAAAAAACAGAACACATAAACTAATCTATGCTAACAAAAACCTTCTTGAGTCCAACAGAACTCCGTTTTTTTGACATAAACTAATCTATGCTAACAAAACCCTTCTTGAGTCCAACGGAACTCCGTTTTTTTGACATAATCTAATCTATGCTAACAAAACCCTAATTGAGTCCAACAGAATTCCGTTTTTTTAAATAAACTAATCAATACTAACAAAACCCTAATTGAGTCCAACAGAACTCCGTTTTAAAAAAAAATAAACTAATCAATACTAACAAAACCCTAATTGAGTCCAACAGAACTCCGTTTTTTTGACATAAACTAATCAAAGCTAACAAATCCCTTCTTGAGTTCTGTTTTGTCATTGTTATTTTTTTTTTCATATTCTGTTTTTTCATGTTCTGTTTTATCAATGTTCTGTTTTTTCAGTGTTCTGTTTTTTCACTGTTCTCTTTTTTCATTGTTCTGTTTTTTCAGTGTTCTGTTTTTTCATTGTTCTCTTTTTTCATTGTTCTGTTTTTTCACTGTTCTGTTTTTTCATGTTCTTTTTTTTCATGTTCTGTTTTTTCATGTTCTGTTTTTTCATGTTCTGTTTTTTCATTGTTCTGTTTTGTCCGGTCACCTTCGGGATTGTCTAAAAACTGGAACCACTGATCATCGAATTAAAGTACGAGAGATTAGAGGCCATGAACACGTCCAAAAAAAGTGTTTGTCACGTACTTAAGAGCAGTATTTACACCCATTCTATGACTTCAAAAGGTGTTACAGAAATAAAATCATATCTCAGAATCTACATAACATACAAACTTTATTCAAAAACTATTACAAAGTTAAAGAATGTATCTATGTTCGTCTATTGATAGTATTTTGTGTATTTTGTCTTAAATCGAAAAAAAATTGAGATATCTTTCAAAAAAGCCTGTTTTCAGCAGCAATTTTTAATATAATAAAATTAAAAATTCTAAATTTCAACACTAGACGAACCTAGATGAACCTTAAACTAACTGTAAATATGTTTTTAAATATAAAAGTAGGTATGTAAATTACACGAAAATCTGAACTTAAAACGGAACCTCTGTAACATTGCATTTCAAGCAGAAATGCATGTAAACTTGTAAACATGTAGCACAAACAACTCTTAATGAAAATTTGGGCATGAGAAGCTTTCGGCGTGTTGGGTGCCGCGTTTGCTCACTTTGGACCAATGAACTAATATAATTTAGACACCGCATAGTCGCATTTGTTGTGAAGCCGACACTTCCTGAGACGGAGTAGGCTGATGGAGACCTAGCTTGCAGTGCGGGTTGCGTGTACTACAATAATTCTAAAGTATCTGTCAGATGAAATCATTCTAACCTACAACAAAATTCACTTTGAGATGCAATTTAAAAATATGTACGCATTTTTTGTTAAATATTGTGCATATTGTTGTATTATTTAATATTTTATATATTATTTTACATTTAAATGACAGTTATAAGGAGACATCTAAAGATGACGTTTTTTACCTTTTGTAGGTACTATAATATTTTAGCAAGAGCACTGTTTATTTCAAATGTTAACCTTAAATTATATTTGATTAAAATAATAAAGATGTTTGGTAGAATTATTTTTGTATAGATTGCACGGCTTTCAGCCATTGATCTCGTCTAGCTTGGTTCATTGGATATCTGAAATCACTTTTAGTTGCATTTTCTGATCTATTATTATTATTTCTACAGAAAAACTTACACACTAAATGACACATTTTCTTTTTTTGAAGCCGAAAACTCTTGGCACATTGGCATAGCACAATGATTAACCATAATAATGTTTTAAATTCAACTAAATACAGAATTTGTAACTATCATTTATAAACTACTGAAAAATATTACGAGTATTTGACACAAAACAGAATTTAAGAAGTTTCACAAAACATAAAACAATACTAAAACCTAACCTTCGAAAAGCTTGTCACATAATGACATAATGTAAACAGAAACAAGACAACATTACAGTAAACTAGGCATCACGCATTACTAACGCGGTCTACCTCCCGTTCCCCGGCGTTCCCCCACCCTTGTAAGTGTCGGCTTCAAAACAAGTTCTACATCAACAATGCCATGCGGCGTCTAAATTATAATAGGTCATTGCTTTGGACCAAAAACGCGCGTTCGACTGAACGTTTCCAACGCTCTATTGGCGGAGTTTAGGCGCAAAAAATCACAGTTTTGCGTCGATTAATCACTGTGGACGAAACATAGATACATCATTACACACCTAAAACAAAAATACAATCAAAACAGTGGACTGCTAAGGAGGAAGTGGCTCTAAAGAAGCGATTTTCTCCATTTTCACGATCGACTCACTTAAGCGATTGTCAAACAACAACTGCGCGATCAAAATGGCTGAAATTTTGGTAAGTAGAGCTCGCGCACTGAGAGAAGATGCCACCGACGTCATATGCGCAGAAACACATTTTTTGTCGTTGCCATAGCAACCTCTCCGACCTTGTACGCCAAAGTCAGTGTAGTTCGTGCTAGAGTGTAATTTTTTCTTTATGGCATTTGTGCGGTTCGCAGTTGTTTGGTTTAGTTTATTTTTGTTTATATCTTGGTACGATGTCAAAAAATTGGGTGTACAGGGTGTAATCATATATTTTTAAATTGTAAATACTGCATGAATTCATTATAAAATAATGTGGTACGCCACTGGTCACAGGTTAGGAGAGACATTCGATGCTTACGTCGTCAAATTCGCGCATATATTGATGACGCAAATGGCATCTTCTCTCAGTGCGCGAGCTCTACCTTTCAACGCATGCGCAAACACATTCCCCCCACTTTTGTTGACGAGTGCTGCCATCTTCATGTTCAGGCCGGGAACTTTTCAGACAACCCTCGTATGCACGTTGCTGCATATTGCCCTGCTCAGTGTTTACACATGGGCACATTGCCGACATTTGGATGCCACAATTGCTCAAGGAAGAAGTAGTTTTTTGAAAGACATATAAACAGGGACGTAACTAAGAATAAAGTTTTGGCCTACTCAAATTTTTACAACATTTTTACATTAGTCTACGGAAGATATACCTATATTTAAAATATTTAATAATGCCTTACATAATACTAGGGAAAATATATAGATTAATACTTAAAGACAACGTTTTAAACGTCAAATTATTAGTACCTACGTATAAATGATTTTGACAATCTATTATTCTGACATTGACGTTTAAAGCGTTACGCATTTGTTCATCTCCTGTTTTTAATTCCATGGCTGTTACTATTAATTTGCTGTTCCGTGTATTTTCAAATTTGATTTCTGCAGTTATAAAGCAACCAAAATAAATTTTGTTTACTGATCCGGATGTAGAATTTTATGCTCAACAACATTTATTTGAAACATTTTTGTCTAAAATAATTAGGGAAGCAATGCGAACGGAAAAACTGATTTACCATGTTAAACGCCTATGGCCCGCATTTCGTGTTACACCTTGTATATATATTATATTTCAAATGCTTCCAAGTTAACGTAAAAAATAATTTTAAAAATATTTGTCAAATAGTTTTCGAGAAATCGGGTGCACTATAAATAGATCACTGGGCAGATACAAAATCATATACTAGTATATGATATGGCATTTTTATTCTGTGTTTACTCTGGTTTTATTGAAATTTTATTTTACCTATAAAAATACCTTTTAATGCAAGAATAAAAAAATATAAATATCAATTTATCTAACAATAATAGTTTCTAATATAGGACAGTTATTTTTTAAGTTTACGCAAAAAAACACTTTGCATAAAGTATAGGGTCTTTCATTAAGAGTGATAGGATTTTAATTTTAAATAAAACGTCAACGGTTTGACATATCAATTTAGTTTTTGCTTTATTTGGAAGCTTGGACAATGCAGTTATGTTCGGAACTAGATATCGTTCAAATGTCCACCACGGCTTTGTTGACACTGATCACAAGATCGCTCCAATTTGGCTCATCCGCAACACTGGCCGCTACAGCTGTGATATTCTCCTCGCTTCGAACATTTCGTTGTCTTCTTGGTGGCTTACTGTCTTAGTAATGTTAACTCAAACTTTATCTCAGCGCGTCTTATAGCCTGCGCAGAGTAACGGTGACGGCGACCCAATTCTGGGGTAAATAAACGTTGAGCACCCACAACTGAGCTCGAACTTTGGTAATATTTTTTTATTATTTCCAACCGGTCTAGACGCGTCAAACGCTGCATCATGACACTGCACACTATACTAAATAATTTGACACCTAGAAGTAAATAAAATATATATCAGAAACCGAGAAATATTTATTGAAAAAACTCCTATTGAAAGACCCATAATTAAAAAATACTAACAATTAATTTTTTTCAACAGAAATTTTCTGGGACATATTTTATTCTACGTAGTACAAGGTGTATTCATGTACATAGAAGCTGTTGCCTGCCTAATTGTTCTTGACGGCCTTTATGTTATTTTAATATCACTAGTGATAGCTCAACTAAAGATATTAAAATATCGTATTCTTGCTATTGATGGGACGAAATCTGCGAATGAAAACATGAAGGAGGTGGCCAAATGCGTTGAGCATCACAACTTGCTTTTTGAGTACGTATAGAGACGATTTAAATCCATATAGGAGTGACGTCATAAAAAACAAGCAAATTATTCGTATGAATCAAGATTTGACTTTTTAGTACAGCATGAGTTTGGTAGATGGTGCTGGCAGTCTTTCTCTATACGCGAAATTATTTAAAAGCAATATTTGTTGTTTCTATTTTAAGGGTAATCATTATTTTACCTTTTAATACATCGCATGATTCTGTAGGAAATGATCAAAGATTATTAAAATAGAACAAAACGAAATAACAAAATACGTTAACCTCAAAATTTTATGTTGACACTTGACACAACAAGAAGGAGAAAATTGACAAGTTGCCAGAAATAAATACTAAAAAGTATATAACGAAATTTTGTGAATCTAAAAGAAAACAATAATATGTAAGAAAATGTATTTCATATAATGAATACTATATTATATGAATAATTGTTCTGCTAATGCCGTTAAGACACAAATTGATAAACCCCGCCCCTTATGACATACGATATGCGTATAGATTTATACGAGTAGAATGTGTAAGAAAGAGATAGCTTATTAAGTGAACGTGGTGGATAGAATTTATCTGATATGACGTCACTCCTATATGGATTTAAATCGTCTCTAATTTGACATACAGTAGAATCGGGGAGACAGCCGAGGTACGTCATTACAAAATGTAACTAAATTATGTGACGTCAGCTGTGAACATGTTTACATTAGTTCTTTGAATCGTAATGTAAAATGATGTGCATGTTGCAACGATGTTACAATAATCACGAAATGTTGTTTTGAAAAAGACAGATTTAAAAAAAAGATATAAACCAAACTGGTAAAAAAGAAGTCAAAAGAAAATCAGAAACTCACACATAAAATCAAGCATATAAACGTACTATAATTCAGTGTTACCACTCGAACAAAAAAAAAATTGATGGATTCATATACGGTAATTTAAATACATATATTAACTATTTTATATTGATTTAATGATAATATAACACGTAGGCATATTTATAAAACTCATTATTAATTTTTGTTTACATTTGGTACAATTTTTGTTTTCGTATCAGTTACTTTAATATTATAAAGTTTTTCACCAAATGATGACGTACCTCGGCTGTCTCCCCGATTCTACTTTAAATGTTCTTGAAACCCACGTGACTTCGTGACGTCACAAATAATCATATGGTTGGTTGTTGGCGCAATCATTTAAAAAATGCTGACTGGCAAATTAATTTTAAGTTTAAAGAAAACGAGCCTGTAGACGAATTTTTTAAAGGATAAGTTCTTTATACTATTTTCTTTCTCTCTGGCGTCTTTTTACTATTAAAATTTAAATAAAACTGCACTATACTTGATTTCTAAACTGAACGGAGCAATCTGAAGTTGGAATGCTAAAACGGATCGTTTTTGATTGGCTGATGTAACACCAGTTATACACCACACAAACTTTGTAATGGAAACAAACGAATGTTCTCCATCTTGTCTCGTCAGCTGTTGTCAGTGACTGTACCGAGTTTGCCCGTTGATAGGTTAAATTTAATTTTGCCGCCAAAAAATATAGCGATATTTTTCTCGTATTTACACAGTGTAAATACGGCTCAGCGAGACAACTTCAGATTGCTCCGTTTAGTTTAGAAATCTAGTTACAATATACGTACACCAAGTCGATTTAGGAAAATTAGTGTGTTTACCGCTTTAATTAGTGACATTAATATTACCATTTAATTTAACTGCCAATCAAAAAGTACCAATATGATTATAGTCCGGCGGCTTACTGCAATATTGGGATATTTCACTACTAAGAGATGGCGCTATTCACCTATGTGAAATTCTGAACAACGGTGACTTTGCTTTGGTTTCCATAAGCATAACATTGCAGCGTGTATTATTTTGTTGTATTTTTCTCCTGTATGGAGTTTTCATTATGTGTATGCTACTAATTATGATAGAATATAGTATGATGTTTTCTATTGTTGTAGATTTGATAGTCAATTTGTTTGTATTTTGCATTTTAAGTACATAATTCAGCAAGTGGTTGTTAGGTTATCTACATAGTTTAGATTTTGCTCAATGTAGTATTAAATAATAGTTGTATATTAACGTCAATATTAGTTCCACTAACATTTATATTAATTTTAGTTTATATTTAATGTATTAATTCTATTATCTTTCTAGTTTAGTTATGTACAAAATACCTACAATGACTCTTATCATATAAAGTATGCAATATATAGTAAGTTAATTTATATTTACACAACAAATAAACTACAATGAACAAGTTTTAAACTCAATACCTTTCGAAATATTTTCAAATATTAAACAAAATCACTTTTAATCACTTAGTGCCCATACAACAACGTGCAAATCTGTCACAAGTGCACCGTTGTTTAAGTACAAAATTTTACCACTAGGTTCGCATTCTTATTGAAATATCCCAATACAGGGTGGTTGATTTTTCATTGTCAAATCTTCTCAAATATTGAAGATACAACAAAAAGTTAAATATAAAAGTTGTTTAATACAACCTGATCTATAATTTAGCATAAACAATTTTTTTCCAAGGCTTACTAATTTTCCAGAAAAATATTTAACTTTGATTTTAACGGCTACCTCAGACACTTCCGGTGATGCCTCCACCCCTTAAAATACTCAATACGGGTATAACCCTCTATTAAAGTAAGTCAGTAAATCTCATCTGATACTACCATACCAATCTTCTAAAATAATGTTGCGTTCCACAAAATGAGCCCTGGCGACATTCAGTTGTGTTTTACAAAGTTGACTTTGTGAACGCCAAATAGAAAATATTATAAATGCATTTTCTTCGCCTTTCAGTTAGAAAAAAAACTATAATTTTCACTTATAATATCACATGTGCATTAATTCTTTCCGGAAATTTGTATGAGTGCTTTCCAACAACGTCTTAATTAGCTCGAGTGGTACATGAGAGCTAATTACGTTGTTTCAATGCACGATAAAAAAATTTCCTGGACATGAATGAATGCAAGAGTGCATATTCGGTAAGAAAATTTTTTTTACAATAGAAACTTGAAATATTTACTAAATTTGTATTTAAAACCCTTTACTGCATGAATTTTTATTTTTGGCTGAAATAATTCATGGGCATTAGGAATTTGTTGTTATTAACAGGAAAATTATTTAAAAAAATATTTTTGCATAAACAAATTTTATTTTTGTGAAAAAAGGGTTTGTGCCATATATGGAACATTATGCTACTACGAACAATTATTCCGTATGAAATCTCATGAAAAAATTCCTATCCTTATTAAATTCGAGACAAATTTTGTACGAGGGCGTAGAAGGGTCAGGGTAAATATTTTTTTATATTGAATTCCCGACTTTTAAACTCGGGATCCCGACTTTTAAACTCGGGATTTCAGTTATTTAATCCCGAGATTAAAAGTCGGGATCCCGAGATTAAAAGTCGGGATCCCGAGATTAAAAGTCGAAATCCCGAGATTAAAAGTCGGGATCCCGAGTTTAAAAGTCGGGATCCCGACTTTTAATATAAAAAAATATTTACCCTGACCCTTCTACGCCGTCGTAATTTAGCAATTACAACAAAATGTAAAAGTTTTTCCTTCATATCCTGGAAATTTGCACCTGGATCTATTATCTATTGTTTTCACTCCATTCAGGTAAATGGTCTAACCCATCTAGATGAATATCTTCCTCATGAATGCATGGTGTGCCATATATGGCACAAACCATTTTTTAGTATTTGGTATTTTTATAAGTGTTTTATATAAACATATCTTACCCGAATGTCTTCTCCATACAATATTCAACCACTACATAATTTTTTCTTCAAGGAATAATGTTTATTTACTTGCAATATTCAACCGAGAACTAACGTCTTATTACAAATAACTAACGCACGAGTATCTACAGGTTACTACGGGGTGAAGTCGTACTAAATTTGATATTATAAGGGAGGAAAAACTAAAGATCCATTTCTGTGTATGTGTTATATATGACCATTTATGAAGTAACGTCTTGATTTAGTTTTATAGGTAAAAAAAAAATTAAAAATAGGAATGTGCCATATATGGCACACTATGCGGTAAAGGGTTAACATTAATAAATATGTATTATTTACCTTATTAATTGCTTATTTATACTCAAAAAAACAATTTAACCAATTTTTAATTTAATGTCAAAGTAACAGATGCCGGTAAAGTTTCCGCTTATTAATTTCAGTTAAGTTACTCAAGCCACTAGTAAAAATTTTTCTTAATACCATTAGTGACTAAAATTTTGCCGGCAATATAAACACTCGTGCTACGCACTCGTTTTTATTTTCGACGCAAGAAGCAGTCGTGACCAGACGGCAAAAATTACCAAAAAATCATAGTCACGTATGGTATTCGGCTTGTCAATTTCTCGAATTATTTTATTTATTCCAAAAGAAGTCATGTATTTTTAAAACAATCATCAACTGACATAATATCTAAGCAACGCTTCGCGGCAATTTTCACTAGTGAAATTTAATTAGCTTTTTTTTCACTAGTGAAAATTGTCAGTGTAATTTTCACTAGTGAAAATTGTCACTGTAGTTCGTCTGTGATTGGTACAATTCAGCAAAATACTGTGTTTTGATTGGATGAAAAACTATGACTGGAATTGTCAAGAAAATTTTTATATAGAGTAAAATTCAAATAGCTAGAACCCTGCGCGAAGTACGAATACTCGTCTTAGAGAGAGAAGCATAGATGATAAACAAGAGGAAACTACGCTACTGTCTGTTCTACAGAACATCAGCTTCAATATATGTTATTCTGCGAATTTTGTAATTGAGTTATATTTTAGTTTTGTTTGAAAATTAAGTGAAGTGCAGCGCAGCATATATTCGCTAGCTCCACTTTTGTAAAACGGACAGTACATGACAAGCTCTGCCTTCTCGCGCAGTCCAGGGTCCTAGCTATTTGAATTTGAAGCGCAGCATATACTCGCTATACTATATTTGAGAATGACTGGCAGTAATAAATCATTCTGTCAAAGACATTCCAGTGGCGCGCCAATAATTGTTTGCACAGGGATAGTCGAAATGAATAAATTTGGTAAAGAACTATCGTTTTAGGTCTAAGTTGTTTTTCAGGGTCAGGTAAAGTCAGTTAAATAATTAAGATGAAACTACCTGAATATAATAATTTTTAGTAAATGTATAAACAGATCACTCTAAAAAATACTATCTACGTCTATGACACAGTCCGACGGGAATTATCTGACCGTTTATGACGGCATTTCTATTGTTCGAGAAGTAAGTTTCGTCCCAGGTACAAAGCGTGCGGCTTATTTTGACCATCCTAGTGTAGTTACAACTGATTTTTCTGGTAGTTTTATTTGCCGCATTGCTGGCAAAAATCCAATACTACTCTTGCAAATAATGATTTATTACTGTCAGTCATTCTCAAATGGACTATAGCTCCTCTTTTGTAAAACGGACAGTACATGACAAGCTCTGCCTTCTCGCGCAGTCCAGGGTCCTAGCTATTTGAATTTTACTCTAGCAATGGTTACTATTATTGTGATCAATTCATCCATTGGCTGTTATTTGTGTCATGCGATTTTCATACAAAATTTAATATTAATATTTTTCAGCTTTCTATACACAATAGAAAAAATATTTTCTACAGTAATTCTATTTGTTGCTGGTTCGATAATAGTGATTACTGTATTTGCGATGTACTGTTTCATGATAGAAAATGACATGTAAGTATACAAATTAGTACAAAGTATCCCGATTCGAGATTCACTCGCTAAAGATACATTTACAACCAAATTTTATCCCAGCATAATTTTGAACTGGCGTAAAATTGTAAGTTAGGCATACGTGAATCAACTACCGCATTTACAACCATAATTTGAAGTCTGCGTACTTCGGACCCGAATTGCACTTCAACTCAATGTTTGCAAGCTGCTATACTCAAAATCACAAGTTCTGGCAGTGTGGCAGAGATAGCAATACAGTGTTGCTAAATGTATCCCATAAGAGTAATGTGTTAGACAAAGATGGAGAATCCAGAGGCGGATTGTTTGTTTTTTGCTTACTTGTAATTTTAATAAATTATGCTGACAATTCAACTCATGTGTCATCTGTCAAAAATGGACCAATCAATTTTGAGGATTTATAAATTTTCCACCAATTGAAACGAATTTTTTCGACAATTTATCACTAGTGCTCGCAGCGACATAATTTTTCAACAATTTTCACTAGTGATCCAATCGACAATTTTAAACAATTGAATATATCTTTATTAATCAAAATCCTATTGTTATAACTGTTGTAATGGAAGTGAAGCTATTTATAAATCATTTTCATAAAGAAAGAATACATTTTTATTCGGTGAATTGTCCTCCGAATACCATTCGTGTTCCAAGTTATGTAGACAATTTTTGTGGCGGCATCACTCATGATTATTACGCTTAAGAAAATAGCACTCGTGCTACGCACTCGTGCAATTTTCAATCAAGCGTAATAGCCATTCGTGATACAGCAACAAAAATTGTCGACATAACTTGGAACACTAGTGGTATTATATATGATTATTTTTTGACGTTTCTCAAAACCAATATAATGTTCAATTCATTGAATACATTAATAAGTAATCAATTGATATGTCTCCAATTTAAAATCTTTTACTTAGAGAAAAAACTCTGGTTTCTAATAATAATTCTCCAGTGTTTCAATTTATTCTCAGCATCTTTACTGATAATTTTTCTCGTTTAATATGAAGGATACGTAATTAAGTAAAATATTAAATTAATATAAATATACAATTTTATTTTATTTTTTCGATAACAAATTGATAACAATGTAACAATAAAATAAACACAGCCAAAGACGGCCAAGTCAAAATCACAAATGGCGAGTAATACAAATATATACATGTTGTTTAAAAGACATAACAATTAATGAACAAATGTTGTCAATATATACATAGCATAAAATATAATTACAAACTTATAGAAAAATATCACATACTAAGTACATTGAAAATTTGAAGTAAGGTCCTGGACCTGTTTACATTTAAACTTCGAGGCAGGTAGCTAGGGGTAGCAGCGGTACTCAAACATGCAACTCATGCGTTACATCTTCATCGCTTTCAGTATCACTGTCGTTCTTTTGCGTTTTACATCAGGCTCCTTAACAGAGTTATTGTTATTCACAGAGTCTGATGTGTTTTCAAATTCCTTTTTAATTCTATACAACTGACTTACACTGACACTTGTCATTTCTGATACAAGACACATTATGTCATTTAAAGACATTGTTTTTAAATTAATATGATACATTATTATATTATTTATAATACGTTTTTCACCCACAGAATACATTTTAGTTCACAAGATAAGAAACTCTTCTTGCCAAAGTAAAATTGATTACTAACTTTATATTATCAACAATACCACTATTTATACCTACCCTACGAGTTAACGGTAATTAGCAAAAATACACAGGTATCTTGAAAATATTGTTATTAGCTAACTCAGTGCAGATTTTCTGCGTAAATTCTTCGTTACAACAATTTAAATCGTATAATCCTATTATGGCACTGTTAATTGGGATTACATTAGATGGTAGTTACAAATAAATTACAAGAAATGTAATTAGTATATGTCTTGAAATGAGATTACAGGAGTAGGTATAGTTATTATATCATTTCTTAAGTAATGTGAAATCAAGCTTATAATATTTTCAAACTGTTTCGGAACTGCTGGCTTCTTTTCCCATCGGCACCACTCCACCGCTATAAGATTTACAACCCTATACTAACATTTCATTATGAAATTTAACACTGCAAACAAAATGTGTTAAAGCATGAAAACTGAATGGTGTACCATGAAACAATGTAAGTGTAAAACTGGCAACAAGGCCGAGTTTATCTCCATAAGAATAACATTGCCTATCTCTGCCATACTGCCAAAACTTGTGATTTTCAGTATAGCTTTCACTTCAAGTCGAGAGTGAATTCGTATGCGCATTGCGATTCAGGTATTTTTCTCAACAGAGGCGCTGCCATCTGCAAGCCCTGATTTTAAATAGGCATTAATTTTAGTTGTTTAAACATAAGCTGGAATAGAACTGCATTACATACAGTAATTTAACTTGTTATTCAAACATCAAATTATATTTAGTTTACCGAAAATACTACATTTCATGATGTTACAGCAGATGGCATGTCGGATTTTCACTTTACCAGCGAAGTGGTTGTAAAAAATCTGTTGTGGCCAGCACATAACCTCCCGCCTTGACACTGTAATATGTTAATTTGGTTTTTGTTAGGCTACTTTTTGTAATTTATTTTATAGATCTTCAAGCAACGTTCCGATTTCGATTGACATTGAAATCAAATTAGCTCTTTGTGGATACAATTTGTATTTTATTATTACCATATTACATTATATCCAGTTAATAATGAATCGATGATGCTTCTTGACTGGATACGTTTAATGGAAGGATAAAAACTTACTGGAATTGAGTCAGTTTTCTATTTATTAAATTTCGGCTACTAGTTACTAAATTTCAAACCCAGTTATTAATATTTATACAATTCTTTACAAATGGTGCCACCAAAATTTCAGAAACTATGTATACGTCAATACGTCTGTTCATCTGTCACATTGACATTTTCATTTTTGTTTTAATTTTTTTTCCTATATTATAATTTACAAATCGTGGTAGGTAAAATTACACATTTTTGAAAAATAATTTTCATTTATTGGTAAGAGATATATAAAAGATGTTAAATAAATATTGTAAGAGGTAATTTGTTCTTTCAAATGTCGCATGACAAATTGTAACTATCGCAGTATTTCCTATATTTTTTGCAAAAAATGTTAAAATGCTTCAAGAAAATACCATTTCCGGTTGGCAGATTTTTACCAAAATCTAATCAGCTCTTCATTAACATATATAAATGTATAATGCAAAATGTTAGAATTTTATGTTCAATAGAATTTGAGATAATGAATCAGAACGAAAGACTATAGTAGGCGCACATACAGACAAACGGACACACACACACACAGACATCATCGTGAAAATAGTCAAAATAGGTTCTAAAGGTACTAAAACGTGCTTATTGACAAAAATCTCGACATCGAATTTTTTCACGATCCCTATACCTCTCTAGGCGAGAGGTAATAATATAAATTTTAAGTTGACACAATTTCCACTTTTAGTCAAAATTACGTATGGTCCAAATGGGTTATAAATGTACTTTAAGACTTGTTGAAATCTAGAGCTAAATCTTCATTAAAATTCAACAACAAATTTTCTGAATTTCATTTTATTTATTCAGTGTTCTTGTTGTTTTTTAAATGTAAAATGTTCGATATTGGGACACACTGTATAACTGAATTTTACTAAGGAGAATCGCATAATTGAGTTTTTCGTATTTTAGTGGACGATTGATAACATACGCTTTTATATTTATCATTATGATTAGTCAACTATTTATTTATTGTTTCATGGGGCAACTGATTCAAGATGAGGTAAGTGATATAAAAGTCCTAAATTAATTTAGGGCGTTGTCTAACACCACACAGCGTGAACAAAGGTGGATTTATAACACGCACAGCACATAGAAAATTTCGCACTACATAGCATATGAATTGGTTAGGTATATGGAAATTAGTGCATCCATTTATAAGACGCACAGCGCATAGAAAATACTTTTTTAATTGAAACAAAATATTAACATTATGGTAACCAAGACATCAACAGAAAATCAATCTTTTCGGTACTAGTACTGAAAAATAATTACTTTTCGGTAATAGTACTAAAAAGTATCTTCTCTCGCGATTTTGAAGGCAGTAAATTTAAAGTTCAGTTTCTGAAATTTCAGGTAGAATACCTTGATATTCAAAATCACTTTCATCACTGTTTTCGTCCATATTTTATCAATAAAATTCTTAGTTAAATAACAATTTTTACACTATTACATAAAGCGCCTGTCATAAATAGTATATTGTGTTATTAGGATTAAAAGTGATACTTTGTTTGATGAGCAATTATTTTACATTTGCGAGGCGAAGCGTAGCGAAGCCGAGCGGATGCAAAAATTGCGAATCAAACAAAGACACTTTTAATACAAATAACACATACTATTTTTTCTTCAACCAAGAAAATTACATATTAAATTATTGAAATATTTTGTTGAAATATGATTGAAACTAAGAAGGTAGCATTGCTTAACCTTTTGTTTTGTTTACAAATTTTATTGTTCTGTCAAACTAAAATAAATCAAGAGTTTTTCTTGAATTATTATTATGATGATTAAAGTAAGTGTTTAAATATGAGGAATGAGAATATAACTATCTAAATATTATAAATGATTGTTGTAATACTGGAAATTTCGGGTGAATGCCGTTGCGATGAATTGGTACGTTTAAAGATTGATGTTATTGAAGACGTCAAATCAGCTATACTGGTAAACATACATGGTAGACAGCTAAAAAAATATTACGGTTCGATGAACCTAGCACTAGTAAAAGTATAATATCCTCCATTCGTGATGATAATACCAGTAGAAAAAATGAAGAAGTGCGTGATAATCAAGCTCAAGAAATATTACGCTCCCAATATTCTAGTAGAAATACAGAATCTACTTTTAAGCTTAGGATTAAAAGTACTTTTAAGCCTAGGATTAAAAGTGTTACCTAGCAACAGTTACATTTCTTTATTAATAACAAAAACGTCAACTTTTAATACTAAAAACAGTATTAAAAGAACCAACTTTTAAGACGGTTGAAGAAAAAATTATTTTTTTCGTTGTCAATAAACATTTTCAATTGTCGACCCCTTATGCCTATGGCACACTGGTCGAAGAGCGTCGCAGAGCATCGAAGAAATATGTGATGAAACTATAGAATGCACCCGTCTGCGATGGTTTTGTATATCATCGATGACAAATCTATCGAATTTTTCTGCGATGAAAAACAGTTGATTTGATGTTGCTTCTAGCTGATGTTACATCCAGAAAACTGACATTATCATTTTGACATTGACTCTGACATTTGACATATTGCCAGTTGACATGTTAATATAATTCGTTTATTTTTTTGTAATTAACATAGAAGCCAGTTTGTTGTTTATAAAAAATGTCAAATGTCAGAGTCAATGCCAAAATGATAATGTCAGTTTTCTGGATGTAACATCAGCTAGTAGCAACATAAAATCTACTGTTTTTCATCGCAGAAAAATTCGATAGATTTGTCATCGATGATATACAAAACCATCGCAGACGGGTGCATTCTATAGTTTCATCACATATTTCTTCGATGCTCTGCGACGCTCTTCGACCAGTGTGCCATAGGCATTATGCCTATGGCACACCGGTCGAGGAGCATCGAGTAACTCCTCGATGAAACGAAAGAACGCACCCGTCCGCGATGGATTTCTATTTCATCGGTGACAAATACATCAAAGTTTTGCGCGAAATCAAATACAAAAGATACATCTGAAATGAGATACATTCGTCTCATCGAGGAACAACTCGATGAAAATAGCGGCGCCCCTATTTTTCGTCGAGGACGGGGTGCGTTCTATCGTTTCATCGAGAAGTTACTCGATGGTCCTCGATGCTCCTCGACCGGTGTGCCATAGGCATTAGAAACGATAGATTTATTTTATTTAAATTACGTCATTTAAAAACTGCATAATATGTAAATTTTCTTGAGTAACACAATTAAAAAAAAAAATTATATGCTTCTTGTACAGAAAGTGCGTTTTCAGCACTCGCATGATTGCAGACCTCGGCGTTGCCTCGGGCTGCAATTACCCATGCTTGTACTGAAAATATGCACTTTCGGTACTTGATACATAAATACCTAATAAATTATTTATTTACCATTTATTCATTTATTATTTATGTCAAAGTTTTTTTTTGTTAAACACTGTTTTGAATTATTTTGTTGTCTATTATTAAAGAAATACTTGTAAAACAGTAAGAAATACACAAAGCCTCCAAATCAAATGTCAAAACAGCTGTTATAACTCGTCAACAATCTGTATGTTTATGTGCGATTTATAAAACCCCCGTAAAGAAAATGCTGTGCGCTATGCTGTGCTATGTTGTGCTAAATTATTTTCTGTGCGTTGTGCGCAGTTATAAATCCAGCTTAAGAAACTGCGGCAAAACTGTAATATTGAACTGAACTAAATAGTTAATTTTTTGACCCACACAGATAGGAAATTTTTGGAAGATTTTATGTTTGTCTTGGTAAAAGTGACCCAATGTATTAAGTACGATTATTTGGATGTTTTTTTATGAATATGATTTCCTCTATTTTCTTAAGCCCATTTTACATTGAGCAAGCGCAACGGGCAACTGCAATCTTCAAGTCAGAGTTGAACAAAAAAATTGCAGAAGACATTTTTTTCATTTTACACTGAGCAACATCAACAAGATGCAATTACTTATTTAATGTATAAATTTATTAATAAATTTAACCAATATTTTGTTACTATATTATGTCAACTTAACCTCTTCGATTTATTGTATTGTATATTGTTGGAAAATAAGGATAGAATGGCATTATAACCACTAACGCACTAACTTTCAAACATAAATTAATCTTTTTGACGTTTATGTTAAGTTGGTAGCATCATAACGAACTAAAAATAACTAGAAATAACTGTGAATTGACTCCGCAAGTGTGACGTCATGATCGCCAGGTTACTATTGTTACGGTTTGGTTTGCGTTCCAAACAAACGCAGCTGAACGTGTTATTTTAAGTATAGCTCAGTTTGAAAGTCATTTATTTCTTTATTAATGCTAGTTATTGTGTAAGGTAAATACAGTAGAATCGGGGAGACAGCCGAGGTACGTCATTACAAAATGTAACTAAATTATGTGACGTCAGCTGTGAACATGTTTACATTAGTTCTTTGAATCGTAATGTAATATGATGTGCATGTTGCAACGATGTTACAATAATCACGAAATGTTGTTTTGAAAAAGACAGATTTAAAAAAAAGATATAAACCAAACTGGTAAAAAAGAAGCCAAAAGAAAATCAGAAACTCACACAGTAAATCAAGCATATAAACGTACTATAATTCAGTGTTACCACACGAAGAAAAAAAAATAAAATTGATGGATTCATATACGGTAATTTAAATACATATATTAACTATTTTATATTGATTTAATGATAATATAACACGTAGGCATATTTATAAAACTCATTATTAATTTTTGTTTACATTTGGTACAATTTTTGTTTTCGTATCAGTTACTTTAATATTATAAAGTTTTTCACCAAATGATGACGTACCTCGGCTGTCTCCCCGATTCTACTGTAAACCGTAACCTACTACAATAACATGGCGGTCGTGACGTCACAACTTGTGGAGTCAATTGCCTGCAAGCCTTACAAAAATTAGAACATTTTCTACTCCGTGCAACCGTTGCCTCAAGATTGCTTCAAGATTGCTTCTGTCAGTTGAATGTGCAATTTTTGTATTAATCATGCAATATTGAAGCAACTTGTCAAAAGTTGCACTTGCATCTGCAATATTGCTGAATGTAAAATGGGCTTTACAGACACTATCTGTAGCCGATGCTGCTTATCTATGCAAATGGGAAGACATACCAGATAAACACGTACGTATGGGTTTAGTGCTAATCATATTAAGATCGCAGAAACAATTTAGCTTCACGATGGGTGGAATTGTAATATTGAGTCTTGAGACGTTTACTACAGTAAGAACATTAACAAAACTTTTAAAAAATTATGTTATAATTTATTTGATTTAATTTGTAGGTTTCAAGAATGATGCTGTCACTTTTTACTTTTATGATGAATTTTGAAGAAGAAAAATAACTTTAATTATTAATTATAATTATCTATACTCGATTTCTAAACTAAAAGGAGCAATCTGAAGTTGCCTCGCTGAGCCATATTTACACTGTGTAAATACGAGAAAAATATCACTAGATTTTTTTGGCGGCAAAATTAAATTTAACCTATCAGCGGGCAAACTCGGTATAGTCACTGACAACAGCTGACGAGGCAAGATGGAGAACATTCGTTTGTTTACATTACAAAGTTTGTGTGGTGTAAACTGGTGTTACATCAGCCAATCAAAAAAGATCAGTGTTAGCATTCCAACTTCAGATTGCTCCGTTTAGTTTAGAAATCAAGTATAGCACTAATTATTAGGTAGAGAGCCTTTTTACAACCATAGTTACCATAGTTTTGCACTGTCAAAAATGTGAAATTGATTAATGTTTAACTGTTTAAGTTTAATATTAGTTTAGTATAACTCTAACTCATCCATGTTGTGGACGGTTGGATTACTGTAAAACCTACATTATAATCAATCAATAAATAAATAATAAATTTACAACTGTTGCATATCGTAATGTTCTTCCAATACTTATACTGTCCTCTTTAGGAAGAATGTTGTATCTGCAAATTTTGAGATTTTTGTAATCTGCATAAATTATTACAAATATACCAAAATAGAATGTCCAAAAGCCCTAAAAAAGATAGAATTTATTATTCATGGTTATTGTATTTATACAGGCTGTCCCAAATTGATTGGGTCACCATTGGGCTCTCGGAAACTATAGGAGTTACGAGGTCGGTTAAATGGGCAATGTTGTGCAGTTTTTAGGGCTTATTTAGATTCCGTTGAGAAACATTTAAAATTCCAAACAGTTATTCAAAAAATACTGAAAATCGCGATTTAAAAAAATCTGACGTGGACACCACATGACTTCCTTGTACGCCTTGTGTGTTCATACTTTTCTTAATAACTAAAATGTAGAATAATATAAAAAATTCTTTTAACTTATTATACTAGTATACTCACAAATATATTTTAGTCATTTTATTTAAACTGCAGAAGAAGATATAAAGCATATTTTACTATTGTCACTGTCATGTCATAATCATTTAAATTTTACGTAGTAACAAATGTTAATCGATCATGGACTACAAGATAAAGAAATACTAAATTAAAAATATATACTTTAATTATTCCTAAATGATACCAGATACAAAAATATTTATAAAATACCGATTTTAGGTAATAATCACATAATCTTTCATTTAAAATAAAAAAATTTGTGTTAAATTAAATATTTATCGAAATATTTTTAAAAAGTACTACTTCCGGTTTATAGATTGAAACCAAAAATAGGAGGTGCACAACTAGATGCTATAACAGTCCTAAATACAAAATTTCAACTTTCTACGTCTAACCGTATTTGAGTTATGCGACACACATACGTCCGTACGTACGCACGTACGTACGCACGCACGTACGTACAGACGTCACGACGAAACTAGTCATAATGGATTCAGAAAAGGTCAAAACGGATATTTCCATCAAAATCTGAAAACCGAAATTTTTCGCGATTACAATACTTCCTTATTACTCCGTACAAGGAAGTAAAAAGGGAAATTACTCCATAATTATAAAAGATATAAAAATGTTTCATATAAAAGTTACATGATTTGATGAGAGAGACTCAAAAATGATGTCAGAATAAAATTCAAGATGGCGGTTTCCAAGATATTAATAGTAACTTCCTTATTTTAAATGGACGCCATATTGGATTTTAACCTGGTTGAATAGCGTTTTTTTTCTCTTTTCAACTATGTATTGCAATGTATATTTAAACAAAAAATTATAAAAATATAAATTATTTTAATCCTAAACCAAGTACAACAATGAATAACAATACATAACAATAATACAAATTAATCCAGAAGAAAACAAATTTCTTTTGTGTTATTGTTATATTGTCATTCATTGTTGTACTTGCTTTAGGATTAAAATAATTTATATTTTAATAATTTTTTGTTTAAACATACGTTGCAATACATCGTTGAAAAGAAAAAAAAAAGGTTTTCAACCATGTAAAAATCCAATATGGCGCCCATTTAAAATAAGGAAGTTACTATTAATATCTTGGAAACCGCCATCTTGAATTTTATTCTGACATCATTTTTGAGTTTCTCTCATCAAATCATGTAACTTTTATATGAAATTTTTTTTATATCTTTTATAATTACGGAGTAATTTGCCTTTTTTTTAATCGCGATTTTCAGTTTTTTTTTAATAACTTTTAAACTGTATTGAATTTTAAATGTTTCTCAACGGAATCTAAATAAGCCCTAAAAACTGCACAACATTGCCCATTTAACAGATCTCGTAGCTCCTATAGTTTCCGAGATTCCAATGGTGACCCAATCAATTTGGGACAGCCTGTATAAAGCAATTTAAATTTATATAAAATAATAGCAGAAAGCAGAAACAAAATTTTTGCAGATAGGACCTTTTTCCTAAGGACGGCAGTATAAGTCCGGCGGTTACTTTGATTAAATAATTCGATAAATAATAAATTTATCACAATATTTTCTATTTCAAATGATAGATTATATTTTTGTCATCTACAATTCGCATTTGAAATTTTTATCTGTACATGATACTATTTAGGAAATAAATTATTGTTATAATTCAGAGTATGACACTTCAGGATTCATATCTTTTGGTCTATGATCATTTAACATTTTTTTGCTACTACGTAAATTTAAAATAGTGACACATCGTTTATATCTTCTTCTACAGTTTACATAAAATGAAAAAAAAATATATATATATATATATATATATATATATATATATATATATATATTAACACCATTAGATTCGTCGGAAAATTTCCTATAAGAATATGTAAAATTAATTTTTAGAGGAGCGACACCAAAGTATAGTGCACGATACAGAGGTCTGGATCTTCTACTACACCGGGAGACCTGACATAGGCCAGACCCATATCTGACCTACTCTAGGTCCAGACCCGGGTTGTTTACACCGCATATCAAAAGAGCCTACACAGGTCAGATATAGGTGGGATATAGGCAGTGTTTTAATAGATAACAATAATTTTTATCTAGATAAAGATAAAGATAACTTACTTTTTATTTATCTAGATAAGATAATAGATAACCATTGAAAAAATTATCTAGATAATAGATAAAAGATAACTAATTATTATTTAGATAATTAGAGTAGATAATTTATAGATAATATAAAGAAATATAAATGACATGTTATAAAGTATAAGCGGTACCAGCTGGAGAGCGGGCAGTTTGATTACATTTGAATTTGATTAAAATTACAAATGAAAAAAGTTAGTTATAATTTTACTAAAATTATTATCTAGATGATAATTTAAAATTAGATAAAGATAATTTGTAATATTATCTAGATAAGATAATAGATAAATAAGAAAAGAATTATCTAGATAAGATAATAGATAAAAATATATTATCTAGATGATTTATCTAGATAAAATTATCTAGATAAGTCACAACACTGGATATAGGTACTTGTTCACGCCATCTAGAAGTTTAAGATAAAAAACAAGAATACTTTATTACCCAGTTTTTAAATTTGGTTAATTTCAAGTGTCAAACTCTTCAAACGTCATTTTTATTTGGGCTGTTAAGTTATTTAAAAAGGATATTGAAATTTTTTATTTAAACTTTAAAATGTTGTGGTGGATTCAAATGAAAACAAATATTATTCGAAGGATAAAACTTAAAAGAAAAATTATAAAGAAAAGAAAAGAAGTGTTATTAAACATAGAGAAAGATACCGTTAAACAAAATAACACTTTCAATCAACTTTTTATGAACTACATTAACAATTCTACCGGTTAATTTGTAAACTATTTTAGGTCTATCTGTTTACACCGCAATGAGCACTTTTGGGCCGCGGCCTAGCATAGGTCAGGCCACATGTAAAAGTGGCCTGACCTATGCCAGGACGCTTCATATTTTAAGTGTTTACACCAGGCGGTCTAGTAACATTTGGGTCGAATTTGGGGTATAGGTCGAATATAGGTCTGCGGTGTAAACTAGGCCCTTGATATAATATCTAGCCCCATTTTATTGAAACGTTAGTCCGAGCCATTTATGTACATGTATTGTCAATTATTTGTATTTTTATATGCCAATAAATAATATAGTAACTTGAAAATATGGCACGTACCTTTGTAAATCTAGCTCTAGTAGAATAGTCTCCTGAAAATAACAACAATTATTAGTATTTTGTGTCAAAATAATATTTGTTTTAATTAATACCTCATAGATCTACTGACGTGTCGTCGATTCATTGTAGAAACCATTGATCGATTGATCCAACGTTTATATGCACAGAAATTAAACGAACTTATAATGATATTATTAAACACACTATAGTTATTGCAAACAACAATATGTATTATGATGTATAACCTTTACCACATTTTCGACTGCAAATTAGCGGCTTCTGGCTGTTTAACTCGATTTTCTCCGGATTTTTTTGCACAATCTTTTGGACGAAACACTGCCGAACAATTTCCACTAGTTTTCACCTCATTTTCCGCACTTTTTCCGCGATATTTTTAATATTTCATGCACAAAAATGTCTTTAAACTGATCTCAAAACACTGTGAAATAGAATGACGCTACTATGTCGTAACAGGTATACTTTGGTTTGCATGGATAAGATGAGAAGTTGAAACAATATTTATCGCTAATTTTGTATTATTTCGAATGTATTTGTTTATATTTTATTGTAGTGTTTTGCAGAAAAATTGTTATTTGTTTAAACAATTAAAGATGCATTAACAATATAAAATATATGTTAGTATAAAATTATGTTATATTGTTGTTATTTATTATTTGCTATTTTAAAACAATAAAATTATTTATTAATAACAACAAATTAATGTTTAAACACTAATAATACAATTAGGTACTGTAGTTAATTTTATATATTTCAAAATACGAGTAGATTTAATATTAAAGTAGGAAGCAGCAAGATTTTAAAAAATACATAAATACTTATTATTCCTTCAATCATTTTAAAAGTAAACAATTTACTATATACAGGGTGTCTATTTAACTCGGGCCACTATTGGTAATTCGTAAACTAGAACTGATACGACTTCGGTTAAATTAGACAAAAGTTACCTTATCAGAAGGCCATTCCAGTGATGTTTTTGTTTATCCAAAAATATGCACAGGTAACTAGATAGAGCAAAAACGTTTATTTTTTTAAATGGCAATCACAGTTAGCTATGGCATCATTAAAAGGAGTATTTTTTTCTCTTTTCAACTGTATGTAATTTTCATCATTTATTTATTAAATTAATGTTTTATTTACACAAAACCAAATACACTTAATTCTAATGGCACTTATTAAAGTAGGCCTTGATAAAAACAATTTAATATGACAACAGTACTAAAAACTACTTTTAACAATATAAAAACTGACAGCAATACGAGAAAAATGTTTAAAACAATATAAATCGTTTTAAATTGTTTTTAGCAAAGCCTACTTTAAGTGCCATTAGAATTAAGTGTATTAGGTTTTGTGTAAATAAAACATTTATTTAAAAAATAAATGATGAAAATTACATACAGATGAAAAGAGAAAAAAATACTCCTTTTAATGATGCCATAGCTACCTATGATTACCATTTAAAAAAATAAAAGTTTTTGCTCTATCTAGTTACCTGTACATATTTTTGGATAAACAAATACATCACTGGAATGGCCTTCTGATAAGGCAACTTTTGTCTAATTTAGTCGAAGTCGTATCTGTTCTAGTTTAGGAATTACCTATAGTGGCCCGAGTTAAATAGACAGCCTGTATATATATATATATATATATATATATATATATATATATATATATATATATATATATATATATATATATATATATATATATATATATATATGTGAGTACCTACTTTAGTAAAAACTAAAAAGAGTATGGCGGGAGGTCTTGTGCTGGCCACATGAGATTTTTTCATGTTATTTAAATTATGCCGTAGTTTGTATCAACTTAAATAGTTTGGGAAAATAATAATTTGTGTAAATGGTTTGGATGACGGCGACAGCCGCCTTTGTGGCCGGCAAAGCGACAGCACAGCAGCGGGGTTATGCAAATTCGCACAAAACCGATACGGACGAAACGAAATTCATTACTGCTGTTTAATTGGTTATAATATTTCGGGTACGTGGCGCCTCTTGGCAGCTTTCTTTACACTAATACACGGCAGAGAGAAATATTATGTTTGTTTACTATGAAATCATATAGTAAATTGTTTATTTTTAAAATGATTGAAGGAATAATAAGTATTTATGTATTTTTTTAAAATCTTGCTGCTTCCTACTTTAATATTAAATCTACTCGTATTTTGAAATATATAAAATTAACTACAGTACCTAATTGTATTATTAGTGTTTAAACATTAATTTGTTGTTATTAATAAATAATTTTATTGTTTTAAAATAGCAAATAATAAATAACAACAATATAACATAATTTTATACTAACATATATTTTATATTGTTAATGCATCTTTAATTGTTTAAACAAATAACAATTTTTCTGCAAAACACTACAATAAAATATAAACAAATACATTCGAAATAATACAAAATTAGCGATAAATATTGTTTCAACTTCTCATCTTATCCATGCAAACCAAAGTATACCTGTTACGACATAGCGTCATTCTATTTCACAGTGTTTTGAGATCAATTTAAAAACATTTTTGTGCATGAAATATTAAAAATATCGCGGAAAAAGTGCGGAAAATGAGGTGAAAACTAGTGGAAATTGTTCGGCAGTGTTTCGTCCAAAAGATTGTGCAAAAAAATCCGGAGAAAATCGAGTTAAACAGCCAGAAGCCGCTAATTTGCAGTCGAAAACGTGGTAAAGGTTATACATCATAATACATATTGTTGTTTGCAATAACTATAGTGTGTTTAATAATATCATTATTAGTTCGTTTAATTTCTGTGCATATAAACGTTGGATCAATCGATCAATGGTTTCTACAATGATTCGACGACACGTCAGTAGATCTATGAGGTATTAATTAAAACAAATATTATTTTGACACAAAATACTAATAATTGTTGTTATTTTCAGGAGACTATTCTACTAGAGCTAGATTTACAAAGGTACGTGCCATATTTTCAAGTTACTATATTATTTATTGGCATAAAAATACAAATAATTGACAATACATGTACATAAATGGCTCGGACTAACGTTTCAATAAAATGGGGCTAGATATTATATCAATGGCCTAGTTTACACCGCAGACCTATATTCGACCTATACCCCAAATTCGACCCAAATGTTGCTAGGCCGCCTGGTGTAAACACTTAAAATATGAAGCGGCCTGGCATAGGTCAGGCAATTTTACATGTGGCCTGACCTATGCTAGGCCGCGGCCCAAACGTACTCATTGCGGTGTAAACAGATAGACCTAAAATAGTTTACAAATTAACCGGTAGAATTGTTAATGTAGTTCATAAAAAGTTGATTGAAAGTGTTATTTTGTTTAACGGTATCTTTCTCTATGTTTAATAACACTTCTTTTCTTTTCAGCTATAATAACCCAAGGACATTGATAATCACGAAATAATTTTGTGACATTCCGAAAGCACGTTGCTTGGTAACCGCCCGACGCCGCGGGCGGAGGGCTGTTAACCTAAAAGCAACGTGCTTGAGGTAGCTGTCACAAAAGTATTTATCAATGGTCGAGGGTTATTCGGACAGAAAATTTTATTAATTGAAGTATCATTTTCATTACCAAAACGTGCAAATGACATTTGTATTCAATTATTATTTTAAACATAAAAATGAACATAAATAATTGTAACCTAGCAACATATTTGACATAAGTGATAATGTCCCATGGGTTGTTATCAGTTAAATGTTGTATTCATTGGTCAATTTCGTACACGTGATCAGAAATGAACGAAATTCATTGGATATTTAGTTAACCTAAAAATTTTCTTTATAATTTTTCTTTTAAGTTTTATCCTTCGAATAATATTTGTTTTCATTTGAATCCACCACAACATTTTAAAGTTTAAATAAAAAATGTCAATATCCTTTTTAAATAACTTAACAGCCCAAATAAAAATGACGTTTGAAGAGTTTGACACTTGAAATTAACCAAATTAAAAAATCTGACGTGGCCATCACACAACCTTCCGCCATATCTAGACTTTAAACAGAAATGTATACGTACAATCTGGTGCACACCTGAATCAAAAGATTCATTCACACGAAAACTCTTCTGTGTTGAAACAATCCTCCGTTCAGTTACTACATTTAATAGCTTACTTATGACTTATATAGCGCTAGTATGCCAACTTGTCACCCGTCACATCTGTCAATATTTTTTTATGCAGAAACAAAAATCAACCGAACATGGATTACAAGATTTCAATGCTTTATTTGATAAATTTATTTTTTAAATTTTACTGCAGTTCTTTAATGCTACCAGATAAAGACAATTTTTTTATAACGTAGATTGCAAATAACTTTTCCTCTTATTCTTATTACAAATAAATACTATATTTATCCAAATTTATGGAAATTTTTGACACTTAATCTTTTCAATCTTCAAAAAATATCACTTCCGGTGAAGATATTTGTACCAAAATCTAATGAGCTCTTCCTATTCGTATACAATTGTATAATACCAAATATCAAATTTTTTGGGTAATTCGTATTTGAGTTATCCGACAGACGGCATCGGCCCGGACCACACACATACACACACACACACGCACACACACACATACATACAGACATCATCGGGAAACTATCAAAAATGAGTTGTAAGGACCCTAATTCGTGCTCATCCACTAAAAACTCACTACCCGATTTTTTGCATGATTCCAATACCTTCCTTTACAGGTAAGCGGAAGGTAAAAACTGGGTAATAAAGTATTCTTGTTTTTTATCTTAAACTTCTAGATGGCGAGAACAAGTACCTATATCTGACCTGTGTAGGCTCTTTTGATATGCGGTGTAAACAACCCGGGTCTGGACCTAGAATAGGTCAGCTATGGGTCTGGCCTATGTCAGGTCTCCCGGTGTAAACTAGGCCATGGATTTTCTAAGAAAATTCTACTACACCAAAGCACCAATAGTTTATTAATATATGTACCTACAAAAAAATACGAACACCGATTATTCCAACAATTACATACCGATTTTGGTAGTAACCACTTGAGAATTTGACTCTTCGTGCTCGTTATCGGTATCGTCTATTGGTTCTACCCAGGCCCCGGTAACTTGCATACCCCTTCCACTAGTTTTATTACTGCTCAAGAGGTTACAGTTCGCCCTGTCGCCGCTAGGCGGTGTCATATCGCATAGGCCACATTTTATTAGGAATTATATAGCAATTTCACTTAAAATCCTCAATAACATATAGAATATTGTATACAGGGTGAGTCATCGAAATGCCCGTCGTCGATATCTCCCTTGTCGTTAAAAATACAGCATAAATTTTTTAACATAATTTTTCGTCACTCAAGGAGCATAACTTAAAATTATTTTCACATATACAGGGTGTTGCATAACGACTTGGCAATAATTGTTCGTCTTTTTTAAATGAAACACCCTATATATTTTTATATATTTTTAATTGTATTTTATTTACCTATACGAACATATAAATTTCATTTTAGTTTTCGGCGGCGTTGCCAAGTTATTCAATTTTTTCTCTAAAAAAAGCCGAATACACGTATTGTTTTATAAAGGCGTACTGAAGTTATTTTAATAGTAAAAATTATGAATTTTTTTTTCTGTACAACTGTAACTATACTCTTTATACTGACATAACTTTTTTTAAATGTTATTATACAGGGTGTCCAGTAAAGAGAATCAAATTTACTCAATTTCAAATGACTATAACTCGTCATTTTCAAATGGAACACCCTATATTTTATTATTCTGTTGTGTGTATTTTTACATCTTCTTATGTTATAAAGGTTGTCCTATGCCTAGAAACATTAATTTAATTAATTTCGAAATTAATGTTTTTAGGCATAGGACACCTTTTATAACATAAGAAGATGCAAAAATACACACAACAGAATAATAAAATATAGGGTGTTCCATTTGAAAATGACGAGTTATAGTCATTTGAAATTGAGTAAATTTGATTCTCTTTACTGGACACCCTGTATAATAACATTAAAAAAAAGTTATGTCAGAACAAAGAGTATAGTTACAGTTGTACAGAAAAAAAAATTCATAATTTTTACTATTAAAATAACTTCAGTACGCCTTTATAAAACAATACGTGTATTCGACTTTTTTTAGAGAAAAAATTGAATAACTTGGCAACGCCGCGGAAAACTAAAATGAAATTTATATATTCGTATAGGTAAGTAAAATACAATTCAAAATATATAAAAATATATAGGGTGTTTCATTTAAAACATGACGAACAATTATTGCCAAGTCGTTATGCAACAGCCTGTATATGTGAAAATAATTTTAAGTTATGCTCCTTGAGTAGACGAAAAATTCTGTTAAAAAATTTATGCTGTATTTTTAACGACAAGGGAGATATCGACGACGGGCATTTCGATGACTCACCCTGTATATTATAATAAATTACAGAATATACATAGAAATCATACTTTACACATTAATCAGCGATTCTCGCGGGTTTTTGATGGCCTATGTTGGCTGCCATTGAGTTACTCCCTTTACCCCTCAGTACCGCGAAACTGGACCAGTTCAGCAGTCACTTTTGCAAGCCAAGTTGGGTTACCATCAGTGTCTTGTACCGTGGTTCTACCACATCTGCCATTTCTAGGGCTTAATTATTTTGGTTTTCTTTTGAATGAAGCAATGGTGGCAACTTTTCAGCCTCGTTGGCGTCATCTTGAGTCTGAAATCATTAAAAAACACGTTTCTCTGTTTCGGAACTAGAATGAGTTCATACCAGTTCTAATTTTGATGCTGGTATGAGCTTCATTACCTACGATTTTTGGTGAAATTTTGTTATCAACGGCTGGTAGCACTGCATTAAATAAACAAAATATCTAGGCAACGGGCAACGAACAATTTTGACAAAACGGGATTCACTTTTATTAATTTGAATCAAATGAAACAAACAAACTGAATTAATATTTATATTTCATACAAAGATAAACTAAATAATATAAATATAATATTAATCTTGTTTTTTACTACAGCCGGTCTTAAAATTATAATTTTTGATCAAATTAATCCATACTTCATTCGTTTGCAAATCATCTTGGACCATTCGTTTGAGTTTTTGATATTGTTACAAAAATTGAATTAATTTTGTACTCAATTTCATCTATTAACATTATTTTAGTGAATTCGTCCCTTCTGCACACCTCGGAATAACCCATTATTGGCAAAACCTAAAAATATTGTTCTAAAATTATAATTTAAATATAATTACTAATATACTTAGCTTACTTTTATTGAAAAATAGTCTCTGTCGGGTGCTTCATTCATAAATTTTTCTATCTGACATTTTAACTTATTTGATTAATATAAAACAAAGCACCTAGGCAACAAACAAAACTCATCAATTGTCGAGCACAAATTACTGTCACCAACATAATTATTCTACCAAAAATTTCCCTAATGCAAACTGTCAAATAAATAAATAATTTAAATTGAATTGAATCAAAAACTGCCTCAACAGAGAAAATAGTATAAAACATTCGTTACGAAAGGCTTCTCTAGCACTCGTTCGTTCGGTCACTCGCGCCTACGCGCTCGTGTGCGAATTTCGAACTCTTGCTAGAAAAAGTCGCCTTCCCTAACTTATGTTTTAATATACTATTCTCACATTATTCATGTTTGATACTTTTTACAATTTTTCAAAACTTTTAACTAATCATCTAAGTTGTTCTTATTGTTTTCTGATGTTTTATTAGTTAATAAAAATACATTTGTTAGAAAGTTATTAAAACTTTGTAATGTTAAGTTTAAGTCACAATTTTTAATTTATATTAGACCAAAAGAAATTTGGTTGTTTACAATAATTTGAGCAACAAGGTAAAAGTTTATTTTTTTATAAGGTTTTTGTTTAAAAATGTGTCATTGATGTGTGATTTAGTAATATTAGAGGATCACTGAGGACTTATCAAAATAATTTATACTAAAATTATTTGTAAATTACAGTAAAAATGTGGTATACTTATATGTTGCGTATGATATATATCATACTTACGCTGGGAATATAAAGGGATCAAAATTTTCTAGATAAAAAACACTTCGCATCAGTGTAATCGAAAAAATTTTTCTAAATATTTTACCCAAACATAAAATTTAATATATTTATAACTTATTTAGTTAGTTTTCATTATTAAAAACTTTTACCGCAAAGAAAATTAATTGGATTATGAATCTATTTCTAATAAAAAGGCAAAAAGGCCATCGTGGCCGGTTATGTAAATGTTGGTAAAAATAATATAATTCCCGAATAATTCCTAATATAATCTCAATTACCTACTGGGCCAAAGCCTAATAATTAAGAATTATTGGGGAAATTAGATGTGACACTGAAGAACACTGACTCAATATACAAAAAATAGAACTCATAAACGCTGCGCAAAATAGGAAAATGTTCAAAATTTATATGCTTTAAATTAAATTCAGGGTACAATCCTTATTGCCTGTTTCTCAATTTTAAGTTTTTGTTTTTAATTTAACTTAAATGTGATTTTTATTTGCACAATAACAAAATTTAAGTTTTTTACAAGACATATTTGGTATATCCCTAACTTCCCAGCGTATGATATATCATACGTTAAAAAAATCTGCCAGCACATGACCTCCCGCCTTGACACTGTAATATGTGAATTTGGATTTGGTTAGGCTACTTTCTGTAATTTTTGTTATAGTTCTTCAAGCAAAGTACCGATTCCTATTAGCATTGAAATCAAATTAGCTCTTTGTAGATAAAATTTTTATTTTTATTACCTTATATCCAGTGATAATAATAATAATGAATCGATGATACTTCTTGACTGAATACGTTTAATGGAAGGATAAAAAGATAAAAACGTAATGGAATTCAGTCAGTTTTAAATTTATTATATTTCGGCTCCTATAGGTTCTAAGTTTCAAACCCAGTTAATAATATATTTATATTTAAAAATGGTGTCACAAAAATTTCAGAAACTGTGTATACGTCTGTTCATCTATCACATTGACATTTCATTTTTGTTTTTAAATTTTGTTCCTATATTATAATTTACAAATCGTGGTAGGTAAAATTACAAATTTTTGAAAATTAATTTTCCTTTATTGGTAAGAGATATAGAAACGATGTTAAATAAATATTGTAAAAGATAATTTGTTCTTTCAAATTTCGAATGACAAATTGTAACTATCGCAGTATTTTCTATATTTTTTGCAAAAAATGTTAAAATGCTTCAAGAAAATACCATTTCCGGTTGGCAGATTTTTACCAAAATCTTATCAGCTCTTCATTAACATATATAAATGTATATTGCAAAATATTAGAATTTTATGTACAGTAGAATTTGAGATAATGCATCAGAACGAAAGACTATAGTAGGCGCACATACAGACACACACACACACACACACACACACACACACACACACACACACACACACACACACACACACACACACACACACACACACACACACACACACACACAGACATCATCGTGAAAATAGTCAAAATAGGTTCTAAAGGTGCTAAAACGTGCTTATTGACAAAAATCTCGACATCGAATTTTTTCACGATCCCTATACCTCTCTAGGCGAGAGGTAAAAATGTAGTACCTAAAAATCCTTAAAAAATTATAAAACATTTTTTTTCGAAAATTGTACTACTATGTTATCAACATACTGAAATATGAAGTCAAAATACGAGATACAAACCCACAGTGGAAATAAATAGACTTTTGTTTTATACAAAATAACAAAATTTATTTTTTGTACTCATAACATTGGAAATGACAATTTCCACACGTTACTGACAAACGGGAACTTCAATTTCCCATTGTTCATAAACGGGAAAAATTAGCAAAAACACTGGCCTTTCTGGACAATGTGAAGTAAAATCATCTTGGAAATAATTTAATTTATTCTTTTAAAAGTTACTTCCCGCTATATTAAATACACAAAAATCATCAGTAACCGCCAATATTTAAATATAAAATGTGTGATCAGCGCGCCATCTGTCGGTAGTAGTGAGTACAAAAAGCATCGTAACCTCAAATTTAATGACAAGACTACAACTACAACTTGAATGTATTTGATTATAGTTTTATTCGTTACAAAAAACATTGTACAACACTCTTGCGGGAAGACCTGTCCCAGCATTCGCGTTAATGAAGCCCTCGCTTTGCTCGTGCTTCAAAAAGCCGCTCATGTGGGACAATAATCTTCCCGCATTTGTATCGTAAATAACTATTAATGAATGTTACTTCCCACGATTTTCATGTAATAAAACCCATAAACACCATCGACATATAAAAATTTTGAAATAATTTTTAATTACAAATCAAATACCTATACGTTTTAATCTTTTTTGTACTCATCACCTGGAAATGACATTATTAAACACGTAATTGATAAATGATAATCGGAAATGTCAATTTCTCAGTGTAGTCAATCAGGAAAAATGCAAAGAACACTGGCTTTTCTAGACATTTCAGAGTAAAAAAATCTTAAAAATAATAAAATTTAGTTTATAAAGTGTTACTTCCCGGAATTATAATTAGTAAAGGTAAAGACCACCCAAAACCGCCAATATTTAAAAATAAAACTTGTGTGCAGCGCGCCATCTGTCGGTAGTAGTGAGTACAAAAAACATCGTAACCTCAAATTTAATGATCAAACTACAACTTGAATGTTTTATTTATAGTTTTATTCGTTACCATAGACAAGAGATTATATTTAGACAGGCATCTCCTATGATACTAAGTTGAACGCTACTCCTAGCGGTTGTAATGTATTTCGATATTAAATTTTTTATTATATACATTTATTGTACCACAATTATTATTTTCTTTAAATTGTATTTCACATTAAATATGTTGAAAACTATTTATATTTACAATAAATGTGGGTAATATAAATTTAAATTTCGAAATACATTACATCAGTAAATAATATTCTTCCTCGATGTCCTCTTCGTAAACATCGACAATGTGTTGTAACTTTTGCCGTCATTTCTGCCCCGTCAATTGTAAATTTTAAATCGTATTTGATTAATTATTCCTCATGCATTTGAGGAGATGTGGTGGATCATAATAATGATAACAATGGAACTGTTCTAATGTCAACTAGTTTCATAGCTTCCAACTGTTGGTAAAGTTGATTAAATAGATAATTTTGTTATTATTCATGGCTGGCAACTGTCAAAAGCGCCATCTATTGACTGTAATTAGATACTATAAATTACAACTAAAATGACCGATGGTGACGCTGCGAGCGTTATCAATATGGCGGACCTATGAAGGCAGGTTGGGTACGGTCATATACCTACTAAGTTATATACGGCTGATATCAAGCCAACAGCGTAGTTAAGATTATATCGCTGTCTCTGTCTATCATTTTATGTCTGATCATCTTGCGCATGTCAGGCCGTACAGGCACTTAAACGCTATTGGCATACAAAGATAGTGGGGATTAACAACGAAAGCAACAAAGTCAGACAGAAATATTTACTTTGATTTTTACATCTTGTGTTGTAATACAAACATTTTCTAGTTTAAATATCATTACTTATAACAATATTTTTAAAAATATGATTTCATCACGAAACCAGATTATTATCAGAGAAGGATGATTATATTAGAAATAACTATACCTAATAGGTTAATTTTGTTCAAAAATCAGTAGAAATAAATAGTTCATAAATTTATTATTAAATAATATTATTTCAAATATAATAGTTCAATTAATATTTTTTTGTTACCTGAAATCCTAATCGTACTTTTATTAAACAAGAGCCTTGTATTAATTTATGTAAGTATAATAATAATTATTAATTAATGTTTTAATAATATCTACCAATTTAAAAACTTTTTACGAGTTACATATTTAAATGTTTCATAAATATCTTTTAGATAAATAGAATATAAAATTTAACTCTTCTTAAGTTTCTCAAACTTCATTTCAATTGGATTCTAGTTTGAACAGTTATGCCTAGTGCACACGGGGAAACTTTTAACAAAGTTTCCTGAAAAAAGTTTCCAGAAACTATAAATATGTTTATGATCACATGTCACATTTGACGATTTGACAAATAAGAAGTTAGTTGCACTTCACAATGTTTCCTGAAAACGCCTCATTTTTATAGGCGCCGTTAAAACTTTGAAGTTTCCGGAAACTTTTTCCAGGAAACATGTCAAAAATGTGAACTTGTCATTGACAAGTTCACACTTCTTTCTCTCATTCCTATCCATCTCTAACCTAGTCCCCACTATCCATAGCATTGAAGCGCCGTACATGCGCAATGCCACAGACATTAAATGAAAGACAAAGACAGCGATATAATGTTCCCTACACTAGCGGAACACGGGAAAGATAGGAGCATTAGCCGTGTATAACTTCTTAGGTATATGGGTACGGTACAAAGGTAGTAATTACGATCTGTCAATAATTTTGTGAAAATGAAGCTGCGTATCGTACAAATATTTGTCTTCCTGGATGCCACATATCATTCTCGAAACATTATTGAAGGTACTATTACATATATACCTAACTTACGAATATATTTCACTCGACGTATCTTCATGTACGACTTCAACAATTTTATTTACCCTGTTCAGGCATCTTCGTGATCTTGTTTTATATTTAGTACAATGACTAACTACAAGTAAATGTAACGACGGGACAGCATTCTTTTTTAAATGCCGTTGTTGTGAAGGAATTTCTCATAACATAAATGAAAATAATAAATTTGATTTGAATATTAAATAATATTACCTATTAAAATATTATCACTCTCTTTAAAATGTCATGAGCATATTCTCATATGTTTTGATATATTTTATCCAGATCTCACAACATACCGTGAGTTTTATTTAACGTGAAACATGGGATCTTTCATATCTATGGTTACGAATTTGACAGCAATGTATTAGAGCGTTTCATTTAAAATAGAACATAGCAAATGAAATATGTATGTATTTCTAATTATTTTAGATATGAAAAAAGTTGCAAGAAATATAAACATTTAATAAATATTTTTGCAGAATACAATTTATAACAAATTCTCAAATACACGAAATAAATCAGATAGGTACTTGTCTGAGGCTAACATCTGCATTATACCAATGTATCATTTGCACCTTTTCTTCAATTGTATACCTTATTTTCAACAACACAACTCAAATTGAAGGTAATATTTATTTGATAATGACAGCCTATGTTCTATTTTAAAGTAGTTCGGTCGTCAATTGAAGTCTTTGATTTTGTATTGAAAATGGTCTGGTTGAATAGAAAATTTAATATTATTTTCAAAAGTGCCAAGAAAACATGTCCTTGCGGTACTCGTTTTTGAGAAAAATGAGTTTGAAGTTCACTGTTTTTACATGGGCTCTTATGGAAAATGACACTTTTGGTTAAGAAAAATTGAAATTGCGCCGTAAAAGTTCGTTGAATAAATAGTGGCAAATTGATATTTGGAAACGTAATATATTAAGGCTTCGTTATGCATAGTCAAAACCCTACGTTGCCGATGTAAATAGCCCAAAAAATGGGAAAATATGTGACAAAATCACGACCAAGCGGAAGCCGATCGGCCGTCACGTTCTGCAGGGTTGCCAACTGCGGAGCGTGGGAAATTTAAACGCAGATTTGAATGCTAACCTTTTATTTCTTGAAACAGATTGGATTGAAAAATCAATGATTTTCATGATTTTAAGTCATTTATCAAGAACTCGTTTTTATAAACACACTATCGTATTTATCATTCCTGTGTTTACAATTTGAATGCCTCGGACAATGCTGCCAACCTGGCCCAAGTTATGACACCGGGTGAATGACTAGTCAAGTTGCGAATGAAATTACAAGATTTGTAAAATACGACTATTTGTTTGAGAACCAGATGCATAAAAATTCATAATAAAATATTAAAAACCGTTACAGTCGAATTTCACTTCATAAATTGACAACAAAAAAACGGACTGAATTTGACTAGCGTCAACGACGACCGAACTACTTTAAATGAATCGCTCTAATACATTGCTGTCAGATTTGTAACCATGGATATGAAAGATCCCATGTTTCACGTTAAATAAAACTCACGGTATTATCATGCTTTAAATCGGTCGATTGTTTGTTGTACGCCAGCGTTTGAGGTTATAGTAACCATATTTTTACCTTTTTAAGAAAAAAGTGGAAACTTAAATGTTGCTCTCTTCCCATACGGGAATGACATTCCTACACACTGCATACTATATTGCTTTTCCACGTTTTACCGTTTCCATTATTTACAAAACTTATTTCAAACATAAAATGTCATATGCTACTAATGTTATTTTGACAAGATATGCCTTCATACAGTAATGCAAAATTTACTCAGCAGATGTCATAACGCTTCTTTGCGATCGTGAATATAAGTTTCCAAAGGCTGATTATGATGCACCACATTTCCTCAAATGTATGAGGAACAATTAATCAAATACGATTTATAATTTACAATTGACGGGGCAAAAATGACGGCAAAGTGGCAACACCATTATCGACGTTTACGAAGAGGACATCGTGGATGCGTTTACCACAGTAATGCCTAGTGCACACGAGGAAACTTTTCACAAAGTTTCCTGAAAAAAGTTTCCAGAAAATGGAGATTTTCTTTGAAAAACTATAAATATGTTTATGATCACATGTCACATTTAACGATTTGACAAATAAGAAGTTAGTTGCACTTCACAATGTTTCCTGAAAACGCCTCATTTTTATAGGCGCCGTTAAAACTTTGAAGTTTCCGGAAACTTTTTCCAGGAAACATGTCAAAAAGTTTATCCGTGTGCACTAGGCATAACCTGTTCACCTGCCTGTTGAATTTACTTGATTTGTGACTGGTAGACATGTTTACAAACATTGATTTATGTTTCTTATGTCTTTCAAATTATTCAAATCTAAAAAGTATTATATCAAAAGACAACGATGGTGTTATTATTAATGAAAAATTAAATTTTTTCATTTCTAAACAAGTGAGTAAACATAACCATAAATTATTATATTAGTTTTAAAATTATTTATAAATTTCAGGTAAATATCGACACAGAAGATTCTATGTTGTATATTTGTTTGCCTTGTTTAGAAAAATTAAACAATGTGTACAACTACAAACTGCTGTGTTTACGAAACATTAGTAGCTTCAATAGTTTAATTCATAAATTAAAATCTATTGATGTGCCATGTAGTAATTTACAAGTTTCAGTAATTGATATAAAAAATATAAACATAAATAAAGTCACTTGTGAAAATGAACTTAACAGTGACTCAATAACAGAACAATGTAAGGCATCAGACAATCCACACGAAGTTGAAATTAAACATGAGCAGAAACCAGAAGTTAGTGGAGAAATATTAGCAAAAGAAAATATTAAAATGGAATATACAAATATTTCTGATAATACGGAAATAAATAAAGCACAAGAAGAAAGTTGTATCAAAGAAAAAGTTTTATTTGAAAATGAAATTGAATATGAGTTTGTCGATGAAATGGACCTTTTTCAGTGTCTATTATGCGCATGCTTGCTGAGTTAGAGTGAGAGATCCGAACATGAACATGAAGTGAGATATACGTAGGATTCAACTTCAAAGTTGTTTACATAACTTTGTTAACTGTCGCTGTCAGTTGTACTCTTTTGGTTTTTCTTGGGTTTTTGTTTTAAAGAATATAATTTTAATCATGGTAGGAACATATTGTTGTGTCCCAGGCTGTAGCACTTTATAATTGTAAAGAAAAGGTATCGTGGCATTTATTTCCCGGTAATAAGAAGATAAAACTTGAATGGATACGAAGAATTAATCGAAGAAATCAAGATATCAATTTATTTTATTATTTATTTTATTTATTTACAATCATCTGTCTCTGTCATCTGTCAGTATGTCTCAGTCTCAATGTCACAGTGTCAGTAGTGACATCTTGCGGCTCAATGCCCACTTTCCTCATGATTTTTAGTTTTAAAATAAATCAACAGATGACTCAATTCCACTGCAAAAGGTCCATTGTAAAAGAAGAACCAGAAGACAACTATGACATTATTGATACAAAGTCAGAATTACAGAATGATGCAATTTTAAATGAAATGGACAATAGTGAAGGTATTTTTCATTTTATAGCTGTGTGTGGTTCTTAATACTTTACATGCTTTTTAATCATTTAGAAAAAATATTTTATCCAACACTTCTTAATAAAAGCGTCATAACTATGGTGATTTTAAACAAGAAAAATAAAAGATTGTCCACTTGTGGCATTGATCAAAATTATATCCGCTATTGGGTAAATTGTTACTTTGCTTGATGAAAGTCACCATAGTAACGATGTTTTAGGTTGGAACTTAATATTTTTTATTCAGTTTTGACTTTTAAACTGCCATTATTAACACCATAGCAACAACTTTAAACAACTGTTTATTCGCTAGTGAATTAATAGTATATTGCGTCATAAGGAAAGATATAGGCATATTACTTCCCGAAGATTTTTGATGCACGAGCGAGCAAAAGTTGAGGGATTTAATATGTCGTTAGATTCCCGTAGGGTACAAGATATTTTACGTCACTCGGGGGAGGAAAGCAGTGTTTTCCTCTTGCTAATGGAGGGAGGGAAGCGAGTTTTCCCTCCCGCTCGGGAGGACCGTACTTGCTTTCCTCCCTATAGGGAGGAAAACACTGTTTTCCTCCCGCGCGGGAGGAAAACACTGTTTTCTTCCCGGTACTGGCTTGCAAGAAAGGTGATTTCGAAGCCCTCGTGACGTAAAATATTGTGTGTCCCACGGGAGGGAAGGCTATTCCTCCCTTGGGCGAAGCCGGCGCCCTCGCTCGGGCCGCCGCTTGGCCCGCGGGAGTAATAGCAATTACTCCCTTGGGCGAAGCCGGCGCCCTCGCTCGGACTCGCCTGCGGCTCGCCTTCGGCTCGGGTCGCCGCTTCGCTCTCGGGAGTAATAGCCATTACACCCTTGAGCGAAGCCGGCGCCCTCGCTCGGACCGCCGCTTCGCCCGCGGGAGTAATAGCACGCTTCCCTCCCTAGGTGCACAAAATACTATTTCCGCATTCATGAGAAACTCGTATTAAATAAAAAGTGAATTTTGTACTGTAGAATACAATCCTATGAAAGTGTGTCGCTTTCCTGTTCACAACTCAGAAACCAAAACCATGGCAACATGTACCTTAAAAATAATAACAAAAAATATCTATTAAATATTTCAGCAGTTATTAAGGAGGTACACTCGACTTTTGAAATAATGAGAGAGTTTAATGAAACTTTGCAAAATTAATCAAAACATTGTAAAAATGTTATCTGAATTTTTTCATAATTTTTCACCACGTAGATGATCCAAAAATAATTATTAAAAAAACTACACTTTACATGGCCTCTTATGCCCATGTCACACCTGTAATACTTGTATTATGTATGATGAAAATTGTCGTGTGTGACGAAAATCTCTCGCCTGGATGTAACACTTGTATGATATAAATAATATAAAAAATTATATAAATTAATTGGAGTACCAAACAGTTTCGTCTGATTCGGTATGACGTGTATGACAGAAATAGCAGCGCTTCTATTTTTCGTCATACACAGGTTTGATCATACATGATACAGTGTATTATAGGTGTGACATGGGCATTATGGGACTACTTTTAAATCAACGTAAAAAGCATTTAAGGAAATGATAGAAAATTCCAATTGCATTATTAAAACGTACCTACTTACATTATTATCTCATAGACCGGATAAAAGTAATACAAGCATCATTTACCACGTAATTAACAAAAATTCTTAATCGAATCGTTTATGTCTACTGGAGAATATTGGCGAGAATATAATATAGACGCGGCAACGTTGAAAAGCGCGAAATTTGAATTTAACCAGAAAAAAAGATTATCTATCTATAATCACAGTTTTTCACAAGCATGAAAGGTAATATGCACAAATGATAAATAATTCATACCCAACGATTTAAATGAAATTTCAAGTGCAGAATTCTCTTCACCTTCCATTTTTACTCAGACTGACATAAAAACGTAAAAATGACATGTACAGCACAGCGTTGCCGTAGTTTACACTGGTATTTAGCCAAATGAAATCTTATAAAATAAACAATTTTTACATAACAAAAATAAATAATATTCTTAATTAATTTATTTAAATCTCATTTTATTAGAAAAAATGCAAATAGACTGCGTTTACATACAATAAAAAAATGTATTTTTATTTTTTATAAGTTGGAACCCTGATATGAAATACATTGCGAGTATAGGAGATGCTCCTAACCCCCCACCACTCGAGTGTACCTCCTTAAGATGTGTTGGATAAAACGTTATACTTCGCACGTAGGCAAAAAGGAATGACCAACTCGAAAAAATTATCTCACTCAACCTTCGGCCTTGTGAGTAGTTAAGAATTCTTTGCCCACTTGTAAAGTAATAGTTATTTACTTTTCCAGTGGGCAAAGTAAGGAATTACCCACGAGGGAAATCTTAACTCACGAGGTCGAAGGCTGAGTGAGATAATTTTCTCGAGTGGGTCATTTTCTTTTTGCCCACGTGTGAAGTATAACGTTTTATCCAACACCTCTTAATAACTGCTTAAATATATTTAAAATTTATGCTGGGTCCACACTTGAACATTTTAGTCCGAACGAACCGAACAAGCAGTACGCGCAAGCCGAATTCGCCAAGTGTGGACGTCTCTCCGAGCCGAACCGAACGAGCCAAATGTTTTCCGTTGCTTGTCGGTAAATCGGACTTGCTCAAAGAAAACAATTGTTCGCCGAATCATTCAGTTGACGGGAATTCGCACCGTTCGTGTTGATCGCCTTGATCGCAGCATTCGTTGTATAAACATAGACAGCTGTATTGTGTGTATTTGAAGGTTATTATAAATTATTGTGTGTTGAAAATGGAATGGGACAGGGAAAAGTGTAATTAATAGACATTTATGAGCAACACCATGTCTTATGGAACCCTAAGCATGGGTTTTATTAAAACATGACGCTTGGATGAGAATAGGTGAAATAATAAAGTGTCCTATTACCCATTTCTGGATATATAAATAAAATGCTGACCCAAAAAAATGCTGAACTTGTGTATTCTTAGTTAAATTTGTGGTCAGTGTAGGTCAACTTAAATTTTTAGCGGTCGGCTAAATTGAATTACTTGGTTTATATATAAAACACTTTAAATTTTTATAATTATGCCAAATATCAGGATATTGATAGAAAATAAACATGTTCTGCAATGTTCAGCATGTCATTTAAAGTTTTTAGCAGTCAGCAAAATTGAATTACCTGGCATACATATAAAACGCCTTATATTTACGCCAGAAGCCACAAATTGAACTAAGAATACACAAGGTCAGCAATGGTGAGCATTTTATTCTTACCCATATTTCTTCGCCTTTTCTTATTTTTTTCTAGCTTACAAATAATTAAAAAAACACCAAAATGCTACCGTCAAATAATTGAAATCCATTATTGACATTCACTGCGAATGCTTCAAGCATGTTGGAAAACCAATAATTCGGCGAATCTGCCGAACGCAACGAGCTTTTGTTCAGACTATTCTGCTCTGCGCGTTCAGTTCGTTCTGTTCGTTCGGACTAAAATGTTCAAGTGTGGACCCAGCATTAAGTTTCAACCTAAAACATTGTTTCTATGGCGACTTCCAACAAGCAAAGTAACAATTTACCCACAAGTGAGTATAATTTTGATCAAAGCCACTTGTGGGTAATTTTGATCAAAGCCACTTGTGGGTAATTTTTTACTTTGCTTGTTTAAAATCACCATATAGTTATGATGCTTTTATTAAGAGGTGTTGGATAAATAACTATTATCCACGAATTAGAGTCTTTAATTGGTTTGGTCTGTTGCAATAAATATTTACAAAAATTATTTTCCAGAGTCAACGTCAAAAAATGGTTCAGGAAGTACATATAAAAATAAAACATCACACAAGTGTAAAGAATGTCATGGATCATTTAAATGTAACGCCCATCTAATTACACATACACTATGTCACACCGGGGAAAAACCTTATAAGTGTGACGTATGTGACAAAGCAATTAATCGTCAGTCTTCTTTAGTGAGGCATAAACTCATACACAGTGGTACCAAACCTTTCAAATGTGACGTATGTGACAAAGCGTTCAATCTGAGTTACACTTTAGTGGTACATATACGCTGCCACACCGGAGAGAAACCATACAAGTGTGACGTATGCGACAAAGCGTTTAATCATAGTCTCGCTTTAGTGAGACACAAACTCTGTCACACCGGAGAAAAACCCTATAAGTGTGATGTATGTGGCATCGCGTTTAAACTGAATACCTATTTAATATTACATACACGGTGCCACACCGGAGAGAAACCTTATAAGTGTGACGTATGTGACAAAGCATTTAATCGTCAGTCTTCTTTAGTGAGGCATAAACTCATACACAGTGGTACCAAACCTTTCAAATGTGACGTATGTGACAAAGCTTTCAATCTGAGTTACACTTTAGTGGTACATATACGCTGCCACACCGGAGAGAAACCATACAAGTGTGACGTATGCGACAAAGCGTTTAATCATAGTCTCGCTTTAGTGAGACACAAACTCTGTCACACCGGAGAAAAACCCTATAAGTGTGATGTATGTGGCATCGCGTTTAAACTGAATTCCTATTTAATATTACATACACGGTGCCACACCGGAGAGAAACCTTATAAGTGTGAAGTATGTGACAAAGCGTTTAGTCGTCAGTTTGATTTAGTGCAACATAAACGCTGCCACACCGGGGATAAACCTTATCAGTGTGACGTATGTGACAAAGCGTTTAGTCGTCAGTTTCATTTAGTGAGGCACAAACTCATACACAGTGGTATAAAACCGTACAAATGTGACATATGTGACAAAGCGTTTAATCAAAGTTCGAGTTTAGTGGAACATAAATGCTGCCACACCGGGGATAAACCTTATAAGCGTTTTGTCCAAGTTCCACTTTAATGAGACACAACTGTCACACCGGGGAAAAACCTTATATATTATTGAAACACCGAGGAAAACTTATAGGATTATTAGAAATATTTAATTTTTATGTAAGTATTTGTATTTTAATATACCTATGGGATTAAATATTTGAAAATAACTAGTAAAAAATAAAAATTAATTAATAGATATTTAAACACCAAGTGGGATAATTTCTTCGAGTGAATAATAGTTATTTACTTTACAAGTGGGCAAAGTAAGGAATTGCCCACGAGAATGAAATAATTTTTTCGAGTCAAAATTCTTTCGTTATTTCATACAGGGTAAAGTATTTGCGTAGGTGGTGGCTTTAAAAAATACAATAATATAATGCCATTTTTGAAAATGATTCCAAAATTATTGATATTATTTTACATCCTCCTAAAAAACTAATCCTTTGTCTAGTTAAAATGATTTTCAAGTCTGAAGCTTATGATAAAAACATACTAATAAGCAGTGGCGTATCCACTTTGACCTTTAACAGTAACTTATAATTTTTTTGTCAAATATGACACGATGTGACATTTGATCTTAAATATTATTTGTAAAATTCAGTATGTAATTGTTTAACTTTTCAATACTCATTTGAGTTTGGAAAAGTAGGTACCATTTTTTCTAACTAAATAAAAAAAAATTCATTCTAGTTAGGAAAAATTGTACTTTTCCAAACTAAAATGAGTTCAAATAAAAATTTAAATGACAATAAAAAATATGTCACTGCATCAAAAATAACTTGATTATTTGAGTATTTGACATAAAAATATGAAAACAAATATATTCAATTCAAATAATAAGGAATCTATTACTAAATTTTACAAAATCTTGTGTACAACTCGTCAGGAATAGTATATTACATACCGAGCGGGGAAATAGTTCATTATAGCCGAGCGTTTCATTAGATGACTGAGGTGCTTGCACCGAAGTCATCTATGAACGCGAGGCTGGAATGAGCCTTCCCGCGAGGTATGTATACTATTTTATTCACAATCCAATTGGTTATTGATATGCCCGTTTTAAATATTCATATTTTATGACAGTTTTATTATAATTTGTTTTGATACTTCAACATAGAGATCTATGAAAAAGTTGCTAGGGTTGCCAGGTAACTTGAAAAAATGTTTATTGATTCTGTCAATAATTAGTTTCTTGCTGCTTTTTATCGAGATCGAGCATATTAATTATCATGTTGTCTGATAGTGAAGATGGTGAAGACGAAAATATTCCTTTAGAACTGCGAGAAGCTGCAAAAAAAGCTTCTGAAAGTGACGTTTACCTAGCTGGAAAACGCTCACTTCCCCGCTAGCCGGGAAGTTTTTTCCGGCTAGCTGGGAAGTAAAGTAAACAATGACTCGCTTCTCAACTGTTTAGAAGGTTGGAAACGCACATATTACCAACCGATTGTGAATAAAAGTGTTTCCCCATTCACGACGTGTTTTTTATCTCGACTTTGTCTCGTTCAAAAATCTCACGTCTAGAATCCGGAAAAATTTCACAATCTCGTTGTACAAATAGCTATTTTATATTAGTTTCTTAAAAAAATCTTCTTCAGGAAATTCAAATATTTTTTATTTAAAATTTCCTAGTATTGGCAACACTGTATACGGGGATACATGTTCGTTTTCACTTAATGTAACTTTTTTCGGTTTCTTGTTCTAGTTTCTTCTTTTTTCTCTTGTTTATTTTACTAATTTGTACTTTTGCTAATTAACTATTCTCGTAAAGCGTAAACTATTATAATGCTAAGGTAAGTGTTAATCAATTTTTTTTTAATATTACCTTGAATAATTGAATCGCAAACAAGGTATGTACATTGTACATAAGTCACATTTTTGCAAAAATCGAGGTAATCTGATACAAATATGCTTGAAGATGATCACAAGCCACTAAAAAAATATTTGAAGTAATTAACGAAAGATGGCGACACCAGGCTCATAAGTTCTTGTTACTTATTTGAAAGAATAAGCTTATTTCAAGGCAACAAAGACACATATTATTATCCAGATAGGAATGTCGAAAAAAAATAGATTATTTTTTTTAAATATATTTTTTTAATCGATTTTAAAATAAAAAAATCGGTGAATCGATGTTTTCCTTTCGATTTTATTTAAAAAATCGATTTTTTATTCGATCTTTTTTCGATTTTTTTGAAAGTAAATTATTTTTACTTATGTTCAAAATTAACTGCTACTTTGAGTATTATACCAAGTTACCAATCTTTCACAAGTCGAATGATGCATTTGTCTTATTTTTCAAATTAAATTTTTTTAAATCGATTAAAAATCGGTTTAAAAAAACGATTAAAAATCGATTTTTAATTGTCGATTTAATCGGCTAAGCGATTTTGAAAAAATAATAATCGATTTTTTTAAAAATCGATTTAAAAAAAATTCGACAATACATCCAGGGCTGTCTTGGAGGGTATGCGGCGTATACCCTGTGGTTCGATTTTAACGAATAGCGTATACCCTGTGCTTTTTCAAATACTTAAAAAAATGTAAACAATTTATTAGATAATATTTAACAATATTCATTTCATATTCACTTCCGTTATTATACAGTAGTAGTAGTAACTGTACGGTAAAATGTATGTATTTTAAAGCTTCCTAATTTACTCAAAAATTATTAAAGATATAATTATGCGAAACATTCTAAAATAAAGATAAAAGTGTGTAGATGGACTTGACTGTATTTTTTGCGACATTTTATTTTCATAATTGAAGAATTAAATAAAACTAAAAAGTATCCGAAATGGTCATTTCCAAAGTCACTTTTCACTTGATTTAAAAACGTTTTATGTACAAATTTTACCTTTAGATCCTGAGGATAAACATGTAGATTGATATTATATAAAGTTCGTTCATTCATTTTATGTAGTATGTCTTAAAATTAAGAAGTTTTGGTTTCTTCATAAGACTGTAATGTAAATATAGTTCAGCGTTTCACCGCACCTAGCCGTGACGCTCACACAGTTATCTAAACTGTATACCGCGCTAGAAAAGTAACTCATCCTGTTCAAGTATTAAACAAATAGCTAGCAAACGAAGCTTGAAATTGTACACTGCATCACTGCTGCATATTTGAACAAAACTAACAAATTAATAATAATCTTTATTATTCAACAGAACACGGTCCCTATTACAGAATAATATTATACATAATAAAAAACAGTGAGACAATATTTACATTTAAGCAAGTTATCCAACTTATTTCTAAACACATTAATACTAACAGAAAAATCTAATTCAGAAAAACATTTATTACACTCTCGACACAGAAATAATTTGAGAGTTGTAATGGTAATTCGTGCGTGAAAAGACGCAAACAAAAAAACCTATCAGCGCAACGAGTGTTATAGCTATTAACATAGAACTTTATCTTACTTAACAAATCAATATCATTTATGTAGTTATTAATAAATTCATATAAAAATAAAATTTTATGTTTTATAAGCCTTGTAGCAAGTGGATCAAGATTGAATTTCATTAATAAAATAGAAGAGTTACAATGGGGAGAACCCCTGTATAATCTATAATTAATAATTTTACAATATTTATTTTGAATGGTTTCAATTGCATTTATGAGATATGTCTGAGATGGGCACCATATAATAGATCCGTAATCTAATTTACTTATTATTAATGATATAGGTACAGCACATTATAACATGTTATACTTTGAAAATCCGTAATATAAATCCAAGTAATTTAAGACATGAATTAATCAGAACTTCTACGTGTTAGGTTAAAATTAATTTAGGGTTAAGAAATATGCCTAAATCTTTAATAATGGTTACACGCTGAATTTCAATATCATTCATTGTGTAATTGTATGTGATAGCAACATTTCTTGTGTTAAAACTTATTACTTGATATTTAATTAAGTTAAAGTGCAAATGATTTGAGATTGACCAGTTATAAATTGAATTTAGATCATATTGCAGAAGGTTACAATCATCCGTTTAAGAGATAATGCGGTACAATTTGAAATCATCTGCGTACATAATACATTTAGAAAATTTAACAACAGATGTAATGTCGTTTACAAAAAGTATAAAAAGCAAAGGACCAAGGACTGACCCTTGAGGTACACCAGATTAAGCAATAAAATTGTTAGATACAAAACCAGCACAATAGACATACTGTGACCTATTATCTAGGTAAGATTTTATCTAGTCAAGTAATTTATTCGAGAATCCAATAATTCTTAATTTATATAACAGAACTGATTGTACAACTGTGTCGAACGCTTTCGAGAAATCAGTGTATATACAATCGACTTGGGTTTAGTTCCCATAAAAAAGAAAATATAAAATGGGTATTGATTTTCATACACTATCAAAACATAAATAAAATTAATCAACGTTCAACCGCTAGAGCAATAACACCTGAAAATATTGAGTTTCTTTAATCTCTAGGTTTAAAACCTATAAGTAGAAAAAAATGAGTGTTTTAAATATTGTACACAATGTATCAATGAATATTGATATAAGTCGAGAAGAGTGGCACACATGTATATGTATATACAGTATGAAAATAACGATGAAATAAGTATACCAATTCAAAATAAAAATATTTTTACAAAACCATATGACAGTTATATTGTTATTGAGGATAAATTTATAGATTCTGATGGTAAATAGCGTGATGCAGGAAAAAAATTTAAATTATCAAATATAGGTTTCACATTTTTGTTTTATAAATTCGTTACAAACTGTCAAATGAAGAAATAGATAGATAGAGTTAGAAATGTAGGTATTTTAAGTATAATAAAAGGTTATGTTTCTATAAGATCTACAGAGAAATCAATCTATCAAACTGCAGGTTGGAATAATGAAAATATAATAAATAGTAGTGCCATTACCATTAAAACTACTTGGATTTACAGAAGATTTTAAACAAATTATTGCAGTTGTTAAACAAGAACTTATTCTGAATCTGATACGTGCTAGAAATGATAATAATGTTTATATTAGTTAAACTGAATTAAAAATTCAAATATATAAAATTCGATGGCGTATCAACATATAATGCCAAATAAAAAGGAAAAATTAAAATTATTACAAATAGTCAATAGTGATCAAACAATATTTCAGTAATAAGTTTTATTCTTGTACTCATGTTTTTTGTCTTTAATTTAAAACAGTGCTGATGTTGTCAGAGAAGATGAAATACATATACGGAATAATAAGAACGATATTAGGACCATTAAAAACCCCAGAAAATGAACTTATACGAAGAATGAACTTTGGTATAGAACAAGAACTAGAAGAAGACATAGTAAGAAAGATAAAACAAAAGCGAGTGAAGTGGTTAGGGCACGTATGGAGGACAGACGACAGTCAAGAGTACAATGGGACCCAGGTGGTAGAAGAGGAAGAGGTAGACCAAGATCAACATGGCTAGAGGCAGTAAAAGATAACCTCAGACGAGCAGGAATCAATAACTGGCAAGAAAAGACAAAAGAAAGAAAAATATGGAGAGAAATAATACAAAGAATATAAAACATCAAAGAGGAACTGATCCATCTTAAAAATAGGAGCGGCAATATACAGGGTGAGTCAGCTAACTATTCCCTATTTGGATTTGTTATAACTTAGGCAATTTTTATCAGAAAGTGACGAAATTTTTGCAAAACATGAACTATCTAAAGGAATTTTTACTGCCGAAATTTCAAATCGATCAGACAAAAACTTCACGAGTGGTTCACTTCAATGTGATCACCATCATTTTCGGTAAGCTGATGCACACGTTTGCGATATTCCAATAAAACCTTCATTCGCATTTCAACAGTAACCAAACCAAAAGCTTCAATAATTCGATGTTTCAAGTCCTGAATGTTTGCTGGACGTGTCGTGTAAACTTTCGACTTGATAAAGCCCCACAAGAAGAAATCGCATGGCGTCAGATCAGGCGAACGTGGAGGCCATGGCATTACAGCTGATCCGCGGCCAATCCATCGATCAGGAAATGTTTCATTTAGCCAGGTGCGGACAATTCGACCCCAATGAGGAGCAGCACCATCCTGCATGAAGATGACATAATTCTCAATACCTCTGGCCTGTAATTCGGGATAAAAACGTGTTTGCAGCATTTCCAGATAACGTTCGCTATTAACACTTTGGTCAAAGAAAATTGGACCAATTAATCAAAAATCTCCAATTGCAGCCCAAACAGTCGTTCTAGGAGAGTGCAAGGATTGTTCAGCAATCCAGTGGGGATTTTCATCTGACCAATACCGATGATTGTGTCTATTAAATCCACCATCAAGATGAAAATGTGCCTCATCAGAAAACATGATGTTATTCAGATGACCAGGGTTTTCATTCATTCGTTCAATTTCGTCTTCTGCAAATTCCAATCGGTTTGCTTTATCCTCGTCAGAAATTGCCTGCAGAATTTGAATCTTATAAGGATGCCACTTAAGGTCCTTTAAAATCCTACAAATAGTCGTTTGACTAATCATTAATGCATTCGAAGCACGACGAGTGGACGAATGATGATTTTCCATAAAGTGTTGCTTGACAACTTCTGAATTTTCCAAAGTGTTAGCTGAATGGCTCCGTTTTCGCTTAACATCTTGCACAGATCCAGTTTCCATTAAACTCGTGTGCCATTTGTGAATGCTATGTTTCGATGGTGGATCACGATTAAATTCGTTCGAAACTTTCTCTGCACCATAACAATGCTTTTCGTCCATTCAAACCAGGAAGCAACTTTGACACGTTCCATAATTGAGTACGACATACTATTTCAGTCACCAATTAGGAAGCAATAGAGCAATAATGATAAAACTTTGCGAACAAAAACTCAAGTGGCTACTGTATTACAGCAAAAATTTGGCGGACTTTACACAAAAACTTGAGACTTTACAAACAAATGAAATAGAGAACACTTAGCTGACTCACCCTGTATATATATACAGGGTGAGTCAGCTAAGTGTTCTCTATTTCATTTGTTTGTAAAGTCTCAAGTTTTTGTGTAAAGTCCGCCAAATTTTTGCTGTAATACAGTAGCCACTTGAGTTTTTGTTCGCAAAGTTTTATCATTATTGCTCTATTGCTTCCTAATTGGTGACTGAAATAGTATGTCGTACTCAATTATGGAACGTGTCAAAGTTGCTTCCTGGTTTGAATGGACGAAAAGCATTGTTATGGTGCAGATAAAGTTTCGAACGAATTTAATCGTGATCCACCATCGAAACATAGCATTCACAAATGGCACACGAGTTTAATGGAAACTGGATCTGTGCAAGATGTTAAGCGAAAACGGAGCCATTCAGCTAACACTTTGGAAAATTCAGAAGTTGTCAAGCAACACTTTATGGAAAATCATCATTCGTCCACTCGTCGTGCTTCGAATGCATTAATGATTAGTCAAACGACTATTTGTAGGATTTTAAAGGACCTTAAGTGGCATCCTTATAAGATTCAAATTCTGCAGGCAATTTCTGACGAGGATAAAGCAAACCGATTGGAATTTGCAGAAGACGAAATTGAACGAATGAATATATATTTATTGTAACGGTTTTATTTATTTAGGTGAAGTGTAAAATCAGTAAAAAACGAATATTTATATAACAAGTTTTATAAAGAAAAATAAAAGATAAAAGTTAATGATAATTAAATAAACACGCACTATTAATTAAACTTAAAACACTAATTATACACTAAGAATATTTATTTAGACACTTAACACTACTACGATTATATATTTATACACTGTAATTATTTATTTAACCACTAAATAACATTAAACTCTATTTATGTCACAATACATGAATATTTAGTTCTATTTATGTCACTATTCAATCGTTGACTTCTATTTATGTCACCATTCTAACGTAGACTGGCTCACCGTCCGCTCGGGTAGCGCTTATATATCCACAGCCGGTAATTCTGGAAGATTCCATAGATTCCTTCCAGAAAGTCATTAAATTTTATTACCGTATCGCGTGACCCGATGAATCATCCCCCTCTTGCGCCATCAACACAATAGCGCGCCGGCTAGACAATGCAAACTGGTCCGTGCCGGTCGCTTGACCGCCGCCACCCAGGCGCCGCTCGTTACATTGCTCCCTCCTTAAGACTGTTTCGTCCCGGAACAGTCCTCGATGACGAAATCTACATGCATCACCCTTGATGCATCCGGATGTCTTGAAGAAGTGACAGTCTACGGTTGGTTCTGTGTTGACTTGTCTCCTTGGGTTGAAGCTGCAGACGAGGATTTCAATTCCAGTATACCGGAAGAGGGTCTCTAACATGTTCCTCACAATCCTCCAATCCAAGCCATCTAGTCCACAGCCTATCTTCGGTAAAGCCAGCTTCATGATGTCGTTGTCCAATAGGTGGTCCCTCAGATCTCGCAATGTATTCCACAAATTTCGATACATTGGCTTCTGGTTCGATTTTGCCTTCGTAACTAAGTAGTAAATGTATCGTTTGTGTTCCACGTCATTATCCCTAAGTCGTACTGTTTTCCCGACGGATGGACGTTGGTTGGCCAGTTCTTGTAGTCGTCCAAACTTCTTCTTGAAGACGGTAGCGATTCCGCGGGACATTTTCGTGTCTTCAGCTATGCAATGACCAAGGGAATAGTCTGACGATACCGTGAACAGGTCTCGGTGTTCCTCTCGGGTAACGCCATACCGAGCTTTACGCCCAGTGGAATAAGTTTCCATGAAATCTTCAAAGGTTGGTTCCTGGACTCCAATTCTGCGAACCGTAGCTCCACCACGGTCTTCTTGGTTATCGCCGGCGAAAGGTGCTAGACGATTAAAATGAACTACTCGCGACTTCCCATTAGGCATTTTTCTTATCCGATAGATTACGTCGTTAATTTTCTTGATTATTTCATAGGGGCCTTCCCAATTCTTCTGTAGCTTCGGCGATAATCCGCGACGCCTCTGCGGATTATACAACCACACCAGATCTCCAGGTTGGTAAACATATTCCTCAGCCCTGATGTCATAATGATCCTTCATCCTGTCGCTGGCAATCTGAATACTTGTACGGACTTGTTCATGAATATCATCCATTCTTCTTCGCAAGTTCGTAACATAATCCTCCATAGCCAGATCTTCTCCAGGTTTGCTGCCGAATACCAGGTCACATGGTAACCGTAACTCACGTCCAAATAAGATGTAAGCAGGTGTCTGCCCTGTCGTCTCGTGTACGGATGAACGATAAGCCATCAGGAACAGATGCAGATGTCGGTCCCAGTCTCTTTGATGGTTAGAGACAACCTTTGACAAATGTCGGTTGATAGTTCTGTTCATTCGTTCGACCATGCCGTCGGACTGCGGATTTAGTGCAGTTGTCCTGGTTTTATTGATTCCCATTATTTTACAGATGTTTTGGAAAAGCGCAGACTCAAAATTTCTTCCTTGGTCGGAATGTAGTTCGCGAGGTACTCCAAATCGGCAAATACACTCTTTTACCAGAACTTCAGCGACAGTAACGGCTTCCTGGTTAGGTAATGGATAAGCTTCAACCCACTTGGTGAAGTAATCCATAACGACTAATATGTACTTGTTTTCCTCGTCGGATTCTGGAAATGGTCCGGCCACATCAATCGCAATGCGTTCAAACGGACTACCAACATTGTATTGACGCATTGGAGCTCTTCGTCGCTTATGTGGCCCGTTACTTCCAGTGCAAGCCACCCATTTCTTGCACCACTCTTTAACATCTTCCTTGCAATTTATCCAGTAAAATCGTTGGCGCAATCTTTAACATCTTCCTTGCAATTTACCCAGTAAAATCGTTGGCGCAATCTTTCCACGGTTCTGTTGACTCCAAAATGTCCTCCTCCAGTTCCATCATGGATTTCCTTCAACACTTCAGGTACTCGGCTCCGAGGGACAATCAACTGAGTTTTCGTCTCAGTACCTTCGGTGTTCTCCATCACACGTTTCAGGATACCCTCTTCAACCACAATAGAGTCCCATTGTGCCCAGTACGAGTTTACTTTCCTGGAATGTGGTGCAACATTTTCCCATGCTGGCTTTTCTTCAGTGCTCTTCCAATCCAGTATTATTTTCAAATCCGGGTCATTTTCTTGGTCTTGGCGCAGTTCGTCTAGATGCCATCTATCGTCAACTACTGTTGTCCTCGCGACGATGGAATGTTTTTCTTCTACTCGGCTACAGTGTTTACATTCCTCCTGACATGGTCTTCTTGACAAGGCGTCCGCATTACGATGGCTCGTTCCTGCACGATGTTCAATTACAAAGTCATATTCCTGTAGTCGTTCAATTCATCTGACTACTTGACCTTCAGGATTCTTAAATTGTAGTAACCATTTTAGAGCAGCGTGGTCGGTTCTAATAAGAAATTTTCTACCGTACAAATACTTGTAGAAATGTTCGATGGACTTAACGACTGCTAATAATTTCTTTCTGGTGACACAATAATTTCTTTCAGGTTTTGATAATGTCTTGCTGAAGTAGGCAATAACCTTCTCATGTCCGTCTTGTATTTTGGAAAGCACACCGCCAATTCCAACGTTGTTGGCATCTGTGTCTAGAATGAACTCTCCTTCTGGCAACGGGTAACTTAAGACAGGTGCGCTTGTCAAGGAATGTTTTAGTTGTTTGAATGCGGCTTGACAGTCCGTTTCCTAGATGAATCTTCGACCTTCTTCAGTAAGCTTCGTCAGCGGTTTCGTAATATTGGCAAATCCGGGTACGTAACGTCGATAGTAGGTGCATAAACCAAGAAAGCTTCTAAATTCATGCTTGTCTCTGGGTACTGGCCAGTCTTCAATAGCTTTTATTTTCCCGGAGTCCACTGCAATCCCTGTACCAGAAACTATGTGTCCCAAGTAATGAACTTCCTCCTGGAATAGGTGACATTTCTTCGGGCTGAGCTTCAGATTGGCCTGTGTTAATCTTTGGAAAACCTCTTCTTAATTCTTCATGTGGTCCTCAAACGTTTTCCCGACTACAATATCGTCGAGGTAAACCAAACAGGTTTTCCATGATAGTCCAGCTAATACGGTTTCCATGAGTCGTTCGAAAGTTGCAGGTGCATTGCAGAGCCCAAATGGCATAACAGTAAATTGCCAAAGTCCCGTGCCGATGGTTAAGACTGTCTTTTCTTTATCCTTTGGCTCCAAATCGACTTGCCAGTAACCGCTTTTTAAATCCAACGTGGAGAAAATCTTCGATCCAGCCAAAGTGTCCAATGTATCGTCTATTCGGGGTAGCGGGTAGCTGTCCTTCTTTGTCACGTTGTTAAGTTGACGATAATCAACGCAGAATCGTGTAGATCCATCCTTCTTCTTCACTAACACCACTGGTGAAGCCCATGAACTACTTGAAGGCTCAATCACGACTTCCAACTTCATGTTCTCAACTATTCGCTCAGCTTCTTCTCGCTTCGCCAGTGGTAATATTCTTGCTGGTTGGCGGATGGGTCTTGCGTCTCCGGTGTCTATTTTATGGCGGACCACGTTGATTCTTCCCTTGGAGTTCTTGTCATACTCAAATACGTCCTGATATTTCCCGATTAAATGTTTCGCCTTGGTTTTCTGGTTGGCGGTCAATCCTTGGAATGATGACATTTGATTGACTATTGTGTCCGGGATTTTATTGCATGTCGATTCCTTGGCCGTAACGGTTCGAATAATCGAGGATACTGGTAAACATTCTCCTACTTTTGTCCCACTTTTAATAACAACAGGATAAAAATTAATGTTCATTACTCGAACCGGTACTATCTTCTTTGCTTTTATTAGCGATTTTCCAATCACAACTCCAGGTCCAGTTTTGGTATCATCATTCTTGGGCTCAAGCATGATCATGTTCCCTTCGAAGAAACTACCTTCCAGTCTTCCTTCTATGATAATCTCGCTTCGCGCTGGGAGGGTGACATCTTCGGCTACCAGCACACATACGGCGTCGTCGTCCCGGGGATGCAATACGAGTTCTTCTTCATTGACCACCATCACGCCACTCGTCATGTCAAGTATAAAACCGTGCTTCTTCATGATGTCCATACCAAGAATGAGTTCATCTTCAACATCAGCTACCAGCACACGATGTTCAAAGGAAGTATTCCCGATAGTGATGTTCAAATTCAGCTCTCCAGAAGCGGTAGCTTGTTCTCCAGTTGCTGTGCGTAATCGCCACTTGGTTGGTTGTAGATGTGTCTTGCCAGTTCTTTTTGCCACGTCGGGTCTGATAATGGTCTTCGTCGCACCCATATCTAGCAACATTTTAAGTGGCCTTCCGTCAATACAACCATCCACATAGATGCTGTTAGCTTGATGATGAAGGGATGCGACATAACCGATGGAATGTAGGGCTACTGGATTACGGGTCGACGATTGCCCCTTCGCATCAACCCGCTTTAGTTTCCCGACTCGTCGTCTTCTTTCTTCGGTTCGGCCTTCCGTAATTTACTGCAAAGTCGTTGCGGGTGACCGAGCTCACCGTAATTCCAGCAACGTAGTTTTCTTCTTTCTGGAAGCATTTCTTTGAAGATACGTCGCACTCTCTCGTCTAAATCTTCCATGTGCCCGGTTCTCTCAGCGTCAATGTTCCGCACTCTTAATTGGTTACGCGCAGCTTGTTTAGCAGCTTCATGCTCTAATGCAATTGACAGTACATCACTGATAGTTTTTGTGTGAGCTATTCTTAACGATTGCTGGATTTCGCTGTCTCGAATTCCGTTGACAAATTGATGAATAGCCAGGGTCTGTATCACGCTTTCTGGAGCATCAGGGAATGCGAGGTGAACCAAGCGAGATATGTCAGCTTCGAATTCTTGAAGTGTCTCCTTCGATTCCTGATATTTATTATTTAGTTGCGTCTGGTACACCTGTTTCAAATGTGTGTTGCCATACCGCATATCCAGTTGTTTGACCAGCAGTTCGTAGTCTCCTTGTTCTTCTGGTTTCACCGTTCGGATAATATTGTAATGCAAGGGCCAAGTTACTAGCCTTCTCTTCTGACGACCAACAATTAATTTTAGCAGCTATTTCAAATAGCCTTAAATAATTAGGCCACGCTGTTTTTCCGTCATATTTTGGAGCTTTGACGAAAGATATTGAATTGTGTTCTGCTTTAATGGTTCTTTCCATTTTAACCCCGTCTCCTTTGGTCGCTTCGATTGTCGACATCGGCGTTGATGTAATTTTGGATAAATTTTCTTCTAATTGTTCTATCTTCTTGTCATATTCTTGCTTCAAGTTCTTTAAATTCTCTTCTAATTTCCCGTCTAATTTTTCTTCTAAAATTCTAGAATTTTCTACAAATTTTTCTTCAAAAGTTCTGGATGTTTCTGTTATTTTCTCTTCTAAAATTCTAGAACTCTCTTCTAATTTTTGTTCCAAAGTTCTAGAATTTTCCGTCAATTCTTCTTTTAAAATTCTAGAACTTTCTGTTATTTCTTCTTTCAGCTTCTGTTCTATTGTTCTAGATGTTGTGGCTAATTCTTCTTTCAAAATTCTGGAATTCTCTTCACACTTTCTAGAACTCTCTGTTATTTCTTCTTTCAAAGTTCTAGAAGTTTCCTGCAGTTGTTCGGATACGCTACACGCAACTTCAAGTTCCTCCGGATTTTCACCAGCATCTTCTAAAGCTTTTCGTAGACGCTGTTGAAGTACGATCTTGACCCCCGCTGTGTCGAGATCCCGTTCTTCTAGCTCCTTCTTGAGTTCAGCCATTTTTAAGTCACTTAATTTAACTCTCTTTGTCGCCATTTTATTTATTATTAATTTAGACTTCACAGTTTATTAAACCTCACACCTGACACCAATTGTAACGGTTTTATTTATTTAGGTGAAGTGTAAAATCAGTAAAACACGAATATTTATATAACAAGTTTAATAACGAAAAATAAAAGATAAAAGTTAATGATATTGAAATAAACACGCACTATTAATTAAACTTAAAACACTAATTATACACTAAGAATATGTATTTAGACACTTAACACTACTACGATTATTTATTTATACACTGTAATTATTTATTTAACCACTAAATAACATTAAACTCTATTTATGTCACAATACATTAATATTTAGTTCTATTTATATCACTATTCAATCGTTGACTTCTATTTATGTCACCATTCTAACGTAGACTGACTCACCGTCCGCTCGGGTATCGTTTATATATCCACAGCCGGTAATTCTGGAAGATTACATAGATTCCTTCCAGAAAGTCATTAAATTTTATTACCGTATCACGTGACCCGATGAATCATCCCCCTCTTGCGCCATCAACACAATAGCGCGCCGGCTAGACAATGCAAACTGGTCCGTGCCGGTCGCTTGACCGCCGCCACCCAGGCGCCGCTTGTTACAATATATACAGGTTGATGGAGGTGAAATGCAAACACAGGGAACATACATGACAATCAAACTTTCATGCCAGGTATCTTGATATATTTTTTGTGTCACAAAACGAAGTAATGTGAATTTATGTGGCAAAAAGAGTAATCAATAACAGAAATAATAATAAAATCTAAAAGTGCATGTAAACTTTCTCGTTCTGATCGTACACATGCATTATTATGCAAAGAAAATATTTTAATGAAAAAAAAATTTCAAAAAATATGACATCTACTTTGACATTGACAGTACTTATTCCACGTATATCAAGATGCCTAGCACGATAACTCCATTGTCATATATTTCCCTATGTTCGCATTTCACCTCCACCAACCTGTATATATATATATATATATATATATATATATATATATATATATATATATATATATATATATATATATATATATATATATATATATATATATATATATATATATATATATATATATATATATATATACAATTTGTCCTAATTCATAAGATGCTAGTCTTAAACTAACCTAACACTATGTAAGTCTGATGTTACACTATAAATTGTGTAAAATTTGTATTATAATATCAATATTGTTACAGTGTCCTGATGAAGATTTAAAATAAAATCGAAAGCTTGACAAATTTTAAAGAGTCTACTTTAATTTTTTGGCCAATTTACTGATTGTCACACCCACTACTGTTATATATATATATATATATATATATATATATATATATATATATATATATATATATATATATATATATATATATATATATATATATATATATATATATAAAGCTCACATTTATTTTCACATTTTACTTTAAAAGTATCAAAGTCATCATTGACAACATGCTGCAACACGAAGTTATTTTTATAAGTATAGTAGTTTTTAAATTATTTTAATTATTAATATTATGTAATAGACCAAATTGCCCCATTAGTCGCGGCATTGGCCCCCGAATTAGTAAGTATATAACAAATATAGTATAACCAAAAATAAAATCATTTTTTTGCAATAGATAATAAAACAAATATATATTAACGAAATTCCAACCAGACGCTACAGAGTGTTGATAAACGGAATGCTGTCGGGGGTACGAATGCGTATAGCAGTTAGCGACAATCCGCATTTTGGAAAAGTTTACGTAATATATAGGAAGTTATGTGGCAATATGTCAGACTCGTCCTTAAAAATAAATAATGCCTCAGACATTTTAAGTGTAGTGTGACAATGTAGTGGTATCGAGAAGTAAGGGGTGTGAAAGGGCAAGTGTATGTTTGTTTGATAATTTTTAGGCTATAGTCCATTTGAGAATGACTGACAGTAATAAATCATTATTTGCAAGAGTAGTATTGGATTTTTGCCAGCAATGCGGCAAATAAAACTACCAGAAAAATCAGTTGTAACTATACTAGGATAGTCAAAATAAGTCGCACGCTTTGTACCTGGAACAAAACTTAATTCTCGAACAATAGAAATGCCGTGAAAAACGCTTCGATAATCCCCGTCGGACTGTGTCATAGACGTAGATAGGATTTTTCTGAGTGATCTGTTTATACATTTACTAAAAATAAAAGTTTTTAATGTTTAAATATAACTTTCTCACTCATTATTATTAAACTAAATCTTTTCCCTGAAAAACAATTTAGACTTAAAACGATAGTTCTCTACCGAATTTAGTCATTTCGACTATCCCTGTGCAAACAATTACTGGTGCGCCACTGGAATGTCTTTGACAGAATGATTTATTACTGCCAGTCATTCTCAAATATAGTATAGTGTATTTCGTGAAGTCCTGTAAGAAGGAAGTTTATTTTCAATTAACGTACAGGTACAGAAAGGAGTTTGTAAATAAGACTGTAAATAAATTGATACAACATGTGTACATTGACTGTATTCCTGTGTTTTATTAATATATTTATCCTGACAACTTATTATTGATAAAATACATTACAGGAACAACGAGAATAAATCTAATAACAATTATCAGAAGTGTGGATTAATAAGATATAATGGGTGTATAAAAGTATATGCTTACAGTTATAATAATTTACAATGCACTATATCCCCCAATATCTCTAGAGGGTTTGGGCACCAATTAAAAATCCTAGATTCCTTTGTTTTTGGTAATGAACAAGACAACTTAGATAACATCACAAAAGAAAACCTAGCAGAACATACTTCGTAAGTAAATTTAAGTCATAAGTTTTATTTTTGTAGGTACTCATGTTTTTTGTTTTAAATTTATTACAGTGCTGATGTTGTCAAAGAAGATGAAATCATCGAAGTCGATGATGATGAGGATGAAGAAGAATTTTCATACATATACCAAAATGGGATCATTGAAATAGAAAAAGAAAAATCATTAGTAAAATTATACGTACACTTCTTTTGTTATAAATTAATGTAATATACAATAAAACTTATTTTCTATATTTACGAGTAGGTATATATTTTTTTAAACATTTCCTATCTTACACTCTTTAGTAAAAATCAGCATTTGTTGTAAAAACATTGTTATCATCGTTTTTATTATTTTTTATTACATCATATTTTTGATATTCACTAACTTTCTTTTCAAAAAAATTAGTTTTTCCCTCTAACGAAATTGATTCCATAAAATTAAATGGATTCTTTGTTTTATAAAATTTTTCTAATTTTAATTCTAAAAATAGTATATCAGCAACAAATTCAATATATTGAGACATTAAATCACAATTCATTCATAATAGACGAACAGGCAGAGCATCGGTAAGAAATTATTTTTCTATTTTCACAGCATCTATTATTATACTATAAATTCTGTCTTTAGCTGGTTTTTGTACTGAGTGTTTATACATTAAACATGCAAAATCACAATGTAATACTTCATCACGGGCAATAGGATAGTTTACCATTAAAAAAAAAGTTTTTTATTGAAACTTTATGATATTTGAATCCGATTGAGAGTACTGATAAACCTTAATTGTTCTTAATAAAACTGTAATTAATTTTTAAAGTTTGTGAGACGTAGATGTATAGCTGAAAATCTTCTCAAGCAATGGGGCTGGAATTAAAATGTACTCCATGTAAAATCAACTGTTTGTAAATATTACAAAATATAAAATACAATTTGGTAGTTTCTTTATTACTGTAAGTAAGAATACACGTGAAAACGCATTACTGTGACGTAGATATATCGATACGTAAAATCTCAAATATTTAAAGAACTTATAACTTTTTTCATGACAATAACTAATTTTTGAGGTCTCCTTTCAACATAATTGGCTGTATTGCTAATTTGCTTTGCTACTATATGGTAAAGTACCCTATTAGAACCGCACAATTTTCCAAATTCGAGAAATGGCCAGTCATTTTACCTTAGTATATCATTTTAGGCTCATGTCCCCTATTCATATTAATTATTCATTTGAATTCATAGTATTAAGAACAGTAAAATAGGACACTGCGGTACGCATAATCTGAAAATAAATTTAAAATTAAGTTAAATAATAGAATGAAACATGAAACACATTATCTTCTTACCGATTCGAATGTTTCAAGCGATAAATTAGTGAAGCCACCAGCGCTAAAATAAACCGGTTCTTGGGATCTGGAGATCATGAACATGATTTCTCTCTGAAGATACACAGGCAGGTCGTACCACTCGATATCATACGCCGAAAATGCTACGTTAAACGACTACAAATATAGGTAAGGATAATATAATTATATTTTATACCACGGCCGAATGATATTGGTAAGGTCAGACAGTTACGAGTCTTAAATACGAACTTCTTTGCGCATGACGTCATTTGGTTCACGTTTCGGTGATACACACAGACACAGGACACAGCGCAAAAAATCAACGATAATTATTATGTAATTTGTCTTTATTTAACCTTTGTAGTACAAACTAAAATATAAGGGAACACGCCACTGCGCCAAATGGCCGTAATGTCAAATACCCGCTGTGTCCAATTGCCGCAATGCCAAATTGCCACTGTGCCAAAACGCATCCGCACCACTTAAATACTTGTAATAACGTATGTCGAGAGACTACTGCAAATTTATTTCGACACAGAGGCAATTTGACTCAGCGGCAATCCAACACAACAGCAATATTTAGACATACTGGCAATCGGGCATAGCGACAATTGGACATAAGAGGAGCATTTGTTGTTTTGCCGCGGCGATCTAGTCACAAGCACTCAAAAGCATGAACTAGCTGACGTCACAAGGTAGGCCATCTTGGTTCGCCCCGTATATGATTTGAGTTTTAAGTTTTATTAAAATCTAAAGTATTAATTTTTATTAATATTTTAAACAATTAGACCATATGCAGCGTTTGGTTTGTCAATGGGACAGCAAGTAACGTATTTGTATGCATTCAAATTTTAAATGTGGCGCGAACCAAGATGGCGATCGGGCGTTTTTCGTGTATACCCCTTCCGTCTCATGGCGCAACCTCCCTTGCCCAGTTTACATTCCCTCTGTATCATAATATATTATATTTAGTTACTCTGTGGGCAGACCTTACCAATATCGTTCGGTTATGATTTTATATAGACGATTTAAATCCACGTAGGAGTGACATCATAAAAACCAAGCAAATTATTCGTTTTAATCCAGACGTTACTTTTTAGTACAGCATGAGTTGATAGATGGTGCTGGCAGTCTTTCTCTATACGAGAAATTTAAAAGCAAGGTGTTATTTATATTTTTAAAATTAATCATTAGTTTACCATTTTAATACATCGCATGATTCTGTCGGAAATAATCAAAGATTTAAAATAGAACAAAACGAAATAACAAAACACGTTAACCTCAAAATTTTATGTTGACACAACAAGAAGGAGAAAATTAACAAGTTGTCAGCAATAAACAATAAATGGTATATAACGAACTTTTGTGAATCTAAAAGAAAACAATAATTATGTAAGAAAATATAATTTCATATAATGAATACTATATAATATGAATAATTATTGTGCTGCTACTGCCGTTAAGATATGCGAATAGATTTATACGAGTAAAATGTGTAAGAAAAAGATAGCTTATTTAGTGAATGTGGTGGATAGAATTTATCTGATATGACGTCACTCCTATATGGATTTCAATTGTCTATACCTATTATTTGCTGGGTGCGAAGTGTAGGGTGGGGGTAACAAACTGATCACAGCGCTTGATGCGGACTAACTTAGCAATAATGTACGCTATCTCTCAAATGTCAAATCTGTGCCTGTGTTTATTCGATTTACAAATAAAATTAAATGGGCCATGATAGTTTTTCTCATGTTAATAAATTGCTGCCTACTAACTGGTAGAAACAATCAAATTTAAGTTTTACAGATTTCCAACAGCGAAAACTGGTTGCGAAAGAAGAAAGAATATCTCCAATACCGCTTTGGCTTTCAAAATTCAAAGACCGTCGCTCGAATTGAGATTCTGGCTGCACCAAGATGAATCAGTTACGAGACGAGTACTACTGCGGTACTCGAAGCGATGAGGCCTAGGCTCGTTAAGTGCTGTTACGCCGATAATTATGAAAAAGATCACATTATTTATTCAAAAATTATAGACTACGTTGAAAGGATTTGGTCGATTTACGTTTAAAAGCTTTTATGGCTAAAGTGTAGAATAGGTGTTTAAAAGGAATTTCGTTTTTTTTTTTGTGTCAATCGGTTCATTCCTATTCTCTGTCTTAGAATAAAGCAAAAATTTTTAGGGTAAAATTTTTGACAACTGTCAACACTGGTTATGCTGAAAAATTAACAGATTAAACATGTGATTTAACGTTTTTATACATTTATGTAATAGAGATATCAATAAATAAATATATTTTTCACAGATATAAGGCTTTTATTACCTGTTTTTTTAAGTTTTCGAAATTATTTGACATAAATACAATATTAAATTTGTTTTAGATTAATATGAATTTCAATAGTGTTTGCCATGTTAAAAACATGAATACAAAAAAAAATGAGTTTGTTTATAACAACCATTGTTTAATTGTTGTATACGATGTCTGCTGTAGTAAACATCATTTCGTTGTACAAGGTTTGTGAGGACAAGTCTGCTATTTTGCACCAGTTGCAGGAGTGGAACTTGATTCCACGAACTAGACGGTGTCGTAAATGTGGGGGCAGCCTGACGTTGACCGAGGATTCTTCTCGTATAGACGGCTGGATTTGGAGATGTCAGAACAGGACCTCCCAAAGGAAGCAAAAGGTAAAGACTTGTGTGTATGCGGTATCATTTAGATACATCACTACTCTACTCTACCTCAAGGGTGGTGTGGAAATGAGTATAATGGAATTAAGGTTGTGGGGCTCTATTACGGTTTTGTTAGCTTTGTTAGTGTAGTAAATACCAAAACCGAGTTTGTGGGGCTCTATTACGGTTTTGTTAGCTTTGTTAGTGTAGTAAATACCAAAACCGAGTTTGTGGGGCTCTATTACGGTTTTGTTAGCTATGTTAGTGCAGTAAAAACAAAAACCGAGTTTGTGGGGCTCTATTACGGTTTTGTTAGCTATGTTAGTGCAGTAAATACCAAAAACGAGTTTGTGGGGCTCTATTACGGTTTTGTTAGCTATGTTAGTGCAGTAAATACCAAAAACGAGTTTGTGGGGCTTTATTTTTAGCCATTTTGACACATTCAGGTTAACATACTAAAACGTCATTTTATTCATTTTTTTGCAATTTTGACACATTGAGGTTAACCAAAAAAATTTCATTTTCTTCAAAAAAACATATTAAAAACACTTTTCCGCGGCCTAATTTTGCTTGTTCAGGTCATATTTAGGCATAATAAACGATCTTTTAAACGCATTTTCTCTTAAACACCTATTCTACATTCCAGCCGCTTTTATCATTGGTAAGTGCTAAGATTTACTTTGTTGGCTTGAGTTTAAATATTATGTGTTTATAGTCCAAGATCCCAGGACCCCCAGACGTTACTTATTTTCTCAGAAACCAAACGTATGGGATTAAGTAGTGTAAGTATGTACTTTGAGTGTATGCGTACATCCAAGCTTGGGCCGACGGCCAATTAACAGATATCTACTATATTCTCTAAAACATACGTAAAAATCAGCACTGAAACTTGAAGAAATGTCAATACTATTTTTACTTACCTTTAGCACCGGATAACTGTTAATTGGCCGTCGGCCCAAGCTTGGAGGTACGCATACACTAAAAGTACATACTTACACTACTTAATCCCATACATTTGGTTTCTGAGAAAATAAGTAACGTCTGGGGGTCCTGGGATCTTGCTCTATGTTATTTAATAATTAATTATGTTTAAAAGCATTATTTTATTGCAAAAAGAGCAAATAAAATTAAGAATTTTACGTTGGCAGCAATTATTCAAATGTCATAAATGTCAAAAAATAATTGATGTAACCTTTTTTAAATAATTTTTGGCATCATATTGAGTGCATTTTATTGCAAAAACTATATTTCGTTATTTGATCGTAGAAAAAATAGGCTGTACAACTCGAGTGGATTGCCTATATCCTATATCGCACGCGAACGTTTGCAGACACTCCCCCTATGGGGTCGTGACTGCAAACTCGTTCTCGTGCGATATAGGCATGACATCCACTCTTGTTGTACAATATACTATTGCAAATAATTTATATCATTTTTCATATGACTTTGTCATACAGGTGTGACACCACTTCGACAGATTTTCGTATGAAAAACTTGTTTCGTCGAGCATTGAGAGAAAACATATAGGCGTGACATGGGTTGTAGGTTTTGGCTTATGACGGCAGTATTATATTTAAAACATAATAATCACCTCAGTCGTAAGATAGTTGGCCAGAAAACATGAAAAAAATAGGATGTATGAATCCCCAAAAGCACAAACAGTACAGAACGAGGTAACCGCGAAATTACCTGGAAACTATAAGTATCCTATAGACAATTTAAGTTTTGTACATCATTATTAATACGTACCAATTTAACAGCAAATCCACACAGGCATATGAACATTATTCCAATAATACATTCACAAAATAGCGGCATTGTAAACGCTATTGCTATTCTGTTGCAGAAACTAAAATACAAATATTATAAATTAAATTTCGTATATACAGGTTGGTGGAGGTGAAATGCGAACATAGGGAAATACTTATATGATAATGGAGTTATCATGCTAGGCATCTTGCCATCTTGATATACGTGGAATAAGTACTGCCAATGTCAAAGTAGCTGTCATATTATTGAAATTTTTATTTTCATTAAAATATTTTCATTGCATAATAATATATGTGCACGAGTAGAACGAGAAAGTGTACATTCACTTTTAGATTTTATCATTATTTCTGTTATTGATTACTATTTTTGCCACACAAATTCACATTACTTCGTTTTGTGACACTAGTACTACAAAATATATCAAGATACCTGGCATGAAAGTTCGATTGTCATGTATGTTCCCTATGTTCGCATTTCACCTCCACCAACCTGTATTATATAAAGTCATGCATGCAAACTTAAGCGCAACTACTCCCCCCCAGCACCTATGTGAAAAAAATTAATTTTAATTTTAAAAATGTCCAACTTTGACGATGTGTACGGAGTTGAATTTTTTTTTACTTGATCCACCAAAAGGGCACTAAAATTTGTTTAATTCCCTGTGCAGGACTCAAAGAACGAAGTTCCTATGATTATTATTATTAATAAATCTGACGTGGCCATCACACAACCTTCCGCCTTATCTAGACTTTAAACAGAAATGTATACGTACAATCCGGTGCCCATTTAAAATATACAAATAAAAATCTAAAATATTCAAACACAGAAATTTGCATCACCTGAATAAAAAGATTCATTCACAGGAAAACTCTGCTGTGTTGAAGCCATCCTCCGTTCAATTACTACATTTAATATCTTACTTAGGACTTATATAGCGCTAGTATGCCAACTTGTCACCCGTCTCACCTGTCAATATTTTTTACTCAGAAACAAAAATCAACCGATCATGGATTACAAGATATCAACGTTTTATTTGATAAATTTATTTTTTAAATTTTACTGCAGTTCTTTAATGCTACCAGATAAAGACAATTTTTTTATAACGTAAGTTGCAAATAATTTTTCCTCTTATTCTTATTACAAATAAATACTATATTTTTCCAAATTTATATACAATTTTGACAATTAACCTTTTCAATCTTCAAAAAATATCACTTCCGATGAAGATATTTGTACCAAAATCTACGGAGCTCTTCCATTTATATACAAATGTTAAATACCAAATATCAAAATTTTCGGGTAATTCGTATTTGAGTTATGCGACTAACACCCCTTGACCACACACACACACACACACACACACACACACACACACACACACACACACACACACACACACACACACACACAACACACACACACACACACACACACACACACACACACACACACACACACACACACACACACATACATACACACACACACACACACACACACACACACACACACACACACACACACACACACACACACACACACACACACACACACACACACACACACACACACACACACACACACACACACACACACACACACACACACACACACACACACACACACACACACACACACACACACACACACACACACACACACACACACACACACACACACACACACACACACACACACACACACACACACACACACACACACACACACACACACACACACACACACACACACACACACACACACACACACACACGCACACACACACACACACACACACACACACACACACACACACACACACACACACACACACACACACACACACACACACACACACACACACACACACACACACACACACACACACACACACACACACACACACACACACACACACACACACACACACACACACACACACACACACACACACACACACACACACACACACACACACACACACACACACACACACACACACACACACACACACACACACACACACACACACACACACACACACACACACACACACACACACACACACACACACACACACACACACACACACACACACACACACACACACACACACACACACACACACACACACACACACACACATACACACACAGACATCATCGTGAAACTATCAAAAATGAGTTGTAAGGACCCTAATTCGTGCTCATCCACTAAAAATTCACCACCCGATTTTTTGCATGATTCCAATACCTTCCTTTACAGGTAAGCGGAAGGTAAAAAGTGCATTTTTTGGTTTTTCGCAGATAACTCAGTTTTTGACGAAATTGTTTTTTCTTCACGAATGAAATTTTCTTTCAAAATTTCTAATTTTTTAGAACAAGGTTAAATTCTTTTTATTAAATGGGAACCTCTATTTTTTATTGCAGATTCCTCGTTAAAAAGTAAGATAAATTTACTTATTTTTTTGTCAGCCTGATAGATGGCGCTGTAATCGCGAAAAATGATGGTATTATTTGGAAAACAAAGTATTAATTATAATATATAACATAACAGAAAATGGGTGAGCTAAATAAGCGCATTTGACCTTCATCAGTTTTCGCTAATCACATTGGAAAAGCGCATAAAACAACATTGGAAAAGCGCATAAATTGTAGTTGCATTGTAGTTGAAAAGCACAATGGTTTTAGGGACACGACGACGACAGTTTTTCTACAATATTTTTTTTAAACTAGAAAATATTCTTGCCTAACATTTTTCTGAACTTAACCCCATCATACTCGAAGAGTATTTTTAACAAGATTTTTTGAATTTTTTACAACTAGAAAATATTTGTGCCTAACATTTTTCTAAACCTACTATCATACTCGAAGACGATCTGGACTAACTTGTTATGGTCAGAAATCTCATTTTCGAAAAATGCGCTTATTCAATGTTACGATCTGCGCTTATTCAATGTTTTGATCGGCGCTAATTCAATATAAATTTACTGATTATATTTCTGCGCTTTTCCAACGTCTTAATGACTATAAATGCGCTTTTACAACTCTCCGCAGAAAATACATCATAATTATAAATTGGGCTCAATTTTCTGCTCGCCAGTTTATTACTTATAATTTAAATTAAAAACAAATAGAATCCTGGATTTAAGCGACTATTTATTTGCTTGTTTTTATACTCACTTCAATAACTCTTTATGCATCTGAATACAACCACGTAATCTTCTTTCTTGTTCATCTATAGTGACTTTATGTCCGTTTATAGTTGAGTTAATTTTTTTAACACGCATCTAAAATTAATTTATTCAATTTTGACGTTTTAAACTGCTATTATTAACTCCATAGCAACAACTTTCAATAAATGTTTATTCACAAGTGAATTATTTTTTTTTAAATCACTCAACACATTTTTTAAACACTCTGACGTTTTAAATTGTTATTATTACGTCAAATATTCATAAAAACAATGACAACTTGCCACTAACGACTACTTTGATTAGTTTTTTTTTGTTATGTCAACATAAATTTATAATTCACATATTTGAAATAATTTCGTCAAAATTGAATAAAATATTGTATAAATCACGTGAGATACGAATGTTTATTCACTCGAAGAAATTATCTCGGGGGCTAAACTTTCTTCTCTTGAATAAACATTCATGTATCTCACTTGCTTTATATCTATTAATCTAATATGTTTTTGAAGACATATTATATTGTTCTCACCTGAAGAATTTTAAATTGAGCACACGTATGTAAAACAAAGAACACATATAAACAGAATAACGCGATTGTACACACGACTGTTGAGATCATTTGAAATACTTGGAGAAAATATTCGAATGGATACAAAGGGTATTCGTAGCAATCTAGAATAATTATAATTATTTAAAAATAGTATATTGCGTCAAAAGGGAAGATATAGGCATAATGCATCCCGAATAGTGATGCCGTTTGTCGAGATTAGTCGAGAGTATGTTCGACTCTCGTCTCGATATGAAGTCGAGAGTTTCGAATCAACTTAGGTCTCGTCTCGGTCTCGAATCTGTAGTCGAGACTTGTCTTTTGGTCTCGTCTCGAATGTCGTGGCGAGACGAGACGAGATCGAGACTAGCCTCGACTCTCGCGGCAACACTAATCGAAATTTTAGCATGATTACAATACCTCTCTTACCAGATATGACTGGCGAGAGGTAAAAATCGCTGCCTACCCAAAATGCACGGTTACCCCCTTTTTAGCACGCTTTGCTTGGACTATTAGTCCAGGGAATTTATAATTTTAGTTCGGACAAACTGCAACAAAAGCTTTCTCGACGGAATCCAATACAGAAAAATGTGCTTTTTAACATATCAAAAGTTTTCGGAAATCACCGAACCGGAAGCCATTGAAATTTTGAAAAAATGACCGCTATTTCTGGTTTTTTAAGTTTAACTCTTTTATAGCTTATCATTACGAGAAAAACATTTGTATGAGATTATAGAGCACAAAATTCTCTATAAAAATGATGTATGAGATTTTTATGTCAGTTAACCTGTTTCCGAAAAAATAATAAAATGCGATTAGGAAATTTTCAGTAATTTAAATCAGGTGGTAATATTTTCTCTTGACACAATAATGACTGCCATATTTTAACGGACAAAAATATCGCCATCCGGTTTTCAGCATATGATTTATAACAATTTTCTATAATATCCATTATTTTTATAATTTTTGAGGCTCTCAATTATTAGTCACAAATTGGAAATTTTCTTAAAGTGAAATTAGATAAAATTTAGTAATTTTTGTGTTTATTCAGCTGTTATTTCGGGATGGATTCAGATATAAACTTCCGGTTTTCTGTATTCAATTTTTCGAACATTCTTCTATTACATGCTTTATATATTTTTTAAATTCACTCTTGGTTTAGTCTAGGCTTAAACATTTTCTTCAAGAGATAATGTAAATATTTCAATATTTTGAAAATTATTGTTTTTAATTAGCTGTCAATTTTTAACAAATTCAGATATTGACTTCCGGTTTTCGGCATTAGATTTCTCAAACATTCTTCTATAAGAAGCATTATTTATAAAAAATTTAAGGTCCTTAGTTAAGCGGAATTTTGAGAACTTTTACCAAAGGAAAACAAAGACATTTTTGTAAGTTTTTATTGGTTGATTTTAATCAACTCGCGTTTGGGAACGGAATACAATAAAAACTTCCGGTTTTCAGTATAGGATATGTAAAAGCTTTTTCTTTTATATGTTTAAGACCGGAAGTCAATATCTGAATCCATCCCGAAATAACAGCTGAATAAACACAAAAATTACTAAATTTTATCCAATTTGTGAATAATTGAGAGCCTCAAAAATTATGAAAATAATGGGTATTATAGAAAATTGTTATAGAAATCATATGCTGAAAACCGGATGGCGATATTTTTGTCTGTTAAAATATGGCAGTCATTATTGTGTCAAGAGGAAATATTACCACTTGATTTAAATTACTGAAAATTTCCTAAACGCATTTTTATTATTTTTTCGGAAACAGGTTAACTGACATAAAAATCCCATACATCATTTCTATAGAGAATTTTGTGCTCTATAACCTCATATAAATGTTTTTCTCGTAATGATAAGCTAAAGATGAGTTAAACTTAAAAAACCAGAAATAGCGGTCATTATTTCAAAATTTCAATGGCTTCCGGTGCGGTGATTTCCGGAAACTTTTAATATGTTAAACAGCACATTTTTCTGTATTGGATTCCGTCGAGAAAGCTTTTGTTGCAGTTTGTCCGAAGTTTAAGGCATTTTTATAGTAAATTCCCTGGACTATATGTATTTAAAAAAACATAGGTGTATTACCAATATGAAGAAAAGGCCACCAAGGTAGAAGAGGTAGAATCCGATGGAAAGGTTCATCAGGTCCTCTCAAAACGTACATTTCAAACATCGGTTTACAAACCCAGAGAATGCCAGCCAAACTACAATTGGTGCTTTGTAGTACCGTAACGAAGTGTACGTATCGGGAATATCTCAAAATCACTTCTTGTTCTTCTGGAGAACTATCAGCGTTTGCTGCCCAAAATTTTTCCGCCATTATTTTCTTCAGTTCAAAAAATTCGATACGATACTTCTGAAACAAGAAACAAATTATTGGGGATTATTTATTGGAAATAGATCGCACGTGAAAGCCAGTGAAATTAGTAGATAGATTCAAAAATAGTTTATTTTTATACTGTCAAAATACAAATCAATAATAATATTAATATTTTGTTTTTAGCCAACTTTTGATAATTAAGCTTGAATTACATTATACTTTTTTCGGCTAGAAACTTTGACAATTTTCATACTTAATTCTAGAATGCTCACTTGAATAATGTAAATCAAGAAAATTTCGATCCAAGTTTCATACTAGAACTGTCAAATTTTCATATTAGACTTGCGCAGTGGATGTATATTTTGTGTTACCAACCTTCTGTATATAACGTCAAAAATAATAAAGTTGAGTGACAGCAGAATCAAAAGTAAAAGTAAAGTCTTGACCCGTAATGGCTCCTAAGAGGTATAAATGAACTCCTGAAATAACAAAAACTCTTGTACAATTGTATGAAATGCAACCAGTACTTTACCAGGGTATTAAAAACTCAACAACTGACAATTACATTTTTTTTAAATTTCAGTTGGCAGCAAGAACAAATTTTAAAACTAGATTCTAGCCGAAAAAAGTATAATGTAATTCAAGCTTAAAAAAAGTTCTTTTTTCTAGCCGAAAAAAGTATAATGTAATTCAAGCTTTATATAATCTAACTTCGCTTATACAATTTTACATTTACTGCGAAAATTATTATGTTTAATGATTGATAATGGCTTTGTTCTATTTGAAAAATTTTCGTTTTTTATCAAATTTAGACAACTCTATGTTACTGTCTGTCTTTCTGTAAATCATCTAATTGCCAAATGCCAGTCTTCTCAAAAGATTCCTTTTCATCTTTCATTGCATTTAAGCAATTCTCCTTTTCTTTACTTAATATTGCCTCATTGTAAGTTTTTGGTTCTACAATATTATTTTTTACAATAAAAATTTGTTGGTTTAATCGTAGTGGTGGAATTCCTTTTGATGATCGTTGAGAAACGCGGACCTTTTGGTTTTTAGATTTTTTACATATCTCCTCAATTAGTTGATCATCTAAAGTTTCATTGTATTGATTTGGCGATTCTTCTTAAAAATGAAAACAGAAAAGTTTTTGTAGATATAACTGCCAAATTTCAATGTTTGTACGATAAAATAAATATATTTTTTCTCGAACCTTAAATTTACTAGAAAATTTTGTAGTTTGGATACTTTTCTACGAATTGAAATTCGAGTGCACTCAATTTTAATTTGATGAACACCAGTAACACGTTGCCATATGACAAGCTTCACAAATTACACCTAAATACACCAATTTCGATAATTTTTTACTCCGATAGTACCCTTAAGTTTAGTTTTATTTTTTGAACAAGTTACTTATCTTTAAACCCAACCGACTAAAATAATTATCAAACCGATAGTAGTGGTGCACATTAATATTACCTACTATGTATATACCACAAGTGGACAAAATATTTATATCACATGAAAAAATTATTGCTTAATGATGTTATTGTTAAATGCACAATTTAATAAAACAGGCTATTCATTTAAAACTAAAACACGAGAAAAAAATTAGTTATTTAAAAAAAATTCTCTTTATTCTTGTTTTCACTACTTTTTATTAATAGGTAATATATGGTAATCATTGTACTTATTTTGGTACTAATTACAAGGATCGATGTTCCTTTTATCTTTATTGCGTTAAGATAAATAATAGTTTCACACACGCACACGAATGACGCGACACAGCAAAGATTGTATGTTTTTAAGGGTATCGATTCCATGTAGCTCAACACCGCGGTTGTCCTATGTTAATGTAAAGAAACGCTCACTAAAAATACGGAAAAGCAGTCTAACAATTTCTACAATGCTCACGAAGTTTTATAAATAAAGCTAAATTTCATAAATTTATTTACAGACGAAGAATGCAACTAAGATTATGCCGAGTTACATTTTCTAATAAATCTCTTAATAATAAGAAAGAGCATGTAAAAAATTGCTTAAAACACACTTTTTCATTAATTTTGTATATGGATTTCAAAGATTTTGTCAGAATTCTAACTGGGCATAATCCTAGATTAATTCTTTCATTAAAATCTAGTACCTGTTTTTCTTTCAAATTTTTAATATGCAATGAGTAAAGCAGAAACTGCTACACCTCTAAACACGCAATATTTTGTTACGGAGACGAGACCCTTAATATCCACATGAGTTATTGCCAGTGGCGGCGCTAGACTTTTAAATTTGGGGGGAATCAGGAAAAATGTAGGTGCGGCATACATCTTTTTAATTTATTTTGATACTATATTTTAGTAAGTGTAAGTACAGTACATAGTGATTTAAAGGAGGTGCCCAGATAGCACAATTATCCAGAAGATATCTCTAGGATTTCGTATCAAAGTTATCTGTAAGATAATTTCGAAAGATATCTTATTGGTAACAATTTGAAGATATCTTATGTACTGTAAAGTAATCCCTATGAAGATATCCCTTTGATATCTCCTAAAATTGATCTTATAGTTATCTTTTAAAGGTACTTATTCGAAAGATATCATCTTAACAACGATCTCTAGGATGTCATAGTGAAGATATCTTAAATAATGTGAACTTAAAGTAATCCATTTGATATTTTCTAAAATTGATCTTACAGGTATTTTTTACGGTTATTTGAATGATAAGATTCATCTAAACAACGACCCGTAATAAATATATCTTATAGGTACAGGAAGTTCCACAACTTAGGACAAAAAATTAAAGGGCATATAGTGTAAGTACGATGTGTTGATCATGAAACAAATTTTTTTTTAATTCGCAAAAAATTGCGTCGTATTTCAAGCAAACATTTTTTTGCCACTGGTCGGTAATTATTTTTAATACCTGTTTAAAAAAAAATTCTATGATATTATCATGAAACAAGAAGAATTTTTTTTATATATTATATATAGGTACCCGTTAATTTTTTGTCCTAAGTTGTGGAACAACTGTATACTGTGAACTGAAAGTAATATATTAATGTAATGGAAACTTCTTGACTGGATGATGAGATAAGTAAGGAAAAATCAATTACTGGAAGTCAGTCACAAGATTTGAAGGCTTTATTTCATCTTCAACCGGTTTCTACCCCACATGGGTCATCTTCAGGGACTACAGTGAAATTTAATAAAAAATTTAGTAAAAGAAATAACAGACATTTACAAAAATTTAAACTTACGTGAAAGTCATAACAAAAATTGTATACATAGAAATAATTGTAAAACACATTTAAAAATATTACATGGATCAAGTCAACAATTATTGTAAATATAAATGTAATGTAAAAAACACACATTAGTCTAAAATTTACAAAATTTTACTAAAACTTTTGTGAAAAAACCACACCTAACGGCTGCAGCTAAGTAACAAATTTAATCACGCAAGGTCAAGTTAAGTTACTTAAATATTCCTAAAGTAGGGATAATCTCGCTGAAGTACCATTTTATTAATGTAGGGAAAGAAGTTGTTTTATTTTCAATTATTTAAAAATTTTATTTATAAACACAATTATTAATACGATGTTATTTTTTATTTTTGTTTATATTATTCAGGATGTTCGATGTTATGATATATTTTACTAAGATACATTGTATCTGTTCTTAAATTTACGTTATTTTTGTCGCTGTTAATAAATAAAATTTCAAGAGTAAGTCTTTTGTTTAAATTACTTTCCGTTGCTAATATTTTATCTCCATCGAAATTGAAAGGATGCTTGTTGGTTTTACAATGCTCGATTAATGCACAATTACCATTCGCTTTTTTCTCATTGTTGCAGTTTCGATTGTGTTCGTCTAGTCTATCTTAAGATGACGCTTAGTCTGCCCGGTGTATTGTGCACTGCACTTACTACACGGAATTTTGTAAATAATATTTGACCTGATGTTTTTATCAATGTTCGCTTTTAATTTTGTAAACAAATCACCTACTTTTTTATAGTTTTAAATCCGATTTCAATGTTCAGATTCGACTTGAACTTAGATGCAACTCCATCTACATATGTGAGGGAGAAGTAAGGAGTTGGTAATGTAGGGTTTTTATTATCATTGTCATTATTAGTAGTTGATCTGGCCGTGTTATTCTTCTTCTTATCAAATTCATACAAAAGTCCGTTAATAATACCTAGTGGATAATTATTAATCTTGAGCTGTTTTATGACTTCTTTTTTAATTTCGTCCTGGTGTTCTGGCGAGGTTAATCTAAGTGATCTGTCAATAAGATTTTTAGCCATGTTTATGAGTTGTGTTTTCGGATGTTTTGACTTAAAGTTCAAATACCGTGAACTGGCTGAGCTTTTTCTATACCACTTTGTTTAGATTGTTCCGTTAGGGTTATGTATTAGTGTCATGTCTAAAAATGCAATTTTGTTGTTAGTTTCTTGTTCAACGGTGAACTGTAGATGCTTGTTCCTTGTTGTATGTGTTGTGTTGAATATCCTAAGTGTAACATCAACTTTATCCGTAGGTACTGCCAAAATTAGGTCATCAACGTACTTTTTAATGAACGGTACTTCAAAATCGAGAATTGGAATGACAGTTTCCAGTAATTCATACATAACCAGGTTAGCTATTACTGGAGATAGGGACGAACCCATGCAAGTCCCCCCAAGTTTGCTTATAAAATTAGTCATTGTATTGAAAATAACCTTCTTCGAGACAGTAAAATAAAACAACTTCTTTCCCTACATTAATAAAATGGTACTAAAGCGAGATTATCCCTACTCTAGGAATATTTAAGTAACTTAACTTGATCACCTTGCGTGATTAAATTTGTTACTTAGCTGCAGCCGTTAGGTGTGGTTTTTTCACAAAGTTTCAGTAAAATTTTGTAAATTTTAGACTAATGTGTGTTTTTTACATACATTTATTTTTACAATTGTTGACTTGATTCATGTAATATTTTTAAATGTGTTTTACAATTATTTCTATGTATACAATTTTTGTTATGACTTTCACGTAAGTTTAAATTTTTGTAAATGTCTGTTATTTCTTTTACTAAATTTTTTATTAAATTTCACTGTAGTCCCTGAAGATGATGGTAGAAACCGGTTGGAGATGAAATAAAGCCTTCAAATCTTATGACTGACTTCCAGTAATTGATTTTTCCGTAATATATTAAGTTTGGAATATGTATATAATTATATATTCTTAATTATCAAATAATGATATTATATAAATTAAATCACAAACCGCCGAAACAAAGAAAATAGTACAAAACTTACAAAAGGCTATTCGAGTAGGTACCTACTCATTCGTTCGGTCACTCGCGCTTATAGACTAGACGGGAAATCCGAAATTCGCTCTATTTCTAACGTCTAGGTGCATTTTATGTAACATTTTGGTAACATGAGTTTCTAGACTAATTTGACCCCGTTGAATTCGAATCTGCCCGTTACCAAGATGAATTTTGCATGCAACACCCGGAATCCAAGATGGCGGCCGTTTTTTAATATCTTTAAGTGAAACAAGTAAATATTGTTGTATTTTTGAGTATTTTGAGTCTATTTCTAAATTTTCGGTGTCTCTGATTTCATTGAATCACACAGTTTTGACATTCAAATGTAATATTCAAGATGGCGGCCCAAGAAACCGGAAGTTAACCGTCCAAAGATTATACCAAACATTTTAATCAACTCTACTCTTTGAACGGATAAAGATATTTACTTCCGGTTTGTGGCGTTGGATTCCTTAGTAAATTTTACGTAAGATACATTATATTAAATGTTTTGTAAGGTCCTTTATAATCCAAAACTTAATTATTATCTTCAAGTAAAAATTGCAAAATTTAAAAATTTTAAATATTTTTTTTGTGTTTAATCAACTCTAATTTCTGAACGAATCAAGATACGACGTCCGGTTTGCGGCGTTGGATTCTTTAGTAAATTTTATGTAAGATACATTATGTTAAATTTTATGGTAGGCCTTTGATAACCCAAAATTTAATTATTATCTTCATGTGAAAATTGCAAAATTTAAGAATCTAAAATATTTTTTGTGTTTAATCAACTCTACTTTCTGAACGGATAAAAATATCGACTTCCGGTTTGCGGCATTGGCTTCCTTTGTAAATTTTACGTAAGATACAATATATTAAATTTTTGTAAGGCCCTCGATAACCCAAAATTTAATTATTATCTTCAAGTGAAAATTGCAAAATTTAAGAATTTTAAATATTTTTTGTGTTTAATCAACTCTACTTTCTGAACGAATAAAGATATCGACTTCCGGTTTGCGGCCTTGGATTCCTTAGTAAATTTTACGTAAGATAAATTATATTAAATGTTTTGTGACCCTTAATAACCCAAAACTGAATTATTGAATCGGTCACCTTCTGTAACTTAATGTTTTAATATACTATTTTTGTTTATTTTAATGTATGCAAAACCATTGTGTAAAATACTCTATTATTATTTTTACTGGAATGAAGTGTAGAATTTAACCTGAATTTCCAACATTGCTTCAAACTAAAAGAATAATCTCATTGACTGAAGTAATAAGACACTTACCACAAAATTGATAAACTTCCAAACAACCAAATTCGAAGAAAGCAGCGGAGCTGTATCGAACGCAACTATGTCCAGATGATCGGGAAACGCCAAATAAATACTATGAATAGATTGTAGTGAACTACGAAGACTCAACATAGCTACAAGATACATATACACCATGTTGTATCCTCCGGATGGCTTTTCTAAGCAGCCGGAAATGTATAACATGAAGTTCATTACTTTACAATTTTTCTTGAGAGTGTCTTCGTAATATGGCATGATGAAGGTGTAGAACGAACTAACAAAATGTGTAAAATAAATACAAACAAATTGAAATTTTACGGTACGATACCAATCTGTTTTTAAACTAGAAGCAGTAAAATAGTAATTTACATTATATGTGCGGTAGGTTCAATTTTATAACGCGAGGTTCTATATTAAAGTACGACGCGAAGCGGAGTGCTTTAATAAAACCGAGCGTTGTAAAATTACCTACCGCACGCATAATATATTCTTTTTTTTTGCCATCATACTAACTATTTATTAAAAATATGTAATTTATATAAAATTTCAAGTTGTGAACATTGAATTTTAAAATCAAGCCGCGTTGAAAAACAATCTTGAAAACAATGAAATATCAATATAATTAAAAACGTGCATTTGAGTCAGCAAACGTCACATTTAAAATTAAATTTTTTCACTTATTTCAGACTCTATTAATTAATTTACTGGGTAAACGAGCGTTTTTAAAGATTTTCTTTTTTATTACGAACCAATTTTTTTATTTAATAACCTCTAAATACTAAAAAAAACAGTGCGTATTATCTTTTATTGTTATGTTTACACGTCACGAGGCCAAAAAGATATTCACGTGGCGAACGTTGTAAATTAATCTTTACGGGTAAGCTGGAAAGATTGAGGCGCGAGCGACCAAGGAGTGAGGCTCCTTATTCCAATGAATCCAGTTAAGATTAATTGCAAGCGAGCCGCTTATATAATTTTTTCACTTTCACAGCGTTTTTTGATAAATTAACTTTATAATTTAAAAAAAGATACATTACATTTTGTAATCAAAGGTTGTTGGTGGTAGAACAATTGAGCAAAATATAACTGTAATGTCACTTTTATGAGCCTTGTAATATATTACAGGTCTAAAGCTTGTAATAACTCATTTACTTAGAATGCCTGTAAAATGACGTCCCCTAAGCTAGCGGTGTCGATTGGGCCGATCGCGAGGGGGCCGACTGGAAAATTTAAGGCTAATTAAATGCCCTATTCCCAAATTTAAGGCTATTCAATTTTTTAAAATATGAATTACACCGCTGGCTTTATATAAAGCCAGCGGTGACTAGCTACAGGAATTAAATAATAACAAAACGAATAAAACAAAAATTAAAGGCTAATTAAAGGCCTGATTTTGAAAATTTTGATTGTGCAATCTTAAAGCCTTTAATTAGCCTTTAATTAGCCTTTAATTTTTGTGTGATTCTGACTTGCTGTCAAAAGAAGTTTTTAAATTTTGCTTTATTGTTCATGAGAGAAACAGCGTTTGGCTAAATTTTAATCGGGAAATAGTCCTTCGAATATCCCTCGTGCATGTAATTGTCGATAATTTTCTCTCGTGCGCTTCGCGCACTTGAGGAAATTATCGACAATTTGACATGCACTTGGGATATTATATATGAGAATTATTATAAGCTTGTCATTGCCTGCTGCAATGCTAAAATGTCAGATTCAAATGTCATGTTTATGTTCAAAGTGTCAAAATTAAATTTGTTAATTGATTCTTCAAAGATGATTTTATTTAAATTTCGTTCTTTTTAAGTTTAGCTTTGTATAATTAAAGAATTAGTGAATAAGTCTAGAGATATAAAATTATTAAAATTAAAATATAATTTTCTAGATTATATAAACCTGGTTTTTACTCTTCTTAGTTTAAAAACAGACTATGTATTCTGAAATATAAACTGATTTGAATTATTTTAATCCAGTAGAGCAGTCATTAAACAGTAAAAACTGATTATATCAGTGGTGTATTTATTGCACCTACACTATCTATTTAGAATGTTAATAGGTGAATTTTTATATCTACAAGTTTTACAGATTCTAGAAGCTGCGAGATCACCAAAAATACAATTTCAACAAGGACTTATATTTTTTTCAAAATTTTCGACACTTTGTGTACACGACTAAAGAACTGTAAACGACAAACAGTTCTACATTAACTAACAAAGAAAAATCTGCTTTATATTTTTATATTTGTGATCTCATACCAATAAGAAATATAAATAAATGATCAAAGGTTTATAAATTTATACATATTATTTTAAATTGAAACATGTACAATCTAGCGTTGATATACTAGGTCTATATAATTTGACGTAGATTATTTACAAAATATTTAAATTATTTATTTTACATGACTTTTTACAGCTGTATTATAATTTCGAATACATAAATGACGACGCTTCACTTGTGAATTCAGAGGCTTAACAATTTCAACGATTCTGGCTGTATTATTAAAAATTTCAGACTAAAAATTACGCGATGAACCAAGAATCATTACATGTAAACTATAAATAATTGTTGCGACATAAATTAGCAAAACTTGGGGCTAATTTTGATCGTCTAATAATCAATTTTATACGTTAATACACAAAAATTGATTTTTCTTTAGAAATCTATAATATAGAGCAGTGATTCCCAAAGTGGTCCAGGTGGACCCCCAGGGGTTTACGGGAGACTCGACGGTGGCAGTATCGGCTTTAGGGCGGGGCAAGGTAGGGCGTAGGGCGGTCGCCCGGGGCGCCACTCAAAAAGGGCGGCAGATCCGGCGAATGAGTTACATACGATTAGATTATTTTAATTTTTACTTCCTTGTACGGAGTAATAAGGAAATATTGTAATCGCGAAAAATTTCGGTTCTCAGATTTTTACGGAAATATCCGTTTTGACTTTTCTGAATCCATTATGACTAGTTTCGTCGTGACGTCTGTACGTACGTACGTATGTACGGACGTATGTATGTCGCATAACTCAAATACGGTTAGACGTAGAAAGTTGAAATTTTGTATTTAGGACTGTTATAGCATCTAGTTGTGCACCTCCTATTTTTTGTTTCAATCTATAAACCGGAAGTAGTACTTTTGTCAAATATTTCGATAAATATTTAATTTGAGACAATTTTTTAAATTTTAAATGAAAGATTATGTGATTATTACCTACAATCGGTATCTTATAAATATTTTTGTATCTGGTATCATTTAAGAATAATTAAAGTATATATTTATAATTTAGTATTTCGGTATCTTGTAGTCCATGATCGATTAACATTTGTTACTACGAAAAATTTAAATGATTATGACATGACAGTGACAATAGTAAAATATGCTTTATATCTTCTTCTGCAGTTTAAATAAAATGACTGAAATATATTTGTGAGTATAGTAGCAGTAGTAGTAGTACTTATATATTAATATATTTATGTATAATAAGTTAAAATAATTTTTTATATTATTCTACATTTTAGTTATTAAGAAAAGTATGAACAGTTTAATAAGCGTACAAGGAAGTCATGTGGTGTCCACGTCAGATTTTTTCAAATTAAAACGGAGCGAAATAAGTAATTAGAAATTTGGTGGATGCATAAAATTATAATAAATCGTAATTCGAAATTGGCACGTTCTGTAACAATGTATATTATAACAATGGATTTTGCACCAAGACAACGCACCTGCCCATAACGCGCTGTCTGTGAAGCGTTATTTAGCCGCTAGATGTACTCCAGTGCACGCGCCTTACTCGCCTGATTTAGCACCCTGGGACTATTTTCTATTTCCGAAGATCAAGTCTGTAACTTCGGCTGGAATGTTTAAGAGAAAATGCGTTTTTTTAAGGAGATCGTTTATTATGCCTAAATATGACCTAAACAAGCAAAATTAGGTCGCGGAAGAGTGTTTTTAATATGTTTTTTTGAAGAAAATGAATTTTTTTTGGTTAACCTCAATGTGTCAAAATTGCAAAAAAAATGAATAAAATGACGTTTTTGTATGTTAACCTAAATGTGTCAAAATAGCTAAAAATAAAGCCCCACAAACTCGTTTTTGGTATTTACTGCACTAACATAGCTAACAAAACCGTAATAGAGCCCCACAAACTCGGTTTTTGTTTTTACTGCACTAACATAGCTAACAAAACCGTAATAAAGCCCCACAAACTCGTTTTTGGTATTTACTGCACTAACATAGCTAACAAAACCGTAAGAAAGCCCCACGAACTCGGTTTTTGTTTTTACTGCATTAACATAGCTAACAAAACCGTAATAAAGCCCCACAAACTCGTTTTTGGTATTTACTGCACTAACATAGCTAACAAAACCGTAAGAGAGCCCCACAAACTCGTTTTTAGTATTTACTGCACTAACACAGCTAACAAAACCGTAATAGAGCCCCACAAACTCGTTTTTGGTATTTACTGCACTAACATAGCTAACAAAACCGTAAGAGAGCCCCACAAACTCGTTTTTGGTATTTACTGCACTAACATAGCTAACAAAACCGTAATAGAGCCCCACAAACTCGGTTTTTGTTTTTACTGCACTAACATAGCTAACAAAACAACTGGTGCAAAAGAGCAGCATACACACAAGTCTTTACCTTTTGCTTCCTTTGGGAGGTCCTGTTCTGACATCTCCAAATCCAGCCGTCTATACGAGAAGAATCCTAGGTTAACGTCAGGCTGCCCCCACATTTACGACACCGTCTAGTTCGTGGAATCAAGTTCCACTCCTGCAACTGGTGCAAAAGAGCAGACTTGTCCTCACAATGCACTCACACTCACTACAGCAGACATCAATTAAACAATGGTTGTTATAAACAAACTCATTTTTTTTTGTATTCATGTTTTTAACATGGCAAACACTATTGAAATTTATATTAATCTAATACAAATGTAATATTGTATTTATGTCAAATAATTTCGAAAACTTAAAAAACAGGTAATAAAAGCCTTATATCTGTGAAAAATATATTTATTTATTGATATCTCTATTACATAAATGTATAAAAATGTTAAATCACATGTTTAATCTGTTAATTTTTCAGCATAACCAGTGTTGACAGTTGTCAACAGTTGCTTTATTCTAGGACAGAGAATAGGAATGAACCGATTGACACAAAAAAAAAAACGAAATTCCTTTTAAACACCTATTCTACACTTTAACCGTAACGGCTTCTTCCTTATTCTACTTAAATTATTTTCAGGTGGCGTTCTTAAAACTGTTCTAAAAGCATCTAATATATTTCTGCAAATAACGTCATAGTTCACATTCACAGATAAATATAATAGTCACAAATTCAAATTACCAAAAGTGACAGCGGGATAAAAGAGCATGACAGTAGGCATGCTCAGTGTAATTTGGAAAAACTTCTTCTAAGTACCTACCTATACCCTTGACGCCGAACAGATGTAGTAGATACTCCTCCCACAAATGTGCGCGAAATTGAAATAAGCAAAAGATGTCAACTGTACTGTCACTGTCATAGTAATTCAAAATTTATGTAGAAACAAATTTCAAATCATGGACAACAAGAAAAAAAGAATATTAATTGTACTTTATTTTATTGTTAAATACTTCCAGATTCAGCAATTTGTATTTATAATTAACTGTACACATACAATTACAATTTCTTTTATTTTTAATTGCAAAAATTGTCATAAATAAATAATGTACCAATATATTTAAGGAAAACTTTTTCAAACTTCAAAAAGTACTACTTCCGGTTTGCGAATTTCTGCCAAAATCTTATCCGGTGTTAAGATACTTATTAAAACCTTAAATATGAAATTTGGTTATAAAAGGTTTAATACTTTTTAAGTTATCGTGGACGAAAAATCGTCAGTACATACAAACACACACACAGACATCATCGTGAAAATAGTAAATTCGTATTCTAGAGACCCTGAAACGTGGTTATCCACCAAAAACTCATATTCGAAAATTTTGACCCATTACAAATTACAATACCTCTCTTATAGAATATGAGGCGAGAGGTAAAAGTATACAATTTTGTTTATACGATACAAATACAACAAAGATTAAAATGATGAATAGATCTTTTAATTAAAAATGAACTTCAAAAATATTTACGGCCACGTCACTTTTAAATATGCATTAAAATTATTTGCACACCACAGAATGTCAACAAATCGTGCGTAGCTTTAAAGCAATTTGGGTGTCAGAACGTGCCAATTTCGAATTACGATTTATTATAATTTTATGCATCCACCAAATTTCTAATTAATTATTTATATGCCGCCCTTTTTGAGTGGCGCCCCGGGCGACCGCCCTACGCCCTACCTTGCCCCGCCCTAAAGCCGATACTGCCACCGTCGAGTCTCCCATAAACTTTGGGAATCACTGCTCTATATTATAGATTTCTAAAGAAAAATCAATTTTTGTGTATTAACGTATAAAATTGATTAACGATCAAAATTAGCCCCAAGTTTTGCTAATTTATGTCGCAACAATTATGTAATGATTCTTGGTTCATCGCGTAATTTTTAGTCTGAAATTTTTAATAATACAGCCAGAATCGTTGAAATTGTTAAGCCTCTGAATTCACAAGTGATGCGTCGTCATTTATGTATTCGAAATTATGATACAGCTGTAAAAAGTCATGTAAAATAAATAATTTAAATATTTTGTAAATAATCTACGTCAAATTATATAGACCTAGTATATCAACGCTAGATTGTACATGTTTCAATTTAAAATAATTTGTATAAATTTATAAACCTTTGATCATTTATTTATATTTATTATTGGTATGAGATCACAAATATAAAAATATATAAAGCAGATTTTTCTTTGTTAGTTAATGTAGAACTGTTTGTCGTTTACAGTTCTTTAGTCGTGTACACAAAGTGTCGAAAATTTTGAAAAAAATATAAGTCCTTGTTGAAATTGTGTTTTTGGTGATCTCGCAGCTTCTAGAATCTGTAAAACTTGTAGATATAAAAATTCACCTATTAACATTCTAATTAAATAGTGTAGGTGCAATAAATACACCACTGATATAATCAGTTTTTACTGTTTAATGACTGCCCTACTGAATTAAAATAATTCAAATCAGTTTATATTTCAGAATACAATAGTCTGTTTTTAAACTAAGAACAGTAAAAACCAGGTTTATACTTATATAATCTAGAAAATTATATTTTATTTTTAATAATTTTATATCTCCTAGACTAATTCACTAATTCTTTAATTATACAAAGCTAAACTTAAAAAGAACGAAATTTAAATAAAATCATCTTTGAAGAATCAATTAACAAATTTAATTTTGACACTTTGAACATAAACATGACATTTGAATCTGACATTTTAGCATTGCAGTAGGCAATGACAAGCTTATAATAGTTCTCATATACCGTGAGTTTTATTTAACGTGAAACATGGGATCTTTCATATCCATGGTTACGAATTTGACAGCAATGTATTAGTGCGATTAATTTAAAATAGAACATAGGCTGTCATTATCAAGTAAATATTACCTGTCAATTAGGGTTGTGTTGTTGAAAATAACGTATACAATTGAAGAAAAGGTGCAAATGATTCGTTGGTATAATGCCTCAGACTTCAGACAAGTACCTACCTATCTGATTTATTTCGTGTATTTGAGAATTTGTTATAAATTTTATTCTGAAAAAATATCTATTAAATGTTTATATTTCTTGCAACTTTTTTCATATCTAAAATGATTAGAAATACATACATATTTCATTTGCTATGTTCTATTTTAAATGAAACGCTCTAATACATTGGTGTCAAATTCGTAACCATGGATATGAACAAGATATGAAAGATCCCATGTTTCACGTTAAATAAAACTCACGGTATAATATCCCAAGTGCATGTCAAATTGTCAATAATTTCCTCAAGTGCGCGAAGCGCACGAGAGAAAATTATCGACAATTACATGCACGAGGGATATTCGAAGGACTATTTCCCGATTAAAATTTAGCCAAACGCTGTTTCTCTCATGAACAATAAAACAAAATTTAAAAACTTCTTTTGACAGCAAGTCAGAATCACTTTGCAACGCCGTATCTAAATACGATAATTTTGCACTATTGCAAATTATCGGTTCTACGACAAAATGTTCCCAGCAAAATATCCCCAACAAAATAATCCCAACATAAGGTTCCTGAACAATATTTCTCCAAACAATAAGTTCCCAACAAAATGTTCCTGACAAAATGTTCCTAACAAAATATCCCCAACAAAATATTCCCAACAAAACGTTCCTGAACAATATTTCTCCGAACAATATGTTCCCAACAAAATGTTCCCGACAAAATGTTCCCAACAAAATATCCCCAACAAAAGGTTCCTGAACAATATTTCTCCGAACAATATGTTCCCAACAAAATGTGCCCGGCAAAATGTTCCCAACAAAATGTTCCCAACAAAATATCCCCAACAAAATATTCCCAATAAAAGGTTCCGGAACAATACTTATTTCTCCGAACAAAATGTTCCCAACAAAATATTCAGTAGTTAATTTGGGTGAGTTAAATAAGCGCATTTGGCCTTTATCAGTTTTCGCTTATCACATTGGAAAAGCGCATAAAACAACATTGGAAAAGCGCATAAATTGTAGTTTCATAAACGCAGGAGTGCACATTTGAAAAGCACAATGGTTTTAGGGATTGTACGACAGTTTTTCTACAATATTTTTTGAATTTTTTACAACTAGAAAATATTCTTGCCTAACATTTTTTGAACTTAACCCCATCATACTCGAAGAGTATTTTTAACAAGATTTTTTGAATTTTTTAAAACTAGAAAATATCCTTGCCTAACATTTTTCTGAACTTAACCCCATCATACTCGAAGACGATCTGGACTAACTTGTTATGGTCAGAAATATCATTTTCGAAAAATGCGCTCATTCAATGTTACGATTTGCGCTTATTCAATGTTTTGATCGGCGCTTATTTAATATAAATTTACTGATTATATTTCTGCGCTTTTCCAACATCTTAATGACAAAAATGCGCTTTTCCAACTCTCCGGTTAAGTTATACAACAAGAGCTTCGAAAATTACTGAATATTCAGTTGAGAGAGAGGATAAAATGTATTGCCAGAAAACACAATCCATTTTTCAACGAGAAACTTTTTAATAGAATACTCCACTCCAATATTAATAACAAAAATATAAAAATGTATTAGGCATCAATAACCGGCATTGGAATCCTATAAGATTATCGGTAACCAAGTTCTAACCCTTTTACTTTTTAATAGTTATTACCATAATATAATCAATTAGAAAGTTTCGCCTAACAGAATGATTCAAGAAAGCTTATGACTACACCATATTAAAATAAGAATACTACAACACTAATGTATTTATCATTTATAAACCATTTATTTCACTTTACACTCAACTGACTATGCTAATTTCTCCGATAGTAGGCATGTAATTTTGAATTTCTATTGCTTTGTACATAAATGATTTTCTTATATTTTTGACTTTTTAGTTTTAAAACATTTAGTTTTTAAAAATATATAAGTACATTTTTATTTAGGTCAAAAATAGAAATTAATGTATACTGTGAGAATCCATTTTGTCAGGAATATTTTGTTGGGAACATTTTGTTCGGGGAAATATTGTTCCCTTTTGTTGGGGATAATTTGTTGCGAACATTTTGTTGGGAACATTTTGTCGGGAACATATTGTTCGGAGAAATATTGTTCAGGAACCTTTTGTTGGGAATATTTTGTTGGGGATATTTTGTTGGGAACATTTTGTCGGGATGTAATGTATCTTTTTTTTAAATTATAAAGTTAATTTATCAAAAAACGCTGTGAAAGTGAAAAAATTATATAAGCGGCTCGCTTGCAATTAATCTTAAGTGGATTCATTGGAATAAGGAGCCTCACTCCTTGGTCGCTCGCGCCTCAATCTTTCCAGCTCACCCGTAAAGATTAATTTACAACGTTCGCCACGTGAATATCTTTTTGGCCTCGTGACGTGTAAACATAACAATAAAAGATAATACGCACTGTTTTTTTAGTATTTAAAGGTTATTAAATAAAAAAATTGGTTCGTAATAAAAAAGAAAATCTTTAAAAACGCTCGTTTACCCAGTAAATTAATTAATAGAGTCTGAAATAAGTGAAAAAATTTAATTTTAAATGTGACATTTGCTGACTCAAATGCACGTTTTTAATTATATTGATATTTCATTGTTTTCAAGATTGTTTTTCAACGCGGCTTGATTTTAAAATTCAATGTTCACAACTTGAAATTTTATATAAATTACATATTTTTAATAAATAGTTAGTATGATGGCAAAAAAAAAGAATATATTATGCGTGCGGTAGGTAATTTTACAACGCTCGGTTTTATTAAAGCACTCCGCTTCGCGTCGTACTTTAATATAGAACCTCGCGTTATAAAATTGAACCTACCGCACATATAATGTAAATTACTATTTTACTGCTTCTAGTTTAAAAACAGATTGGTATCGTACCGTAAAATTTCAATTTGTTTGTATTTATTTTACACATTTTGTTAGTTCGTTCTACACCTTCATCATGCCATATTACGAAGACACTCTCAAGAAAAATTGTAAAGTAATGAACTTCATGTTATACATTTCCGGCTGCTTAGAAAAGCCATCCGGAGGATACAACATGGTGTATATGTATCTTGTAGCTATGTTGAGTCTTCGTAGTTCACTACAATCTATTCATAGTATTTATTTGGCGTTTCCCGATCATCTGGACATAGTTGCGTTCGATACAGCTCCGCTGCTTTCTTCGAATTTGGTTGTTTGGAAGTTTATCAATTTTGTGGTAAGTGTCTTATTACTTCAGTCAATGAGATTATTCTTTTAGTTTGAAGCAATGTTGGAAATTCAGGTTAAATTCTACACTTCATTCCAGTAAAAATAATAATAGAGTATTTTACACAATGGTTTTGCATACATTAAAATAAACAAAAATAGTATATTAAAACATTAAGTTACAGAAGGTGACCGATTCAATAATTCAGTTTTGGGTTATTAAGGGTCACAAAACATTTAATATAATTTATCTTACGTAAAATTTACTAAGGAATCCAAGGCCGCAAACCGGAAGTCGATATCTTTATTCGTTCAGAAAGTAGAGTTGATTAAACACAAAAAATATTTAAAATTCTTAAATTTTGCAATTTTCACTTGAAGATAATAATTAAATTTTGGGTTATCGAGGGCCTTACAAAAATTTAATATATTGTATCTTACGTAAAATTTACAAAGGAAGCCAATGCCGCAAACCGGAAGTCGATATTTTTATCCGTTCAGAAAGTAGAGTTGATTAAACACAAAAAATATTTTAGATTCTTAAATTTTGCAATTTTCACATGAAGATAATAATTAAATTTTGGGTTATCAAAGGCCTACCATAAAATTTAACATAATGTATCTTACATAAAATTTACTAAAGAATCCAACGCCGCAAACCGGACGTCGTATCTTGATTCGTTCAGAAATTAGAGTTGATTAAACACAAAAAAAATATTTAAAATTTTTAAATTTTGCAATTTTTACTTGAAGATAATAATTAAGTTTTGGATTATAAAGGACCTTACAAAACATTTAATATAATGTATCTTACGTAAAATTTACTAAGGAATCCAACGCCACAAACCGGAAGTAAATATCTTTATCCGTTCAAAGAGTAGAGTTGATTAAAATGTTTGGTATAATCTTTGGACGGTTAACTTCCGGTTTCTTGGGCCGCCATCTTGAATATTACATTTGAATGTCAAAACTGTGTGATTCAATGAAATCAGAGACACCGAAAATTTAGAAATAGACTCAAAATACTCAAAAATACAACAATATTTACTTGTTTCACTTAAAGATATTAAAAAACGGCCGCCATCTTGGATTCCGGGTGTTGCATGCAAAATTCATCTTGGTAACGGGCAGATTCGAATTCAACGGGGTCAAATTAGTCTAGAAACTCATGTTACCAAAATGTTACATAAAATGCACCTAGACGTTAGAAATAGAGCGAATTTCGGATTTCCCGTCTAGTCTATAAGCGCGAGTGACCGAACGAATGAGTAGGTACCTACTCGAATAGCCTTTTGTAAGTTTTGTACTATTTTCTTTGTTTCGGCGGTTTGTGATTTAATTTATATAATATCATTATTTGATAATTAAGAATATATAATTATATACATATTCCAAACTTAATATATTACGGAAAAATCAATTACTGAAAGTAAAATCCGAGACGAGAAATTTACTGATTTCGAGACGAGACGAGAATGAGACGAGAAATTTCTCGTCTCGGCGGCATCACTACTTGAAACGTTAATGAAATCACATGTGTCGCTGATTTTGAGCTATTGTTAAGTGATCTAGGTGATCTATTTGTCCTTTGGTGGGATTTGTCGACCAAGTGATCTATTGGGAATTATTATATTCCTCCGGTGTTTCCGGGAATTTTAAAGTTAACAGCCAAGTAACAAAAAGGTTATTCACGCACTTTAAGCCATATACCAGCTGAGGTAAATACTCTAGTTTTGTACTATATTTCGTAGTGTAGTTTATTTTTCATAGAAAATTCATACTCTGGAAATATTTTCATTATATTATTTGTGCATTTTAAAAGTAATTAAATCATTTCATACATTTCCAGTGGCGTAGAGCCATCACACATTTCTTCTTTCTTTATTTAACTAGTTAAACGTTTATTCTTTTAAACTACAGCTATTTCCAAAATCAAAATTTTGAGAAAAGATCTGGAGTCGATTTTATCTTCTGGATATTACGGAGTTGAGAGTTATTACGAGGGAAGTTGGGAATTTTGGATTCGAACTTATTGAGACGCCACTGGCACTGGTTTGCAGTTGCACCGCACCCTTCCAACCACCAAATACTCCGCGCCTGTGTACACCTCCACCAACATCTTGGAATCCAGATAAGCAAAATTGCACTCTATATTTTAGTTTGAGTTATTGTTCTCGATACTTTGTTTTGGTTAGAAATTAAAGCATCCTTGCTACGTCGCTATAATACTCATTTAGTATCTGATATTCCGATTTACTTAAGATTTTGTTTATTATTATTGTAAAGTTTTACTTGTAAAAGGTTAATTAATCAGGCGCTCGCGTAGTTTTTGTTAAGTAATTTTGGTTCACGTTGTGCTATTATTGGTAGGGTTAGTAGTCAGCGTATAGTTGTAGGACTCGCATCGTAATTTTTGTTTTGAACAGCGCTTGCATATTGTTGCGTCTTGGTCGACCATCGCGGAACGCCGTGCATCTTTCTTGCGCCGTATTATTCTTGTGTAGATCCTTGCTTACCAAGTCCTAGCACTATAGTGGTGCAAACTACCCCTGCTATACTAATTTTATTTATTTTTACTGTAACCTGAGGGTATACTCTACGCACGTTATGATTAATTACACTTCCAAATTTCATTTTCAACAATATTATTTGATATTAATTCACTGTTTAAGACGAGTATTATTAGCTTCAATTTTGTTCAACTATATCAACTTGTTTATTTATATAAAATTTATTTAATCCTTTCAAATCTATTTGTTTATATCAGTCAATTTATTTACTATTCAAGTTATTCAATAATTATATTAAATTTATTTATATTATACCTGATCTCATTCGTCAATATAACTCGTCATTTATGTCACTTTTATTATTTAATTTGGAATTATCAAACGCCTTCGTACCCTTATCCTGGTAGGGTTAGTCGACCAACCCCGTGGTTGAACAAGGCTACGGTCGACTGGCGCCCTAAATTCCACCACATCCTTATACCACTATTGGAGGTCTAACACCCACTCCCATTTCCACTGAGTATTAGCCGTCGGTTCAACCAGCCTTGCCTGGGATAACCCTAAAGGGGTGAAGCAGGGTTCGTCCCGTCCATTCCAATTCTCGATTTTGAAGTACCGTTCATTAAAAAGTACGTTGATGACCTAATTTTGGCAGTACCTACGGATAAAGTTGATGTTACACTTAGGATATTCAACACAACACATACAACAAGGAACAAGCATCTACAGTTCACCGTTGAACAGGAAACTAACAACAAAATTGCATTTTTAGACATGACACTAATACATAACCCTAACGGAACAATCTAAACAAAGTGGTATAGAAAAAGCTCAGCCAGTTCACGGTATTTGAACTTTAAGTCAAAACATCCGAAAACACAACTCATAAACATGGCTAAAAATCTTATTGACAGATCACTTAGATTAACCTCGCCAGAACACCAGGACGAAATTAAAAAATCTGACGTGGCCATCACACAACCTTCCGCCATATTTAGACTTTAAACAGAAATGTATACGTACAATCCGGTGTCCATTTAAAATATACAAATAAAAATCTAAAATATTCAAACACAGAAATTAGTATCACCCTTCGACCATATGGTCGAAGGTATCACCTGAATCAAAAGATTCATTCACACGAAAACTCTTCTGTGTTGAAGCAATCCTCCGTTCAGTCATAAAGTAAGAAGGTAATATAGAGTACCAAGTACCGTGGAAACTGATGGAAACAAGCTCGACACTAGCACTGCGGTGTCCTGTGGCAGAACTAACCAAGGCTAACATGATTATGATGGCCAAATTTATTTTGTATACTTAAATATTTTTAAATTAAATTATAAAATAAAAGAAGGTATTTGAAAATATATACTTATATTTCAAAATATTATTTTACAAACACATACGTACAAAGCAATAAAAGAGCAACAAACTATTGAGATGAAATTACCCAAATATTTCTTTCAATATAATACATGTTATAAAACGATTTAACTTATTTAAAGGTATTCTTAAACTGTGGTTCTTAAAACTAGACGAATTATAAACTATTATAATTATTCAAATATTAATTATAAAGATATCTCTATTCATGAATTATTATTATTTCAAAGTTATACAGAAAATAGAAACTAACAAGATACCTTATAATAATATTAAGCACGGATTTATTACCAAAAGAAATCATCTTTATAATTTGTATTTTTTTCTATGAATAGGATTAAACGATTTAAGTTAAATTCGGTTCCTAAATTTCATTATCAAAAGTGTGTAATAATAATAAATAAAAATGTAAATAATTATGTATTCCTCCCGAGCTATCATTATTGCTTGTAATTCGCTTGATGTCATCTATGCAATAATCGACATTTCACACAGGACAGTGTAGTTTCCAATAAAGAATAGTATGTCTTTACCATTTCATTATTTTCTAAAAATAAAAATAACAGTAAAATTATGGAAAAATTTAAATATCAATGAATTACCGGGATTTACAAAAAAGGCAACGAAAATCTTGAAGAAATAAAAAATCAACAATATTATAAACTCTTCTTTCTTCTTAAATCTCATTATCTCACTCTTCAGCTGTCGTTTATGTTTTTCTGCAGATCTTTCTATCGTTTAATTATGAAGCGTTTCTTTAATACCGTTTATCCATAATCTCTTCACTTTTCAGCTGTCGTTCATGTTTTTCTGCAGATTTTTTTTATAAGTAAACATAGGGCATGTCATTACCATAGTTACAGTGTTACAGAATGACAGCAATGCATTAGAGCGTTTTTTTTTATCATTAAACATAGGGATAATAATTAACATACGAAAATAAATATGAAATATAAGTTAAAGAAATGATAAATTATTTATTTATGTTTTCCACACTTAAGAACTAGGGAGATACATTAAACTAATGAGAATTTAAGAACTAGGTAGACACTTAAAAAATAATGTGTACAATGGTGACAGAATGAATGTTGAACAATTAAAAAATCGAATTAGTGCTGCTTCCAAAATATTACTCCCCAGCAAATGCTATAAATTATTTTTATAATCGTTTAGGATATTGTTTAGAAGATAATGGTTCCAATTTTGAGCATTTAATTCGTTTAAAAAAATTCTCATTAGCTTAATGTAGGTATCTACCTAGTTCTTGTGTAGAAAATATAAATAAATAATTTATCATTTCTTTAATTTATATTTATTTTAGTATGTAATTATCCCTATGTTTACTGATAAAAAAGACGCTCCAATACATTGCTGTCATTCTGTAACACTGTAACTATGGTAATGACCTGCCCTATGTTTACTAATAAAAAAAACTCCCGGTATAGCGCTAGTATGCCAACTTGTCACCCGTCTCATCTGTCAATATTTTTTATGCAGAAACAAAAATCAACCGAACAAGGATTACAAGATTTCAACGTTTTATTTGATAAATTTATTTTTTAAATTTTACTGCAGTTCTTTAATGCTACCAGATAAAGACAATTTTTTATAACGTAAATTGCAAATAACTTTTCCTCTTATTCTTATTACAAATAAATACTATATTTGTTCAAATTTATAGAAATTTTTGACACTTAACCTTTTCAATCTTCAAAAAGTACCACTTCCGGTGAAGATATTTGTACCAAAATGTAATGAGCTCTTCCTATTCGTATACAATTGTAAAATACCAAATATCAAAATTTTGTGGATAATTCGTATTTGAGTTATGCAACATCCGGCATCGGCCCGGACCACACACACACACACACACACACACACACACACACACACACACACACACACACACACACACACACACACACACACACACACACACACACACACACACACACACACACACACACACACACACACACACACACACACACACACACACACACACACACACACACACACACACACACACACACACACACACACACACACACACACACACACACACACACACACACACACACACACACACACACACACACACACACACACACACACACACACACACACACACACACACACACACACACACACACACACACACACACACACACACACACACACACACACACACACACACACACACACACACACACACACACACACACACACACACACACACACACACACACACACACACACACACACACACACACACACACACACACACACACACACACACACACACACACACACACACACACACACACACACACACACACACACACACACACACACACACACACACACACACACACACACACACACACACACACACACACACACACACACACACACACACACACACACACACACACACACACACACACACACACACACACACACACACACACACACACACACACACACACACACACACACACACACACACACACACACACACACACACACACACACACACACACACACACACACACACACACACACACACACACACACACACACACACACACACACACACACACACACACACACACACACACACACACACACACACACACACACACACACACACACACACACACACACACACACACACACACACACACACACACACACACACACACACACACACACACACACACACACACACACACACAGACATCATCGGGAAACTATCAAAAATGAGTTGTAAGGACCCTAAAGCCTCATTTTCATGATGGCGTGGCTGGCGTGGTGTTTAAACCAATAGCAGTGCAGCTTTCGCCAAACACCACGCCGCGCTCTGGCGTGGCTGGCGCGGTGTGCGAAGTTCAAAAATTTTAAGTTTTAACGCCGTCCACGCCGCGCAACACATGCGTCTTCTAGATCAGTATTTCTGTTTAACGTACACGCATTGCAACCAAATATTGTTTGATTTATAACAACGTATCTGCGGTAGCGTTTCGAAGCGTTTCACCAATACAAATATTATTTATCTTGACTCTTGACAAGTTCCAGTTGACATACTGTCAATTACAAAATTATTTTGTATTAAATCCTATAAAATCTGTATCAATTTTAATTGTGTAATTTAATTAGTTCGTAATATTATATTATATTGAGAATTCTAATTATAAAATCAAAATATGTACCTGGTAGTCGGTATTGGTTGATTGCAACATTGTGACAGCTAAAACGAATTAATAA